>CM076657.1:23601386-23615317 GCA_038496675.1 Rachycentron canadum
CAGGGAGAGGAGAGGAGAGAGGAGAGGGAAGGAGAGGAGAGGAGAGGAGGAGAGAGGAGAGGGAAGGAGAGGAGAGGAGAGGGAAGGAGAGGAGAGGAGAGGAGAGGACTTCATGTAACCTCATGTGTCCCCCAGTCTAAGTCTATAGCATCGTAGCTATAAAATGGTTCAGATCTACCTGAACCTGAACTAAACTCTCTGTCGTGGCTGAAGGTTTTCAGCCTCGTCTTAAATGTAGTGAGAGTGTCGGCCTCTCTGACCCGTGGAGAGAGCTGGTTCCACAGTGAAGGAGCCGATAACTGATCGTGATAGTGAAAGTGTACAATCTGTTGAAACGCTGTGGTGAAAGATTTCTGCTCAAAGGAGCCAAAGTTCTCCCTGGTGCCTGTGTGAACAGACCTTTGTGAAGCACTTTGCCCAGAGCACTCCCTGACATGAAGCTGCTATTTCTGGGATCCAAAGCACTGTGGCATGAGCTGCCGGGCCCATTCCTCTACTTCCTGCTTCTCTGATCTGTGACAATAACAGAACGGCTTTATATAAGACGATGAATGAACTGTCCATAAAGCATCATGTAATGACCTTCAAAAAAGATTTTAAATCTTATTAAATAATAACAATACTAATAATGATTATTTATATATAAACCAGTCTCTGGTTGACCTTCCCAACATTAACCCTCTTTGGAAATTTAGTGATTAACTAGTAACAGAGGGAAGAAAGTGATTAGCATAGCTTAGCATAGCACTTCACATGAGTCCAGAATTACAGTTACACATTTTTTTGTTCTTTAGGCTCCGAGCATCAGAACGGTCAGTTTGAAGTAAAATAATAATCCTTTTAACAATTAGTTAGAGAGATAGTTATTAGTTAGACAAATATGTCAATATATAAAATTGTTCTGATTTCTCATAGGTTTTATGACTAGGTTTTATATATGTGCTTTAATTTTATATGTATACAATTATGTAAATTCAGTGTATGTTTGTATTACACACCCCAGACCCAGATATTAAAGTGGACTAAAGTGGATTAAAGCGCATCCTCTTCAACTACATATAGATGCTGGGTTATCATTAACAAACAAGGGTCCAATTGTTGGTGTTGGTGCTGTGGTTTCAGCTCTTTTTAGTGGATATTTCCATCAACTGTTGTTCCTTAGTTACAGTCAAAACAAACTCCACTTTGTGCCCCATCATGCCACAGGGGTTATTTAGCTTTTTTTGTCTGTGAAGCACATTTTATATTAGCAATTTGAAAAGTGCTGTTTATTATTATTATTATTATTATTATTATTATTATTATTATTATACTAACTCACATGAATCTGTCTGTAAATTATTCTTCTGATATCTATATGTTACATCCACATTTCCTCATCATGACAGTAAAAATAACTACAAGGCCACTGTGGTGAATTTCCAGCAGAGACACAAAAGCTTTGATTCTGGAAATTCTGTAAATGGGTCAATTTTGCTTCTCTAATTGTGTTCAGTCTACACTTAGTGATGACACCACTGCAGGGCCCAAGTTGTTTTGGTGGGAGTTTCCTTGATGCAATAGCTGCTGGTGGATGGTGAAATAAAATCCTCAGTTATTAAGTTACAGGATCTGAAACTTGGCACAGTCACAAAAAGCCTGTCTGAGGATGTTTGGTCATTTCTCTCTGACATTTAAACTGCTGCTTCACTGATTTTAAGTTTTTTTTCCTGGTATTACGAAAACTACATTAGCATACACTTTTTCAAGAAAACTCAACCTATCACTATTTACTGACTGTATCAAAGCAGAACTGAAGAAGACTGGAAACAGGGCCTGTCTGCTGTTCTTGTCCAATCAAAGATAAAGTTCAGCACAAAAACCCTTGTAAAATATTCCACTCTTTGAAAATGTCATTTTCTATAGATTAAGCAAACAAGATTAACACACACCTCTTATCTTATCTCTGCTTGGGTATAAACCTCTTCCTCACCCTTTTCTCCCTGTTACACTTCAGGCAGCGCACATCAGACACACAATGCCATCGTATCGCTGTACTCTGGAGCTGAGAGAAACCAAACACCAAAGGTTGGGTGGTGGGTCCAGATGGGCTGAGTCTCCTGCACAGTATGGGACCTTTAAAGTCTAAAATAGGTTCCCACAGTCCAAAGACACGCACGTGAGGTTAACTTCTGCCCACAGGTGTGTACGTGAGTATGAGAATGAAACATTATTTGTTTCTATATGTCAGCCCTGATATATTGGCGACGTGTCCGAGGTCAACCCGGCACAAGTTTCAACTGACATTGGCTCCAGCTCCACCACAGGACATAGCTATGGCTAACAAGCAGATGGGACCTTTAATGTGTGTCGTGGCCTTGTAGACCACAAAGGCCAAATCAAAATGAGTATTAGCCCCCTAATTCATCCCCTGCTTTATGGTCTATTTTCCTCTAAATGGACCATCATTTAAAAATGAACATCATGTTGTATTGAAGACTTGAAACTAGAGACTGAGACCATAAACTCATTAGGAAAACATTTACTGAGCTAATAACTCAAGGGAGAAGTAGGGACATTTTCCCATAGACTTCAATACAATCTGACTCCTTTTAACAACCAGTGGAGTCGCCCCCTGATGGTCATTAAGGCTCTTTAGCAGTGGCTTCACTTTACAGAGTCTACGTCCACTTTTATAGACAGTCTGTGGTCAAGACATTGTGTGTGTGTGTAGAAATTTCCAATGAAAACTATTTCACTAAGTAACTAATTAACAATTAATTGTTTACTTTGGAACTACAGTTAGCTGGATTTGCTAAGCTAATAATGTTCTGTAGCTCAATTCAACAAAAACATTTTCAAAACTGTGCGGTCAATCAGTGCAAGTGTGTATGAGATGCTGCAAAATCTGATGGCATCTATTTCATCTATAATCGTCAATTAATTATACTTATAATAAATAACTCGAAAGACTTGGTGCTTTTAGGTTTCTTGACATTTCTTCTACAAAGCTGTGATACTTCCACGTGGGATTTTAGTGCACATACAGTAGATAACACAAAGTGGGAGCTGATAAAGCTCTGTGACCTATTTAGTAAAATGAAGTGTTTTTATTTTGCTGCTACTGTCGTTTCTTTGATCAACAGTTGTGAAAATAACTTTTTGTTGTTTTTTTAACAACAATATGTTAATAAAATATATCCAAAACAAACATGAAGAGAAAATGATGAACTTGAACAGACCTGTAACCCATTTTGTGGATTTCAAACTTTCAGCAAACCACACTGAATGGAAGTATTTGCGATATAAATATTTCAGACAACATCTCCCCAGTGAACTCCAGACTTTGTGGTTGAGTAATAACCATCTTGTGTATAACGAGCAATTTAGATTCTGCAGGAATCTGACCTGCACATCTGGGACCCCTGTGAGGAAACACAAAGGGTATCGACCCCACATCTCTCATGATCCACCTTCCAGTGCTCCAGTGAAACATTAAAACGCAAAGTATACCTTTCAAGGCGTAACATAGATACACTGGTGAATTGTACTTTGTGACAAGTGGGTATCAGGCACTGATTTCGTTGTGCTCCATATAAATTAAAACAAGAAAAAAAAAAAAAATCCCAAATGCTCTAATTATTCCAGAAATAGAAGTAAGAAACAAGAAAAACAGGCAGATAAAACTTCATCTGTTTGCACATCTTTATGCATACTTAAAAATAAAGCAGTGACTATGTAAAAATAAAGACTACTTTCAGAAACTGATGAATGCTGCCATGGTGATTTTGAAGTTCAGTGAGATGAAGTGATTATCTCTGAATAAGTTACCATTATCTTGTGATCACAGGGTACTTCTGTTTTACAGAGGCTTACATAAGAATGAAGACATTGTCTGTCTTACTTAATTATCTGACTGTTTCCAGGGTGTGTAACAACCAGCAAGACTATATAAAGTCTTGTCAGAAACAGCAGCGCCACAGCGAAGTGTGCAGGCCTTCGACGCTGCTACTCACTCAAGAGGCAAAGCTACAGCCATGGAAGCCATCACACGTCAACAGAGCAGCACCCCAGGTTAACATCTATAGACAGTTTAACTTCATGTCAAATGTTTATTCATTGATAATCACGTAAAACTTTTTCTCCTGTAGGACTTAAAAAATCCAAGTCCAGGAAGCAGATCAACCGCTTCACAGACGTGCACGGTCTGCCTTGCATTGAGAAGATTGTGACCTCGGTGGAGGACACCCCCGAGCCCATCAACACCAGCATCACCGGCAGAATCCCAGAATGGATCAACGGGAGCTTCTTGAGAAACGGACCCGGAAAGTTTGAGATCGGAAACCAGAAGTGAGTGCAAAAGCTGCGTGCTGCTGTAAAGGCCCTGGAAGAACATTGGTGGTTATTACGATTATTATTTATCTTATTTAGATAAGATTGTCTCTCCCTCCACTCTCGTCAGGTTCAACCACTGGTTCGACGGCATGGCTCTCCTGCACCAGTTCAAAATATCGAACGGTCAGGTGACTTACAAAAGCCACTTCCTGTCCAGTGACAGTTACCAAGCCAACAGGGAGCACAACCGCATTGCGGTGTCTGAGTTTGGGACTGTCACCATGCCGGACCCCTGTAAGAACTTCTTCCAGCGCTTCCTGTCAAGATTTGAACTACCGAGTGAGTTTCACAAAACCTTTAAAGGACAGTTTACAGTTTACCTCCCTCGTATCTACAGGCTTGGGAAATGTATGAAAAGCTCTTGACTTCTTCCTCCTCTCTAGAGCCCACAGATAACGCCAATGTGAGCTTTGTGACCTACAAAGGTGATTATTACGTCAGCACAGAAACCAATGTCATGCACAAGGTGGACCCAGAGACCCTGGAGACAACCCAAAGGGTAATATCTGTTCAATGTATTTGATCATTCTTGTGCCCAGCGGTTTGTTTTATTGACCCATCGTTTGTCCATGTTCTGTCCAAAAGCCATAAGTCAACAACAACATAGAGAATAAAATGTTCTCTCATACTTGTTCCTGTTAGGTGGACTGGAGCAAATTCATTGCTGTTAATGGAGCTACCGCGCACCCTCACACTGAGCCTGATGGGACAACGTTCAACATGGGAAATTCCTACACCAGTAAAGGTATTTTAGAAGCATCAACTCACAGCTTCGCAGGAACCTGTAGAGTCAGAGGCGAGGGTCTGTCTGATGACCTTTGAGCCAGAAACTAATGGTATCTATTCTGACAGGAGCCTACTACAACATCATCCGAGTGCCTCCGACCAAGAAAACAGAAGACGAAACCCTGGAGGGAGCCAAAGTGCTGTGCTCTATTCCTTCAGCGGACAAGACTAAACCCTCCTACTACCACAGCTTTGGTGAGTCAAAGCTTCTCAAACCAAAGCCTTCGTGGCTTTCACTCAATTCAATTTTATTGGTATAGCATTAGCAGTATTCTATATATTTGTGTACATTATGTCAAGGGCCAAGACCTTTGAGCCTTTACGATACATCTATTTAAACAAAGCCCTGCTTTGCATATTAAGATGTCCATGAATATTTACTAACCTTATTAAGGTGACTGTTAACGGCGAGATGTGATCAGCTTTAAATGAAGTTTCAAACATCAAACATTCAGTGACAATCGTCTGGTGAATTTACAGAAGAACGATCTCAGGCTTAAACTGGTGATTATTTTCATTGTAGATTAATCTGACGATTCTTTTTATCAATGAATTTTTAAATGTTTGTCCTATGAAAAGTAAAAAACAAAATTGCAGTTCTCCAGAAGGCGAGTTGACATTTTCAATAATTATAATAATAATATTCAGTTTATTATAACACATGAAAAAAGAAAAGCAGCAAATCCTCCGATTGGAAAATCTGGAACCTGAGAATTGAAGAATTGAGGCAATTCTTGATAAATGACTGAACTGATTATTCAATTATCCAAATTAATTTTCTGTCGATCTACTAATCGATTGTTTCAGCTCGAAAACGATGAGTTCCACCCGGTGCAGTAATAACAGAGACACTGGTACCGCAACAGGAAGAGATGTTTTATATTCCAATACCTCAAGTCTCCGTTAACTGCATCTTCCAATCAGAATTTCGAATGGAAGCAAATATAATCTTCTCTATCCATCGTAGCAATGTCGGAGAACTACGTGGTGTTCATTGAGCAGCCCATCAAGATGGACCTGTTGAAGATTGTGACAGGAAAGCTGAGAGCAAAGAGCGTCAGTGATGGCTTTTTCTGGGATCCAAAGCTCAACACAATCTTCCACTTGATTCACAAGCAGACGGGGAAGGTGAGGCTCTGCTCAGGACTGGGCGTCCTCTAAAACACAGTCTGTTCACTAGGTTAATGATGCATTTAGATCAAAGGTGGGTCGCTTTCATCCCTCTGGTTGATCTTGTGTACTTGTTACAGGTAAGCGCCATCAAGTATCTCGCCAAGCCGCTGTCAACCTTCCATCAGATCAACGCATACGAGGAGGACGGCTTCTTGATCGTAGACATGTGCGCCTCAGATGATGGGCAGGCGATCGCTAACTACAACGTCCAGAACCTGCGCAAGTCTGGAGACGCTCTTGATGAGGTGAGGCCCACGTGAAGTTGTTCCTTGACTTTTCCAGACACAGTAGATGTAACCAGAGGCTCCCGAGTTGCTTTGGGTTCTGTCGACCATCCGCTGGTTTGATGAAAAGCTTCATATTTCCTCACCAGGTATATAACACGTTGTGTCGGGTGTTCCCGAGGCGTTTCGTGCTGCCTCTCAACGTGGACAATGATACTCCCTACAACCAGAACCTGAACAGGCCCGACAGTGCAGCTACCGCCGTGAGAATTTCCAAGCACAAGGTAAGGAGACAAACAGTGGTCTCAAGTCATTTTTGAGTCAAACCTGGTGTGTGTCGTAACAAAGAAAGAGATGCCATCTCCTGCTGATAGCACAGAGGGAGGTTAGGTAACGCTGGCTGATAAAATGGTAGCTCTCACAGAAAGGATACACAGGTTTCTGACCTATGTACGGTCTATATGAAAAATGCCCTGGGATAATAACTCTGTTGGCCTCGTACAGACATGTTACTGTGCATCCCCACTTTGAATATATTTATAATAGTATAATTTCTTACTTATTTCATACTCCTGCTGTTTATATTGAGTATGACACACTGTAGTTATGCTGCAAATTGTACAGACACTATTCCACAGTATTTCACACTGACTTCTCTGTTTGCTGCCTGTTGGCACCAATTAACAACCCTATAACTCAGATGTATGAACTAGAAACTTCCCCACCAACAGCAAACCCCAGCTCTTCTTAACCTTTTGGAGTTTAATTGAAGGCTTCATTTATTTTACCACAAAATAGATGAACTATTTATGGTCAGCATGTTTTTACATTGGATGTAATTATCTCTAATTATAGATTCAATTTGTTTTACTACACATGAGGAATTCACAGAAATCAGCATGATTTAATCTGACTGATATGATGGTTTACTGCTCAGAGCTATTGTTACTAATGCAAACAGAAAATCCTGCTGCTTCACTTTCTATACTTTATATAACTTTATATAGCTAACAGCTATATAAAAGGAAGCATGTTTGATGTATTATTTTGCCTTTCTTGGTGCCAACGTTCCCCAGGTCTCATAATCCATGTGGCTGTTTTCTCTCGGTGCAGGTGTTCTGTACCCACGAGGACCTCCACGGGGAGGATCTGCAACAATATGGTGGTCTGGAGTTCCCTCAGATCAACTACGGCAAATACAACACCCGTCCCTACCGCTACTTCTACGGCTGTGGCTTCAGGCACCTCGTAGGAGACACACTGATCAAGATGGACCTCCATGGCAAACACATGAAGGTGAGTCCCTGAGATCCTTCCAGTTAAACTGTAGTATGACTTCTTTTTTACCACAAATAAAAACTGAAGCCAAGCTGTGACTCATAAGGAGCTATTTTCGCCCAGGCATGGGAACATCCTGGACTCTATCCATCTGAACCTGTCTTCGTTCCCTCCCCCGGCGCCACAGAGGAGGACGATGGCATCGTCTTGTCTGTGGTCATCACTCCGGACGAGGTCAGTCGGGTTCAGTCAAGGGTTTTTTCCCCGACATGAGGAGCGATGCGGGAGGACGTTGTGGCATTTAAGATAACAGTCACACACCTAAGGAGTGTCTCATTTTGCCTGTGTTTTTTCTCTCAAGGACAAGAGCACATTCCTCCTGGTTTTGGATGCCAAGACGTTTGAGGAGCTGGGCCGGGCCGCGGTGCCAGTCGACATCCCCTACGGTTTCCACGGGACGTTCAATGCCACCACGTAGGCGAAACGACAAATGACAAACACACCTGTGAACTCTTATGAACACACAGCTTTGGTTGAGTCTTCACATGTGCAGCTTTAAAGGTATTTAAAGGTGTTGAGTGGATAGTCTTGGATTGTTTTAAAGGAAAAAGAAACACTATATTAGAAATACTAATATTGAAAACTTGGTGTAAATAACTTTTTTTTCCTATACTTTCAACCAAAGCTGTTTGTTTGTTTGTTGTTCAATATGTCAATTCAATTACATTTATAGTTAAAGAAACAGAAATGTAGAAATAAAAATAAATCCTATTCTGTAAAGACCAGGATAGTAAAGACATTTTGGGACAGGATCCACATGTTGGAGTGAGCTGTGTAATACAATGAATGAATAGTGTGTTTAAAGAAAATGTACATTTTAACACTGTAAATATCCTCTGAATAAAATCCTCCTCGCTCTAATGTCGTATGTGGATTCTCTTCCTCCTTGTCGTTAAGTTTCCATATGCAGATTTTTACTTTTGTGAACTGATGGTGATTCAACAAAAAAAAAACGCTTTTAAAATGTCAGAAAACAAGACACACATGAATATCATATTTGAATATTAACAGAATAAACTCTAACGTGATATGTTATGTGGATGTTGTATGTTATAATGTTTTAAAGTACCTTTTGTCTTTTTGTGAGTCTGACAGCTCGGAGTCTGACAGCACCCTCTGCTGGCCACAGGCTGAACATAAATACATTCAGAGCAGAGGAAACAGAATGTAGAAGTGCAATAAAAATGACTTTTCTTTGTCATACATTTCACTTTGTGCAGCTTCTGTTCTTTTAGTTCCATTTTGTGGTTTCTACTTGGTGTGTGTGTGATTATTAGGGAAAAAGTAATTTCCCCCTTTTATATTAGTTCCTAAATCGTGACGTAAAAGTCTTTTTTAAAATTTAATAGGCACTTTATAAAGTTATAGATGCACTGGTGAAGACTGAACATTTTGTATCCTTTAAAAAAATAATGGTGTTTACTTTAGTTATATCACAAATGACAGCAGTAATTGTGAACATTTGTGTTGTGATTTGTGGACAAATAAATAAAATTCAAACTCACAACTCAATAAACTTGAAACAGTAAACATATATTAGTTTGTTTTACAGTTAAAGTAACGGCACATTGTGTATAGCATGGCACGTATTAATTAATATGACTAACATATGAATCTCAGAGGCCACGGCTGGTGACAAGAGGAAAGGATTCCTCAGTAAAATGGACGACGACATGCTTCATCTTGTTGTTGACGGCCCATGTTCAGCCCTGCAGTTTATCAGAAATGAAAGCTAATGTTTGCCTCAGGTGGATTTTCTTCTCTTTCAGGAAGGACTCCAGGTTTCGAGCTTCTGTCAAAACAACTTCCAACTCTTTCATCTGTGACGCATCGGCTGCAGCTCTCTCACTGAAACAAATACAGTTGTGTAACAGTAACGACGTAACAGCTAAAAACCAAGCAGGTGCTTCGTCAAAGGAAATGGTGAGATCACCTCTTACAGAAGTTGGGCTCTAAAGGTGTTCACGCCTCATCGTGGGAAAGCTGAGGATTGTTGTTACTGAGCTGGTGAGTGGTTTTACTGATAAGCATGAGCGGCAAAGTTCAGAGACGAACCCAGCAGCAGCATTACGATATTCATGTGCTCACTTGGCAAACATTTGACATATTTCTGTTGGCATTAAAGTCAAAGTGCAGCTGAGTCTCACGAGCCTGTGGTTACCAGTTTAATGGTAACCACAGGCTGGGGATGACAGGTGAAAAGTCCAGGGGGATCAGTCAAGTCAACAGAATTCAGTCCCTGAGACCTGGGACGTGGTCACCACAGCTTCCTGTCTTCAGCGTGAAAGAGAGATTTATCTACTGCTTAGAATTTAAAATAGAAAGATTTACACCTTTACTCAAGGTCTAAATATGACAGGGCTCAGTATTACCACTGATTTCCAAATTTAATTTGATTTGATATTGATTCAGTTACAAATATTTCCGTTACAATACTAATTTCCATGGACATGAATGAGATGATCAGTGAAATGTTCTTCTAACCTGGTGCATTACTCAAGATATTAATGTTCAGATAATGAATAGATGCCAAATGCACTTTCTATTTGATATGACTAATGTCATGAAATAAAAGGTAGGTGATGTGCATTATTAACTGTACATAGTGTGTTTTAAATCCAAAATGCAGCCACACATCTGCCTTTGGACTCAGAGGTGACTTCATTAGAGCTGCGTCTGTCATATTTCTGTGTACTGTTGTTTGTTTACATACCAGAGCGCCCCCCACTAGTCCTGCATCTATGCAGATTCTGCTGCGTGTAATTTGGCAGCAACCACTTTCCCAGTTTATTTCTTTTCAGTAAAGTAATTGCAAATAAATTTGAATTTCTGGATTATGTTGCTTCTTTCCCCTAAGAGTGAGCTGGGCTGTAACAGACAGTGAGAAGTTTACATATATCACCCCGTCAGATGTTAAACTGACAGTTTGATCGTGTTGAGAACATGATGCAGAATCAGACAAACATCAGCTCAGTGTTGAGTCACGTTTGGAAATCAATCAATACACCTTAAATTTCAATCTCACAACTTTGACCATGTCATCTTTTCTCTTATAATATAAGTATGTTTGTACATTTGAACTGGATTATGCAAACTGTAGATATTTTAGTTCATCAGTTCAAGAAAAAGGTGGCGGAGCCTCACACATCCACAGGAAACAGATGAATCGAACAGGATTATTCTAATGAAGGTCGATGTTAATCAAAGGATCGATTTTTTTCAACCCTAACCCTACAAATCAGCACCAGCATCAGGATACACGTGCACCATTTTTTGAAAATTTCTTTTCTTTTCTTTTTCAACATAATGCAAAAATAAACAGATAAAGCAGATGAAGTGAGTCTAGCTGTTGAAATACAACCCACCTTAACACTTCGGCAAGTTTTGAAAGAAGCATGTTGACCTCTCTGCTAGCACCTGTAACAGGAAGCATACCATTTTTCAGCCGTGAAAACATTTTAGCTCGATAATCCAAATGAATTCTCATTGTGTTTGACGTCGTTATTCTTCCCTTATACTAAAAAAAACGAGGTGTGGCCACTGAGCAGCAATTCACAGGTCCAGAACCAGGACAAATCTGTGACCATGTGAGTCTGAATACATCAATCAAACAGTGAGGAACAACAATCAGCAACAATTTGTTCATTTCACAGAATGTGTTTACGAGACGACAGCGTTTAAGACCTTTGCCACATTCCTTCTAACTTCATAACGTGTTGACTCTCTCACTAACAGTTCTGCATAAATATGCATGAGCACGGCCTAAAGATGATTTATTTATCTGTAGGCTGAAATTGTACTTCCCTAATGCCACAATAACTGTGTAACTGGAAGTATGACAGTGCACATACCTGCAGCTGTAGCCTCAAATAAATCCACTGACTCCAAAGTGGATGGTTCAAAGGGAAGTTTTTTCTTTTTAGGTGGAGATTTGTCTTGATTCGGAGGTGGATGTTCAATCTATTGCGATGGGGAAAATTATTAAGACTGGTTGCACTAAAACGTTATTTATGTCTCTATCTCCATAACACAAGCATTTCAAGTGAAAACACTTCTCTTTTTACTTTAAAAGAACAGTGATCATGCAGTGACCATCATCTTCGTGCGGCAGGAGAAATAACATTGTATGTGTGTGGACATGTGCATCAAATATGTTTGTCTCACTAATGCTTAAGTAGATTTTTTCCAGCGGCAGCTGGCCTTACCTCTTGGGATGTTGTCTGCACGGGGCTTTTGTTCACTGTCCTCTTGTTTACTGCTGGTGGATTCACTTTCCCTTCCACTGCTGCTTCTTTCATTGTGAAGTAACTTTACTTCAAAAATAATATTACATCAGACTTTGAATTGTCCCTTTGTCACAATCAGCTGAGTGCTGCAGTAGAGTTCGCACAGAAATGAGCTGAATATCTGTGTGGCTTGACTTAAACTGACAGCTTCTTAGTTAGACAGTTAAAAGTAATTTGCAGACTAAAAATACATTATGTGATTATATGATTCATGGCTTGTTAGAGAAATAAAACCATCACAACTAGCTTAACTGACAGAAGTAAATAATATAGCAAGTGTTTTGTTTTTTTATATATATATATATTTTTATCATTAAATATATTTAAAAAAAAATTATAAATACATTTATAAACATGAATCAAACCAACTTTTCCCGACTCGGAAAGACAGTTCACCATCTGTTAGTATTCACACTGGACTAACTAGCAAACATAATGCTAACGTTTAGCAGTTAGCATGTGAGCTAACCGCCAAATCGCCCGTTGGCTAACGGCGGGATTTTAAACCGTTAGTTCAACATCTACTTACGAGAGAAACACGGTCCGTGTCGAGAGGCTAAATATGCGATAAACTCACGAAGCTGACAGACGAGAACATGGACTGTGCGTTAATACATTGCTGGTTATTTGGTGATTATCGATTTGTCGATTATTTTTATTTTTATTTTTTAAAGTAAAAGTGAAAACGAGTGTCTGTCACATGCTGCATTCACGGCCTCTCGTAAATCCGGGCGTTCTCCAATCAGATCAACTGTGCAACAAAAAGTGATCTATCTATCTATCTATCTATCTATCTATCTATCTATCTATCTATCTATCTATCTATCTATCTATCTATCTATCTATCTATCTATCTAATATAATACCATAACCATATTTGTCAGAATAAATGGAGATTGCCTCCAATGATATCCTGGCCTTGGGGTTACAGATGTTTAATCTTTGAAAATAGATTATAAGACTTACTAAAAAGACCAAAATGTAAGGTAGAAAGATTGAATTAAAAAACAAACAAACAAACAAAAAAAACCTATTCCTACAAACCTGCTCTAAAAGTGACAGTCAGGGTAATTTATTTCTACACATATAAAAACGTACGTTTTAATGAAGTGACTGTCATGGACATGCAGTGTCTCCCAACCCCATCATATGGTCTCACTGGATGAAATCAATGGGATTATACAAAGGCTACAGATTATAGAACTACACTGTAAGTAAAGCAGAAGCAGTTTATGATCTCTCACCAGAGATCGATGCTGCTGCCAGCAGCAAAGTGGATTATTTCACTGTGACAAATCAAACCATAAAGCAGCAACATAAACCAAAGTGGAAATTGACAACATCAGGACATATGTTCAATCCTGATGACCGGGACGACTGAGAAACTTCACCTAGACTGGAAATCACTATATTCAAATAAATACCACATTTTTTACCTTATTGATGTATGGTGGCCAGTTTCAAATTGTACTTATATATACTTAAATCAGTATATACACTAAAACCAGTAAATTTTATGCAGCTTTGCACTTTTATAAATTTTACAAACTATATTTTGATTGACAATTCCACTCGCCACTAAATTGAACCTTTAATTTGAACCAAATTAATTAATTTGAACCAAATTAAAGTACAAAATTATTCCTTGTCACAATCATTATCCCCAGATTGAGAGCTGGTGCAGAGCATTGGAGTAGATACGCCGCGATGCAATGACAGCTGTGTTTAAGAATATCCATAAATTAGCAAT
>CM076657.1:23618838-23660034 GCA_038496675.1 Rachycentron canadum
ATCTATCTATCTATCTATCTATCTATCTATCTATCTATCTATCTATCTATCTATCTATCTATCTATCTATCTATCTATCTATCTAATATAATACCATAACCATATTTGTCAGAATAAATGGAGATTGCCTCCAATGATATCCTGGCCTTGGGGTTACAGATGTTTAATCTTTGAAAATAGATTATAAGACTTACTAAAAAGACCAAAATGTAAGGTAGAAAGATTGAATTAAAAAACAAACAAACAAACAAAAAAAACCTATTCCTACAAACCTGCTCTAAAAGTGACAGTCAGGGTAATTTATTTCTACACATATAAAAACGTACGTTTTAATGAAGTGACTGTCATGGACATGCAGTGTCTCCCAACCCCATCATATGGTCTCACTGGATGAAATCAATGGGATTATACAAAGGCTACAGATTATAGAACTACACTGTAAGTAAAGCAGAAGCAGTTTATGATCTCTCACCAGAGATCGATGCTGCTGCCAGCAGCAAAGTGGATTATTTCACTGTGACAAATCAAACCATAAAGCAGCAACATAAACCAAAGTGGAAATTGACAACATCAGGACATATGTTCAATCCTGATGACCGGGACGACTGAGAAACTTCACCTAGACTGGAAATCACTATATTCAAATAAATACCACATTTTTTACCTTATTGATGTATGGTGGCCAGTTTCAAATTGTACTTATATATACTTAAATCAGTATATACACTAAAACCAGTAAATTTTATGCAGCTTTGCACTTTTATAAATTTTACAAACTATATTTTGATTGACAATTCCAC
Organism: Rachycentron canadum; assembly: GCA_038496675.1. Lineage (NCBI taxonomy): Eukaryota > Metazoa > Chordata > Actinopteri > Carangiformes > Rachycentridae > Rachycentron > Rachycentron canadum. The sequence continues at coordinate 23,619,639 of CM076657.1, forward strand.
TCGCCACTAAATTGAACCTTTAATTTGAACCAAATTAATTAATTTGAACCAAATTAAAGTACAAAATTATTCCTTGTCACAATCATTATCCCCAGATTGAGAGCTGGTGCAGAGCATTGGAGTAGATACGCCGCGATGCAATGACAGCTGTGTTTAAGAATATCCATAAATTAGCAATAAGCAGGAAGCTTTCAGGATTTATTTTTAGTGTTTACCTCACAGCTGAGGTGAATAGTTATTTAAGGCACAGCTGTAAACATGAGACCTGGGCCTGAGTCAGCTTTAAATTAACTGTCCAACATGTTAGGACATGAGAAAATCAACACCACTCTCACTCTCCTGCCTGCATACTAAATATGAAGCTACAAAATAAAATAAAAAGTGGCATTTATTTGACTACATTAATGTTGAGTGGCCCAACACATATGAAGTTACATATATTCAATCTTTGACTAATTTATTCATTAATTTTATTCATACAATAATATATATATATATATATATATATTAAACCTTGTATAGTTTGTTCTTGTATATATTTTTTTGCATCCTATTTCATGTTGTACAGTGTCTTTTTTTATGTCTGATAAAAAGCTGCTGTAACGTAAGAGTTTCCCAGTTTGGGATCAGTAAAGTAAATCTATGTTTTCCAGCCTTCATTTGTTGACATGTATGTGATTTTTTTTGTGCGACGTGTTATTTTTTTTTCTGTGCGTTGCTCTTGTATTTTAAAACGAAACAGGGTTGACGAGCCCTAGAGGAGCCCGTGTCTCCCCGACATTCCCACGGTGCGTGAACGCAGCACGCCGGCCGCCGCCGGTAGAAGGAGCTCTTCGGTGTTGGAGCTCGTCCTCGGCCGAACGTACACAAACATGGCGATAACAGCAGCGGGCAAGATGCAGTCGTCTCTTCGGTGCGCCTTGTATTTATTAGTCCTCGGGGTCGCTGGGATGAATTCGTCGACTCTTCGCCTCCGCCCGGACCGGGGCTACGCGCTGCCTCAAAACAGGGGATTTTTCACGATAGACGCAAACGAGGGTTTCCCGGACGGGGATGGAGGAGGCGCCGCGGCTCCGGCGCTGCCTGTGGCCGGCCGTAGTCCTCCTGAAGGCGGGTCGGACTCCGGTACCTACCCGCTGCATCGAAGCCGCCGGAGCAGCGGTGAAGCGGCCATGCCAAAGGTGTACGGGCAGGTAATGTAGAGCATCCCGGTGATTCTGATCATTTAGGAATAAAAAAAAAACAAACAAACAGCAGCACCGTGCATCACCTGAGACTGGCCTCAGCTGGGAAAACATGTCTTGGAAGAAAATTATGCAAGACCCACTGTTGTTTTGTCAGTCACATCATTTCTTGCATCTCACGCTGAGAGAGGCTCCGGTTGTGTGGAGAGAGAAAAGGGCGCAAAGTGCAACAAACTGCGGTCGAGCCGGTGTTTTTCTGTGCAACGTTACATTTCACCACACATGTGTTCAAACGAAGGCACAACTAACTGTTCCCCGGGGCAGTGAAGTGGACACAGAAAGTACATTAACACTAAGAACTAACCAGCTGCTGCACTGAGGTGATGTTTTCTAAAGTTACCAGGAAAAAAAAAAAAAAAAAAAAGAGTCTGTGTGTTTGACCAGGTGTTTATGTTAATGACTCAGGGAAAGAAACAATATGGCTGTTGTTCTCAATAGGAGAAAACTAACTCTGATGTGAGGTGACAAACAAATGGTCTGAGGCTCCTTTATCTTTCTGCCTCAAGAGGAAGGTGTTGAAGTTTGTGTTGTGTTACCAGTTCCTCCCCTCAGAGTCAAACAACAGCCCGTTTTCCTTAGATTAAAACGACAAAAAGACATCTTGGAGATATCTTATAAATAATAAATAATAATAATAGATAAACCACTGTTTTAATAACAACACGTTCCAGATAAAAATATAGTTCTGTGATTGATTCATCTGATGACTGTTAGTTTGAATGCTTCAAATTCTTTAGTCAATAAAAAAACCACGTGAGGAAAATGTGAAATTATACCAAAGGACCCAAAGAGACGTCAACAAAAGGTTGACAACATGTAAATCCTCACGTCTGAGGAGGTTGGAGCAGGAAATGTGGACTGTTTTTGCTCGTTGGATGAAGCAACTGGATGCTGCAGGAAAAGCACAGGTTTTACTGATGACTTTACCAAATGGCTTTGTTCCATTCAAGTGTCTCAGTCACTGAACCAGCATGAACAAAGACAGGACCTTTAGACTGAAGCAGCGAAATGGAATTCAGCCGTCAGTCATTATTGTTTACGGCTGATAAATAACTGTGAAAAAGTGATTGTCACAGTTATTGTTCTTTAAAATTTTTGAACCGTAAAGGATTTAATGTTGGAAATTAGATTATTGATCTCTTTATGTTGTAGATTAACCAATCAATCAATAACCCATAACCACAAAGTGAAAACGTCATTTTGAAATTTTAATTTCAATTTGAATTTATCAAATATCGAAAACTGACCCTCGATTCAGGACTTTGTAGAAGCAGCTGGTTAAGTCTCAGTCTTCCTGGAGGATCCTCTCAGCCTCCGTCACACTGGATGGGAAGAGTCTGATCTCACATCTTCAGTGTCTCTTTAGAGATGCTGTGTGTGTGGTTTAAGTCACTTCAGGACGGTCAGAGTCTCGTGGTAAAGCCACTCCAACCTCGTCTTGTTTGTTTGAAAGGTGAACCAGTTGTACCACGTAGGTTGAGAGTCCTTAGCAGCTGTGGTTTGACAGGCAGGATGAATTGTGGGAACTAAGGTGTGTTGCTTTCTATAAACATTGTCCCAGGAATCAGTTCGTCACAGGTAACTCATCGGTCTGTGAGCTGCTGTTTTGAAGCCTCCGGTTTGTACTTTGTCCGTCAGCCATCTTGGTTTTTTGAAACGAGTAGAAACCGTATTAGGAGGAGAAGGTGGAGCTGAGGAGGAGTGAGGGGTGGAGCTGACCTGCTCTGTCCTCTATCCTGATTGGGTGCTACAGTCTGTCACTCACACAGTAGCCACGCCCCCTAATCCATCCCCTGCTTCATGGTCTATTTTCCTCTAAATGGACCATCATTTAAAAATGAACATCATGTTGTATTGAAGACTTGAAACTAGAGGCTGAGACCATAAACTCATTAGGAAAACGTTTACTGAGCTAATAAATCAAGGGAGAAGTAGGGACATTTTCCCATAGACTTCAATACAATCTGACTTCTTTAACAACCAGTGGAGTCGGCCCCTGATGGTCATTAGACAGGATGAAGGTTTAAGGCTCTTCATCACTGGCTTCACCTCACAGCCCTGGTACCTGGTGAATGTCCAGACTGTCTGTTTCAGACACATCACAGAGATTAAATGTGCTTCAGACACAAATAGTCTTTTTTGTTTCTTTTTGAACACAGCCATTAAACATTGACAGTGCTGCTGGTAAAAGTGAATCCTTGGATTAAATAACTGGTTGAACCTCTTTTGGCTCCAATAACCTGAAGCCAACTCTTTCTGTAGGAGGTCTGGACCGTTCTTCCTCACAGAGCTTGAACCTGTTCTCAGGACGTCTGGTGTGAGCAGCTCAGTCCATCTGTACTGGATTCAGGTCTGGGGTCAAACTGGACCCCAGAAGGAGGATTCTCTTCCTGTAGCAGATGTACTCTGATGTCTCCTGTAGTCACCCTGATATTATCCTGGAATTATCCTTTTGGAGATTCATTATCCTCTTCATGATGTGGAGCTGTCCAGGTCCAGAGGCAGCAAAGACCCAGGTCTTGATGCTCGATCCACCCTGCTCCACCCTGCAGTTCCCTTTTTACCCCACACATAGAGCTGCATGTTGTTGAGACAGTTCAGCCTTTGTTTCATCAGTCCAGGAAACGTTTTCTCAGTTGTGTCAAGCTGCTGTTTCACAAACTTCACTTGTAAAGATGTTTTTCTTTCTTTCCATTGACTCCATATGGTCCACGATCTGTGTGTGGCCGACTCATGAACGGAGACGTTAACCAGCTGCGGCGATTCCTTTACGGCCTGAGCTGTTTCTCAGGCCCTGTTCACACCTGGTATTAAAATCTGTCCCAGGTTGATCTGGTCACACGTGGGCAGCTCGAACGCAGCCAACAGGTGGTCCGTGCTCAGGCTGAACATTTTCATCAATTTATAATTGAAATTACAATTTGGCCAAGAGCAATATTTTTTGATGTAAGAGAAAATTAATATTTGATGCGAAACCTGACAATTTTTAATGAAAATAAAATGGAAATTCCAGCTGAGATCATCCAGCAATCGCAATCTGATTTTTATTTTTATTAATTTTTTGGATAAAACACTCGTTCAACCTCATGTTAACAGACCCATCTGCCTGATTGGCTAAAAACAACCATATAAATATGTTTTAATGCAGATATGTTGTTTGTTCGCTATTGTATTTGAGATTAATCATATTTTTAGACAATTTGATAAACAAATGGAGCTAATTCCACAGGATCAATCATCACCTGTTTGACACAGTGTCAACACAAAATGAGCCATTTTATAAAGGTAGAAAAGGTATCGCACAACCGTTGTATGATGGGGAGGATTTTTGATTGAAAGCCTGTTCTCCTGCACGTTACTGGTCTAAAACATAACGTGCTTGGTTGTGTTTCTGCTCAGCTTGTTGAGTGAGACAGTTTTAAATCCTCCTCTCTGCTGTTCTTTCACCAGCTGCTGCTGCTGCTGTTGCGGTTGTTGTTCAGAGACGGTGTCGCTGCTATTTCTGGTCTCCTGATGTTACAATTACACCCCTTCATCATCATGTGGTTGCACTGGTGTGAAGAGTAAATAAACAGGAAGAAGCCACACGCAGGCACTTTGTGCTGTTTTAAATACCATCATTTGTTTTGTTTTCATTCAAGATCACAATTACACCTTGAATCTCAAAAATGTATGTGTTTCTCTAATGACTATCGAGTGTCGCATGTTTCCAAGAGCTGAGTCTGATCGGTGCGAAGAGATGGAAGAGGAAGTGGTGATTTGTTTGTTTCAGTATTAGTAGATATGAGTGGTTCTGGTCTGGTCTAGTGTTTGTTTTAATGTCAGAAGGGAGAAACTTCTAGCACCTTCCACTTAACCACCCTGTAGATGCCATCTTTAGATACAACATAGGCGCGGGCCAATATTTGATATATCCAATATTACACACCATATTTCTTTTGATCAGTTTTTCCTGCTGTCACGTCAGTTGTATTGCACCTTGGCGTGTGACTAATAAAGTGGTGAACTGCCGATTAGTGGCTGAGACACAAAACTCAAGAATTAAATATATATCATGAAAAACATCAGACATAAAATATATAATTATTACAAGAAGAAGCCAACTAAAAGATGAAATACTATGATATAATTATTCCTAATTTCCCCCCAGGGATGAATGAAGAATTCTGATAATTATATGTTATAAAAACTAGTGAAACATAAAATATAATAATATAGAGTTTATAAAAAGAGAGTAAAACATAAAGTAAAATACTATAATTATAGTTTATAAAAACTAGTGAAACAGAAATTACATTATATACTATGAAAAATCAACTAAAACATAAAGTAGAATTGTAATATTATAAAATTACTTTTATATTAATAACAATAAAAGAAGAGAAAATAAGATATTTGGGTGGGACTGGAGAAGGACATGACCAGAAATATATGTAGTAGATATTATAACGTATGAATGTAAAACAGGGTTGACTGGGCTGTTGAACTATTGTTTGCCACAGGTCCTGTTCACAGTAAAGGCTCTGAATACTTCGATAAATGAGTTTTCAGTTTTTGGTCTTTATTAATTTTGCTAAAACTTGTTTTTTGCGTTGTCATTATTTATTAGTTAGAGTGGACTGATGAGCAAAATGACAATTTCATCTATTTTCAAATTAGAGTTCTCCAGTCATCGTGTGGAAAAGTGAAGGGTCTGAATATTTCCTGAAGCCTGGAGTCACATCCAGGAAACCAACGATGTTATGATGATGTTATTTTGTCTGGTCCATTGGAGACTGTGACTGTCAATCAATGTGGCCACGCCCACAAATCTACATAACTTTAAGCCTTTATAAAATGTAAACAGGTGAGTTATATAAAAATTAACCCCTCGTGCAGTCGTCAACGCGGAGGCTTCAACACTGGAAACGATGCTGATGAAAACTGCTGAGTCAGCTCGTTTGTCTTTGCGGCTGCCAGCTGTTCCCTTCACAATAAAAGTAGGGATATGGTATGATTGTTGTGATTTCACATGCTTTTGGGACTGAAAATCCAGATTAAAAACTGTCTCCATGGTGGATAGAGATGATCTTTGAAAAGTTCAGAGTCAAATACAAAAACTAAACACAGGTCTTCACCACTCTGTGATTTACATGTGTGTGTTTGACTGAATGACAACAAATCAGCCAGAGCAGCAGCAGCATGAGGCTCCCAGAAGCTGCACTTTTGGTTAGAGGCGCAACAGCCAAGTGTGTGTGTGTGTGTGTGTGTGTGTGTGTGTGTGTGTGTGTGTGTGTGTCGTAGCTCCAGTATGGAAACATCTTCATTAGCCTCTGTTCATCTTGTGCTGCTGCTGTCGTTTCAGGCAGAGCTGCTTTGGTGAGGAACAACTTCTTGTAAAGAGAAGAACTTGAATATAATATTGCTCATGTTCTACCTCTTTTCAACACTATAACACCCTATGTTCTCCACACGAGATGTCCACATCTTGTTGTCTGTCAGTGAAGCCTAATGTGGACAGGACCCGGCTCCGCTGTCACGCAGTGCTGAGAACAGCGGCTTCAGTCATGCGTCCTCGCTGCAGCTGGTAACACAACGGTCGCTAACAGCACAGGCTAACTTACACATGCAGACTGTGCTCAGCAGCTCCTGGTGAGGGTGCAGCCAGCCCTCATCGCCTGCCAGTCCTGCAGAGATGATGTCATTGTTTGAGACTGGCTACGCCGCCGATGCTCTCCTGGCCGTGATGCCCTCCTCCACCACCATCCCCCACACCCCTTTGCTGTTGAATAATGAAGAGCTGTGGCGAGGGGAGGGTGGAGGGAGCAGTGTCGGGGTAAATGCCAAAGCTGATTGCTGCTCGGTTCCACTGTGGGAAATTAGCTCAGTTAGGAATTTGGGGAAAATTAATCAGAATTAACATCATGCACTGAGATGATTTGTCCTCAGGCTTTGGTCCAAGGTGCAGGTGGCTGTGTTTGACTACTGCTTGGTTGTCCTGACAGTATTTCTAGATGTCTTTGAGTTCATATTTTTGTAGTCGTCTGTTCTGTTGGGCCGGAGAAGGATGGCCTTTGGGGTCAGGTGCTGGTCAGCCATGACTTGATGCAGGGTGGACTATCTTGGCCAACAGATCACAAAACAATCTTTTTGTTTAGAATCACAATCCACAATCTGAAGCACTATCTGCATTCTTTTATTCTGAAAGTCCCGATTGCACTCTCTTGTTCTTTCAAATGTTTTCAAACGTCTGCTAACCACCACTGTTCGCCCTCAAAAGCGTTTACAGATTTAGTCACTCCCAATCAACTCCTTTTGCACATGTGGAGCAGATGTGGAGCAGATGTGGAGCAGATGTGGTGCAGATGTGGAGAGGCGTGACGAGCCTCGTCCTGCCTCCTGTTTCGCTGCCAGGTCTCATGTCCGGACTGCAGCAGGTGATGGTCCTTGTTCCGCTCCTGTGGAGAACCGGTTCATGTGCTGCTGCCTAGTGTCAACGCACTGTGACGTCAGCCATTGGATCGTCAGCTGATGTTTTGAGGCCTCCAGTTTGTAATTTGTCAGCCATCTTGTTTTTTTTAAACAGGAAGAAAACATATTTGCAGGAGAAGGTGGAGCTGAGGAGGAGTTGTGTAGTCTGTCAATCACACAGTAACCACGCCCCCAATTCATCCCCTACTTTATCGCCTATTTTCCTCTAAACATCATGTTGTATTGAAGACTTGAAACTAGAGACTGAGACCATAAACTCATTAGGAAAACGTTTACTGAGCTAATAAATCAGGGGAGAAGTGGGGACATTTTCCCATAGACTTCAATACAATCTGACTTCTTTAATAACCAGTGGCGTCGCCCCCTGATGGTCATTAGAGAGGATGAAGGCACAGACAGTCTATGGTTTTTTCCCCATGTCTATTTCCTCTCAGTCTGGGGTCCTGGGCCCTCGCACCTCTTGATGGATTTGCATTAAAGAGAGAGGAAGTTGTTGTGTTGTTCAGAGGAAGGTTTAGTTCGGTGCTGTCTGTCTGTTAAATCCCACACCGCTCCTTGGTTCGTACCAAACACTGAGCCCAACTCCCCCACACTCCCAACAGATTGCCAGTGGCAGAATGGTGGGAAGGAAGAGAGGAATGCAGCAGATAACGATAAAGTGGTTTCCTTATCTGCTGTAAAGCCTGAGCTGCAAAAAAAGGAAAAAATCCTCAAGTCATATCGAGTGTCATTTTCCTGGTGCGACTGCATCCCTGCATATATTCAGTTTCTGTCTGGTTCTGAGATTCTTGTTTTCAGACAGTTCTGAAACAAGACGACCTGTCTGAGAACAGGCTCAGTGATTTTTATCCTGCCGGTTAAAGGAAACTTGAAATTAACTAAATTATCAAACTGCTCCTGTAATAACCTGAGTGGCTGCTCCTGTGGGATGATGGGAAATAACGCAGACTGCACATGTGCCTGCACTTACTCAGGAAGGAGTTTCCATCAGATGATGAAGGGTTGGGCTAACTCCTTCAGAGACACATTAAGGCTTTTCTGTTTTTTTTCTTACCTTTGTGTTTTTCCTTATAAAGTTGTGACAATTTTTTAAAAATGTCCCCAAGTTTCCACATTTTCAGAATCAGTTCAACCTCAGCTAATTATATATGAGACTCAATAAAGACTCACTGTAATAAGGGATAGTAGCTCAGAAATCAGACATTGAATTTCTCCTTCTTTTCTAGATAAAAACACTGTAAACCAGAATAACCAAAGAAAACTTCAACACGTGTTTGTGTTGTTCTAGAGCTGATTTGAAGTTTCTCTCTTTATCTGATCTGAGTTCTGCTCATTCTTTGGAGCAGTAATGATGAAAAATCAGCTCCAAAGCCTCTAATGCTCTAAATATCTTATTGTCCATGTCTCTCTGTCTTTATTCTGTCACTACAATAAACTCAGAGCAACTTCTCCTCACTCTGAGATCAGAAAAATACAGGATTGATCCCATTGACTTTGGCTACAAGCAGCTGACAGCTAGGCCTCTGAAGGAGACACTCTGATTGGCTGTGACATCACCCACTGGAGCCAATAGGAGTGTCCCATGTAGAGAGGTGACTCTAGACGTCTCTATCAAAGATGGAGGATGAGAATGGATGGATAAACACACAGAAGTAAAGCAGCAACGCTCCAGTCAAAGGCTCAGACTGATCCAGATCTGAACTGACTTCCTTCATGAGTTTATTGATGGAAGTTAATGTCAAACACAAACAGTCAATCAGGGCTTTTTAGAAAAAAGCTGATTCTCTGGTTTAAGGGGGAAAAAAACATTATGTCTCCAATTCAAACCATTGTGGAGCAATAACGCTCCAAAGACGACCTGATTTTTGGGAGCGTATATGCTTCCATGGACTTAATAAGGTTAACAGCATTGTCTGGAGTTTAACTGCATTGGTTTCCAGGTTTCATAGACTCCACTGATGCTCTGATGGGATGTGTCTGGCTTGGACTTGTCTGGTGTAGAGGACTAATCCTACATGACTAAGGCTGTATTTCAGCGAGGCCTGTACCGGGCTTTTTACTTCCCCATGCCAATTAATGTGCTTTGTGAATCCTAAACACTGCAGGAAACTGTGGGTTCTGCATGGCACCGGTCCCATCCTAAACAAGCCGTATACATCAGCGAGGCTTCCATAACTGGTGAAGATGCTTTTTAACTGTTGTCACGCAGCCAGACTGAACCTCTGCAGCGGCTTTTTATTTGGGTCTGAGGACAAATAAGGAATGCAGCCAGTTTTTTTTTTTTCTTTCTCTTTTCTGCTGCATGTAACGGCTTGTTAGTTCGTGAAAAGAAAAGCCTGATACAAATAAACATGTCAAGGCACAACACATGCTGTTGGATGTGATTATTAAGAGTGACGTTTAAGGTGGAATAAGACAGAAACGGCATGAAAGGCCCCGATCGTTGCTCCAGGAAGTTTGGCCAAAGACAGTTCAGGTCAAATGAGTCTCCGTTTCCTGCGTGTTCAGCTGCCGTGTTGTTCAAGGCTCCAGTGACATGATGACAGGTTACTATAATAGATTAATGCGTTTAAAGGCTCATCAGGTGGTTTCAATACTTGCAGACAACAGGGGAAAGTTTCTCTAGCAGCAACTGCTTTATTGTTTGTTCCATCTATTACCAGGTAAACAGCAGAAATATGTCTGATGACCCTGTGTTAATAAATATTCATTTTTTTGGTGCAGCCATGGTCTTCAGATCAGTCTCCCTCCGATGAAATCTGTCTCGTGAATGATTAACTGCACTGGAGCTTTAATTAATTGAAATAAATGGAAAATCTAGTAGAATTATCAGCGTTTAAATTTAGTCGTTATTATATTACAACCAGCATGAACAGGGAATATATTGCTTCAGTAACGAGCCGGCAGCAGAGGTAGTTATTGATGATGTGGCAGGATGACGGACGCCGAAGCTGTTGTGTTCGACGTCACGCCTCCATCCAAACTCACGCTGGAGCAGTGTTACGTCGCCTCTGTTTGGTGGATTAATGAGGGGTCTTCTTAATGGTGACATGGCAGGAGAGCTGCATCAAAGGGCCTGGGGTGGGTGGGGTGGGGGTAGAATATCTGTGAGAGGGAGAAAGAAAGAGTTGGTGTGTGAGACTGAGCAACACAAAAGATTTTGAGCATGAAACAGGATTTTCCCACTTGGCCTCTAAGCAAATCTTTCTGTGCTAACAGGCTATTAACACCAAGATCCTGACGTGGAAGAGAGTTCATGCCAGGTCTGTCTCGTTCTCATGTGAGTTTAAAAAAAAAAACTTTACAATGAGCAAATAGTCGACTAAAGACCAGAAAATTACAGTCTACTAATCATCCAGTATTAACATGCAGCCATTTAGCGTCTGTTAAAGGTCTGATATTTGACTTCCCCATCTCCATTTCATGACTGCTTCATTATGACATCACAAAGTCCTGACAGCTGGTTTTAAGGCTCAGTTTCTAAACACAGATTGTGAGCATTGTCTTTATTGTTTAGATTTTAGATTTGTTGATGTACACCAGAAGATATATTTGTGGTTTTAAGACCCAAAAAGCCTCTGAGTGTAGTTTTACATCTCCTCTCTGAGGCTGAGCTCTGGTAACAACAGGTCAGTTTTCTGAGTGATCCACGAAGAATATAGCAGATTTCAGGGAAACCAAATCCTGCAAAGTTGGGTAGTGGGTGCACGTGTGTGGGGCTTGGTTGAGGGTGGACACTGCTTTGATGTGACATCACAAAGTTCCAGAAGTCATGACGGCTGGTTTTAAGGCTCAGTTTCTGAATCCAGGCTGTGAGCGTTTCTCTGTGACTGAGACCTTTGATACTTTCACTGTATTAATATAGAACCTAGACCTGCTTTATAATCAAAGACCAGATGGAGGTCTGCCTTTAGACCGTATGGACCTTTAACATCTACCTTTAGACTGTATGGACCTTTAACATCTACCTTTAGACTGTATGGACCTTTAACATCTACCTTTAGACCGTATGGACCTTTAACACACAGTCTTTTTAACTAACGTTTCTTGGATGTGAGCCTGATTTAGTGAATCGATCGTGAATTTGTCCACCTCTTCCACCAAATACCATGGGGCAGATACAGTAGCTGGCAAAGGAATGGAGGCCCATTTTTCCGAGCCTGTCAGCTGAGTCAGGCCTTGTGTCTCTGGCTGTTTCCAGAGTGTGTGATGTGATGGAGGGATCCCAGAGAGTCGTCGGCGTATGGAAATAAAAGGGAATCGATTGCCTTCTGTTCTTCTTCTTCTTGAAACTGTGAGGGTTTATCAGCTAATTAGGAGATGAACAAGACGAGGTTATCTTCCAATAAAACCGGGGTCGGTGATGATATAAGAAAACATGGTCCTTTGTTCTTTGTCCTTTGTTTAGCAGAAAGGGGTCGTCTCCTCGCCGCGGGAGGCACAGCAGAGAGAGAAACAATTTAGTGTGACCGTGGGTTTTATTGATAAAATTACACCACGGATCACTGACCGTCACAGCCAATCACTGAAGAGAGAGAGGAACCATACCCTTAACAGAGGTTTGCTGGGTTCAGTGAAACCTGTCTGGTTCTCGCGAGGTGGTTTTAGGTGGGACGAATACATTTTGCATGTGGCTGTGAGAGAAACGGGCAGAAACCGTGACAGCAGAGTAGCCACCCCCTCTTACCCCCACCCACCCTGCATCCAACTGCCTAATCCCCAATTGACCAGAAAGCTGTCACAGTGATTGATGGATGGGAACCCATCTCCACCACTTATAGAGCCACCTCTGGACCCCCCCTACATGCTGGAGTGCACTGTGTGAAGGGAAACAGCACAACACAGGCAATATGTTAATACCCCGGTGGATACTGTTTTCTTATTGGCCTGAAGGGACCATTAACCTCATCATGATACAGGGGCTTGGTCTGTGTGGTCGTGTGCCTCTTTTACCTCTGTTACTAGGCTACAGCTTCTCCTCCCTGTTGAAAAAGTAAAGCAGCGTTGACAGTGTTTCTATGTATAAACTGATTTGCTGAACAGCACTTTCTAACAGTGAGGAAATCAGCTCAGATTAATGCTGTCATGTAGTTTCCCATTTACAGAATTTGAATGGTTGACTGTGCAAAATATATAAATGATAATGATTAGAATTTTATGAATAACATCATTTTTATTGGTATTAAATTACCGTAATAATCATTATCATATTCAGCTTACTCAAGAAAAAATCCTACAATAGTAAAAAGACCGTTAAGCATTAGAGTTTTAATTAAGGTTTCAGTCCTGTCTGATTTGGTGACATCCATCGTTACCGTAGAAACAGCAAGTGTAGTTTAAAGATCCCATATTTTACACTTCCTCAGTCTTTTTATCTGAAGTGTTGATCTCCACAAGAGGATATGTTTGTGGTTTTTAGAATGAAAAACCATCTCACAACAGGTCAGTCAGCCAATCAGAGGAGAGGATCTGAGCCTCTCTTCTGATTGGCTGCCTGTTTTCTGAGTAATCCAATAAAAATATGGCAGATTTCAGATAAATTACTCAGAGAAACCAAATCCTGCAAGGTTGGGTGTTGGGTCCAGGTTGGGGTTTGGCTGAAGGCAGTGACTGCTTTGTTGTGACATCACAAAGTTCCAGAGTTCGTGACGGCTGGTTTTAAGGCTCAGTTTCTGAATACGGGCCATGGCAGATTAATATTAATGTTTGTTAATTATGTTAATGTTAATATAATGTTTGCCATTTATGGAATTCGATGGTTTAACTGTGCAAAATGTATTGATGCGTGTATAATGTGTGTATACCTGTATATACCTCCATGCTGTGTACTGATATTGAATTGTTGTAAGAATCATTATCATATTGATCTTAGACCACATTGAGGTCTACCTTTAGACTGTATGGACCTTTACCATCTACCTTTAGACTGTATGGACCTTTACCATCTACCTTTAGACTGTATGGACCTTTAACATCTACCTTTAGACTGTATGGACCTTTAACATCTACCTTCAGACTGTATGGACCTTTAATGTTGACCTTTAGACTGTATGGACCTTTACCATCGACCTTTAGACCGTATGGACCTTTAACATCGACCTTTAGACTGTAAAGTAGACGTTGGGTTTGTACCTGGGGTCTGGATGTGGAGTTTGCATGTTCTCCATGTACCTGCAGGGGTTCCCTCTGGGTACAGTGTGGTTGCCCTGTGATAGACTTGCTGTGCACTGACTGTGCTTAGGTAGGCAATCTTGAATCCACTGCTGTAATTATGGCCAAAAACTATATCGTCACGAGTGGCATCCAAGTATATACGATATATGATGAGAGTCAACACGTGTGACTAAAGGTCAGGATGATACAGCGTCAGCATCATCAACAGATACTAAACAGTAACTGAGTTCTACATATAATTAGTACTGCATTGAAATCAAAGAGATTAAAGAGACCTGTAACACTTGCTCATTTTGAAGATGTCACAGACTAGGGGCAATATCAAAACATGTAATATCTTGATACAGCCTAGCACAAATATCACAATATAGGATATTATCATTGGGAGGGTGTCAGGGAAGCACAGCAGTGAAATGAGGGTCAGGAGCAGGGAAAACTGAGTCACTACAAAAACTAATAAACATGTCACATATTGGATAAGATGCACATTTACATAGGATATTCACAATATTTTGAATCTTGACCAACACTCCATGATATATATTGAATTTTATCTGGATAAACTTTCAATTTCAATTTCCTTTATTTGTCCCACAGTGGGAAAATTGCAGAAACTTCATTCATTCATTCCACATTCGAAGAGAGTAGGTGATCACAGACAGTAGGACGAGTCAGGTCTGTATCATCTCTCTGCCTCTGCTATGCAATTTTTTTCCTTCTCATTATTCTCATTCAGCATTAAAAATGAATTTCACGCGCTAAAGAAATTTGGTGGTTCGGCAAAAAATAGAGCCGGTGTGTAAAGGTAGTGGAGCTGGTGTGAGACTAGCGTAGACACACATTGTCAGTGCCAGCCACAGCAGGACTGCGACGCGTCGTTTGCTGTGCACAAAAACTAAAATGAAAATGCTTGCTGGTCAGGCCTTCAGTGATTTAAAGCTTGTGTGAGGAAGGAGGAGGGGGGTCATGGAAAGGTCATTTGAGCTTGAAGGAGCTTGTGAGACAACAGCACTGAGCCAAACCACAAAGCCAGCTCTCTGCAGGCTTAGAGTAGCAGTTTATGGAGCTTATAATTAAGATGCTGTATTGCATAGGGAAACAACTGCAAGCTTTTATGGTACATAAATGCACCTTATTATGGTTTACACAGCCCGTGCTCAGTGGTGCTGCCTCCATTTTGAGCCACTACCTGTGAACAGAGCAATGGATGGAGAGTGCGAATAGTTCTTATCTCCACAGTCATCACTGTCCACATGCAGCCATGTTGGTCTGCTGCAACACCTTGGCCTGACAGGCAGCCCTGGCTCTTACTGAGGCGGCCCTGAGGGAGGCAGGCTGAGGAAAATGGAGAGGAGGCAGAGCAGAGGGCTGATTTACTAAAGCAAGAGATTGAAAAGCAAGTTGTGTATCAGCGAAGCTGAGCTCCTGACAACAGCTCATAGTCATTCCTTTGTTGGAAGTTGCATGGGGGAAACAGTTAAATTTGTGTGTTGCTGGTGACACATGGTCTAGTCCTGCAGTGATGTTGGCTTTGTCGTTGTCTGGCAACGACTTCATCATCATTCTTCAAAAAAAAAAAAAACAACACAAAAACAATCCCCATGTATCATCTGTCTCTGATATTTGATGCATCTGGAGCTATTTTGTGATCACATTGTAATATTCTCTGCAGTCTAACCCTAAATGATTTTTCTATTTCCCAGAATCCCCCCCCACCACCACACACACACACACACACACACACACAAAGCCAAAACACACCATATGTTGTTGTTGCATTGGTTTATAGATTTTTGAGGCTTCTGTGGAGATATTAATGTTTCTGTCTTTTGTCAATTTATTTCTACTGTTAAAGGTCCATACAGTCTAAAGGTGGATGTTAAAGGTCCATACAGTCTAAAGGTGGATGTTAAAGGTCCATACAGTCTAAAGGTAGATGTTAAAGGTCCATACGGTCTAAAGGTAGATGTTAAAGGTCCATACGGTCTAAAGGTAGACCTCCATGTGGTCTTTAATTATAAAGCAGGTCTAGGTTCTATATTAATACAGTGAAAGTATCAAAGGTCTCAGTCCACAGAGAAACGCTCACGGCCTGTTTTCAGAAACTGAGCCCTAAAACCAACTGTTGGGACTTCTGAAACTTAGTGATGTCATACACAAAACAGTCACCACCTTCAGCCACATCCCAAGCCGTGTCCAGGTCCTTATCCTCTTATTAATATCAACACTTCAGATAAAACCCTGGGGAAGAGTAAAATATGGGATCTTTAAATTGTTCTTATTGTTACCACGGTAACCATGGATGTCACAAAATCAGACGATGATTTTTTTCTATTAGGGGATTTCTTTTTTTTTTTTTCCTTTTTTCTTTTCTGAAAGAAAATAAATGTAAGATAAAGATGATAATGATTCTTACAACAGTTCAATATCAACACACATCACAGAGGAATATACAGGAATGTACACGCATCAATATATTTTGAATTCTATAAATGGGAAACAGAGACTCAGATCCTCTCTTCTGATGACTGACCTGTTATTACTAAAGCTCCAGAGCGAAACTGAGAGATGTGATGGTTTTTGGTTTTCTTAAAACCATAAATATATCTTCTTATGGAGATAAACCCTTCAAATAAACACTGGCCAAGTGTTAATATGGGGCCGTTAATGTTACTGTTGACTGTTGGTGGTCAATCAAAACCCAAATATTAACAACATAACTGGCCCCAGCAAAGCACACCACAGTGTCGTCAGCTGCTCTTAACTGCTGACACGTTTCCAGATGAATAGTTTATTTGGCTCAGTTTCCTCATGCTCTCACAACGGCAACATTTTTGGCACCGTCGTCCACATCGTTGTCGTGATAGTAGAAGCTGCAGAACTGGGTCGAGGGTTGTGTCTGATCACAGCTGACAGCGGCTGCAAACGTACTTGTTGTTTACTCCACAGTTTGAGACACTAGAAAACTGCAGGAAAAGGCTCGGAAGCAGAAAAAAAAGAGTCCTTTCAGAGGCCTACCCCTCGCAGGATCATCAATAAAAGATAAGGGAAGGAAACCAGCGTGGAGATGAGATGGCAAGGCAGTGACAATGAAAAAGATGAAATAGCCCATTTCTTTTCATTGATCTATGTGCCCGATGGGAGGTGCACTGGAGGGGAGGCTGTGTGTGTTGGAGCAAGTTATTGCTTTATCCACCCTATACATGGAATAATATGCATGGGATGCCTCCGTATGCATAAACACACAGACAGTTAGAGCTTGAGCAGCCAGGTGTTTATATGGTTAAATAAAAAATGTGGCTGTTTGTTATTGTAAATTGCATAAAAGACCAAAACCAACAATGAATTGATCTGTTCACTGTCTGTTTGTGTGGCTCATTTTTTTTCTGCCATGGATCTTCATTGTTGGACAAAAACTATTACATCATTGAGCCGCACTATGGCGCGGTAACATTTATTACCCGGGTGACATTTATTTCCATGTGCTTGGCTTGGGCTGATGTTTGATAATATTGAATACTCCCTTTTTTTTTTTTTTTTGGTAATTTCTTGCAGAGCCGGCTCGGCTGAATTCAACCTTCATTTATCTACTTTACACCATGTGATAAATACGTTTGTCTCTATACCAGGAACATAAAATACAATAATATAATTAAATATTATAAAAAAACAACAAATGAAACATATACTACAACAATATATTTATGTATTATAAAAAAAACACCTGAAGCATAAAATATAATAAAATGATCACACATTATTTAAAAAATATGAAATATAAAATACAACTTATGATAAAAAAAAACTCCTGAAACTTTAAATACAACATGATTCTATCTATCTATCTATCTATCTATCTATCTATCTATCTATCTATCTATCTATCTATCTATGTTTTTCCATATCATTATAACATTTTCACAAAAAAAACAAAAAAAACAAAAAAAAAACAACCTTTAAAACGTGTTGTGTTTTTGAAGAGTTGCACCTTCAGTTTCACCTTGGGTGAATTTGTACCAGAGGCTGAAAAGTTTTCAGCCTATAAACACGTTGCTGGTTTCTGTGTTTTCGTGGGATTTGTTGACACCAAGAAAAACCTAGAGTCACAGTAGCCTTTTCCTTTAAGACTGTGATCGTAGCGGTTGTAACTTTATTGAGCTGGAAGACTCAATACTTAGACCGAGCCTCTGTAGTGATTACTGCCTGTGGCCATAAGTGACAGTTGTGGCGTATTGTTAAACACTAAAACACAGTGTAACAGTAGCACAAGCAGAGGAGAGTCATAAAGTCAGCAAACAGACTAACGTCAGTCACAAAGCATATAATATCAAGCAAGAGTGTGTTTTATTTCTGGTGGATTTAATTTCCTATCTGCAAAGTGAAGATTGTTTTACTTCTTTACCAGTCAACAGGTGTCTTCTGTTAATAGTTCTGTTATTAGGAGTTGAGGTGTTTGTACAATGATGGCTGCTCTTAATCCTTCCATTTGCTGCATTTCTGTTTTTTCTTCCACTGTGTCTGAGTTTGAATTTTGGTTTGGTTTAAAGAGACATTAAAGAAAAGAGGCACTTTTCCCTGATGTGAGACTTCTCTTTTCCTGCAGGCCAACCTGAACGACTCCCACAACCAGATGGTCGTCCACTGGGCCGGAGAGAAGAGCAACGTCATTGTCGCCTTGGCCCGAGACAGCGCTGGAGCCACCGGGCCCCGAACCAGCTCTGTAATTACACCCAAACACATCCACACAGCCGAGATACAGCACAGTTGAAACTTACCAGAGCAGCGGCAGCAGGTGTAACCATTGTTGGGCGCCACGTTAAACATGGTCACTGAACGTAGCGTGAATCCTCTTTCTCTTTTTATTTCCACTTGACTTAAAGAGTCTGAAACTTGGAAACTTAAGAGACTGAAACACAAAATACAGCAATATAATTATATGTTACAGAAACACAATGTTGTTTTTTATTATTAAAAAAAACACCTGAAACATAAAATATGATAACATGATTAAATATATGAAAAATTATATATATCAAATGTGTATTCATCCACAGCAAAAAGTAGTTCCCAACAAATGCCCTGTTTTCTCCTGTATATGGACCATTTTCTCAGAAACAGTTCAACACCAATATCGGCCTCTTTGGATGGAAGCTGCTGTTTTTGTCTTGATTTTAAAAATAATGACCACGGGTCAATAAAATAAATTACTAATCAAAACTGGATCTTATCATATTTTAATATGAACCTGAAATAACAGCCGACTCATGGGCCTGTTAATGTGTTTTTACAACCTCTTTAGACCATAAAGACATCAAAGAAAATTGAGTTTTCAGTTACACCTTATCTCACATATACATCCTCAGTGTTTTCACAGAGGACATTTTGAAATATGACACTGTCTCCTCGTGGACGGGATTGATGGGATACTTCAACCTTTTTTTTTTTTTTTTTTTTTTTTGATTACAGGTTAATTGAGTGATTTTAGTTTGGTGTAGAGCTGCAGTGTCTCTGTGTATTTGTTTGTCCAGAAGAAGCAGTGGAGTCATTTTCTTTATTGGGGCTCATCTAATTGTCTTTTTGTTTATGACCAATATTGCAATTTGTAATTGCAACAATTGCAACATGTCTCCAGTTATCACCCTGTTAACAATCAGACGCTGACTGTTGACGGACTGAAAAAATATTCTACCATATTTTCCATACAAGGTCTCCTCCAAGTAGTAGCCTTGCTGGTTTTGGGGATGTTTGGGAGTTAGGTTGGTCTGTGAGTTCTATTCAAGTGGCTTCATCTTAACAAGAGAAACACTTGTTTATAAACACGGTTGTGCAGGCGTTGAGTACTTCCTGTCCTCTTCGACTCCAGGTCTACGTGTCCTATGATTACGGGACCACCTTCACGCTTGTCTCAGACAAGTTCCAGCTTCTGGGGACCAGGTTCAAGGACGGCAGCAAACAGGTCATCTCCCAGTTCTACCACAGCCCTGCAGACAACAGGAGGGTGAGTCACCGTCTGGGACCAGGGACTGTTTGCTCTGCGATATGGTCACATGATCCTGGATTCACACTAAGTTTACTGTCTGTAGGCAAATGTAACGCAGAGGGTGGGGTGATGAAGATGAGTTGGACACAACACTGTGATTATCAGGTCAAATACTTGCACATGTAACAAGAGATACAACAGATGGGACAAATGTTTCATATAGAAAGGAATTGAACCCTGCGAGATTACTCCTTTCCCAATCTGCTCTTGGGAACATCTCCATGGTTCCTGAGCCAAAAACATTCAGTATCTTAGGACTTTTTTCCATTGTGCAGTGATGGAAACCACTTTGCTCCTTAGTGCTGTTTATGTTTAAGCAGATTTAAGCCACAGTCTGTCTATAAGAGTGGACATATGTCCCGGGTCGAAAAGGTGAAGTCAGCGGTTTCTTCTGGTTTAAACAAGATGGCCGACGGACAAATTACAAACTGGAGGCTTCAAAACATCAGCTCACAAACTGAAGGGTGACGTCATGGAGGGTTGACACTTCTTGGTGAGCTACCAAAGTCGAGATATCTACAGAGCTTTTTTGATTTGGACTTTTATTCTTAAAGGTGCACTATTTCATTTTTCTATCACTCTTTAGTTGAAATATGTTCTAAAATATATCTTAACAGTGAGAGGAGCTGTCAGCGTCTTCTGTGACCTGAACTCATTGACCAGCCTGGCAGCAGCGCCTTAACCAATCAGAGAAGGCCAAAGTCAGGGGGTGGGAGCTCACAGCTGTCAGTCAATACATGAACATGGTCAACTGCTCCTCCTGCACCGAGGCTTCCAGTTATTATTACCTGCTGGACGACGTCACTGTGGCTGATTCACAGGATGGCAGGATGAGGGGCTGAGCAGAGCAGGGACAGGGAGGGGTGAGAGGACCGGAGTGGTTTGCTTCTGAGTCTCTTGCTAGTGCTGGTTTGATTATCAGATTATTCCAGCTTGACTCAAGTTGAATTCAAACAACATTCAAAGATAAACAGAGGATAAAACTTCATGACTCCATTGTACAGAATTTTTAAGGTCAGTTTTCAGTGTTTTAAAGACTGTGTCTCCGGCATTTAATACCACGTCAAATCTGTGTCCATATTGGTCTTTCCACCTTGATGAGAACATGAGGGACCATGACGTCACCATCGGTCTGTGAGCTGCTGTTTTGAAGCCTCCAGTTTGTAATTTGTCCGTCGGCCATTTTGGTTTTTTGAAACCAGAAAAAAACATATTTGGAGGAGAAGGTGGAGCTGAGGAGGAGTGAGGGGTGGAGCTGACCTGCTCTGTACTCTATCCTGATTGGGTGGTACAGTCTGTCAAAACTGGACAAGTAGGGACATTTTCCCGTAGATTTCAATACAATCTGACTTCTTTACCAACCAGTGGAGTCGTTCCCTGATGGTCATCATCAGGCACCAATCAGTGTCCAATGAGGAGGAACAACTGATGAAAAGTTTAAAAGACATGTTATCGTGAAAGGGATATTCTAGCAAACACATGCTTGAGTGGCATTATAGGAAATGTAGTATCCAGCGTTTTTGCAGATTAACCCACATCAGGGACACAAAATGAGGACATCTCAGCCTCTGCTGCTTTGATGTTGACTCTTCGTTTATGAATCTATCTGTTTGTATAAATAAATACTTTTCTGGAGCACGTCTTTGAAGATTTAAGTGCAGAGTTTTACTTAAACGTTGGTAATGTTTTCTGGATGACAGGCTACAAACCTCCCTATTGCAAATTATTCATCCTTATTTTATCCTTCTCTATTTCTGTTGTTAGTCGTAGTCGTGATCCTGCCTCGAGAAGCTTTACTGTACCTGCTCACACAGAATTGAGATGTTGCAGTGACAGAGCACATTAAAATGAGCTGAGAAAAGTGGGATTAGCACAGTACAATAACATAATCAAACTGTGTAATGAGACAGGGGAATACATCTGACAGAGCATCTCAATGCATTTGCTTTTCAAGAATATTTTTCCCAGGACTTGTCAAATTAGTTTAAAAGTGACATCATACATGTGTCTGTTTCACATATTACTTTAATATAGAAGTGTTTTTTCCTCTTTTCTTCCTCTTCAGTACCTTTTTGTAGACTCAACCAACAACTACCTGTGGAACACCTTTGACTTCTGTAAGAGCGTCCAGAGCTTCTCTCTGCCCTTCAAACCCACAGACCTGCTGCTGCACAGCAGGAGATCCAACCTGGTGCTGGGCTACGACAGCTCTCACCCAAACAAGCAGGTACAGACCCATTCTGCTTCATGAGGCCAAGTCTGATCCTTGATTTGTGATGAAATACATCAATCAGCCATAACATTATGACCACAGGTGAAGTCAATAACACTGATCACCTGGTTACCATGGTTACCTTTAGTCCTGAAGTTGATGTGTTGAAGCAGGAAAAATGACTTTGACCAAACTGTGATGTGACGACTGGTCAGAGCTTCTCCAACACTGCAGCAAGGAGGGAGAACCACTGGACCACAGACAGGGTCAGGGGTCAAGGCTCAGTGATGGTGGTGGGGAGTGAAGGCTGGACCCTGTGGTCTGATCCAACAGAAGAGCTACTGGAGCTCAGACTGATGAAGAAGTTCATGCTGGTTCTGATAGAAAGCTGTCAGAACACAGAGCATCACAGTTTGTTGTGTTTGGGGCTGTGTAGCCTCAGACCGGTCAGGGTGTCCATGCTGACCCCTGTCCACCACTAGAAGATCCTACAATGGACACAGGAGCATCAGAACTGGACCATGGACGGATCATCGGTGGGATGAGCTGGACCAACAAGTCTGATCCATGGAGGCTCCACCTCACAACTTCAGGACTTAAAGGATCTGCTGCTAAGGTCTGGGTCCAGATACCACAGCTCAGCTTCAGAGGTCTAGAGGAGTCCAGACCTCCAGGCTCAGGACCTACACAACATTAGGCAGGTGGTCATAATTTTATGGCTGATCTGTATATAATGGTGTGAAACCATGAGAATGACATGAGCACCTTCAGTAGAAATCTGTGTAGATAATGAGGCATCTTCACATACTTAAATACTTCTGCTGCAATTATGGATTCATCCATTTTCATTTTGTTTGCATCAATTTAAGACGTGTTCGACTCCTCCTCTCGAGCTGCTGTTGAATTTTTCAGCTCTTGTCAGATTAAGTACTTCACGTGTTTCTACGGCAACAAAGAGAAGAAACTGTTGGTTACTTTTTTTTTGTATAAGAGCATTTTTAGTTCATTGTCTTTGGTTCTGAGCTAAATGCTTCTGCACTGTTCTTGTCACATGTGTAAGAGCCAAAGCGAAGGAATGAGCCTGACCTACATTTTTACATTGCCCCCCCCCCTTCTTCTTCTTCTTCTTCTACTTCTCTCTCTGCCCCCCTCCTCCTCCTCCTCTTCCTCCACCTCCCTCTCTCCCCCTCCTTCCTCTGTAGCTGTGGAAATCAGACGACTTTGGGGAGACATGGGTGTTGATCCAGGAGCATGTGAAGACCTACTTTTGGTAAGAGAACCACAGCTTTAAGAGGTGATACTGTGCGAAATGATCATTGCACAGTTAGTGTATGATGTTGAGAGCAGCTGGTAACAATATATTTGAAGCACAAGGAGCTGAACATCAATAAAGTCAAATATTTCACATCTTTACTCGAACATCACATTTTTAAAGCTTAAACAAAGTGAAGTCAAATTTGAACAAAGCTGCGGTTCAAAGGACAAGCACTGAACATTTCCAGAGATTAATGGTTGATATTATGCCTGTAATGATCTACAGGCATTAACAATGACTGTGCTCTTTTTTTTTTCTTTTTACTTGTGACGCATTTAGCAGAAAAAATAGATAGAGAAAAAACCTGATGATGTCATTTTGACATGATATCAGCAACGTGACACAAAACTTCAACTACAGTCTCCGTGTCCAGGCTGAATCTGATACATTTTAGAGACGTTTACTGTCAAAAAGAAATCCAAAATAAATTTAACACTCAGGTATGTAGCAAACAGCGCAGGCAGCAGATCGGCAACGGCAAGTGTCTCTGGCATGAGTGGTTAGGGCGCATGATGTGGTCAAACTGAGGCCGGAGACACTGAATGCGTGGTGTGTGTGTGTGGTCGCCATCTTGGTTTTTTGACACCAGTTCAAACCGTGTTTGGAGGAGAAGGTGGAGCTGAGGAGGAGTGAGGGGTGGAGCTGACCTGCTCTGTTATATCATGTTGTATTGAAGACTTAAAACTAGAGACTGAGACCATAAACTCATTAGGAAAACGTTTACTGAGCTAATAAATCAAGGAGAAGTAGGGACATTTTCCCATAGACTTCAATACAATCTACTTTGAGTCGCCCCCTGATGGTCATTAGATACAATGCAGGTTTAAGGCCCTTCATCATTGGCTTCACTTTACAGACCCAGAGTCCAGGTCCATTTATATTCAGTCGGTGGAGAAAACACATGTATTACCTTTAAGTCTTGGCTCTGACAGATGTAAACTGCCTCTGGTTGGTGGAGACGTGAGATGTGAGCTGGTAATTCTGGTTTTTCCCTTTTAACTTGTTGTTGCTCAGGTTACTTTTACTGTTTGATGTTGACAACAGACTGTGTTTGTCTTTTGGGAAGGAACAGTTTTATTATTTCCCACGTTGGGGAAACCTGTTTTTAAGTTTAATCTTATGTTATATTCACGTTTACATGAGGAAATTAATTGTAAAAGCTTCTCTACAACCAACTTTTATTATCGTCTTTACTGATCTGATTTGATTTTCAGTGTTGTCATTATCTCGCTCTCTCTTTCATCGTTTCAATGTTGGTGTTACTTTAATGGCTTTTTCATTACGTTTTGTTCTTTTACGACTTATGAACACGTTTTCTTTTTACTGTTTCCACCTGATGAGGTTGAAAAACAGTTGGCGTTTTAACCAAAATGAACAAAGTGAAGGCATTAAATACGTCTCCTCTCCACGAGAGCTTGAGGAACTTTTCCTTTAATGTCATTATTGGTGTCTGAATGATATCCTTTATTTGTTTTTTGCACAGATTCCTTCTCAAACTGGCTGTTTGAGAAGTTCAGGCAGGATCTGTGGTACTTTTGGAAACAAACACAATAAAAGTGTAACTGTGTTATCTGGTAACTGTGGCCTTGCAGCTTCACATTGTAACTTCAGCTGACAGCACCAACAGGCCGCTGGCAGTTTGGTCGGAGGAAAAATGAACCCTGCTGTGAATCAAAATGGTTGATTTAATGGCGATCAACAGTCTGCTGTCAATTTGTTTGATGAAAACTAGCTGTGAAGTAGAAGCAGCCGTTTGAGCCGTACAACTGCAAACAGACAGACAATGAAATCAGTGACTGCACCACGTCCCCCTTTTCCTGCCAAAAGCTTCAGCAATCGGAGTCTGTTACTTTAAATTTAAATGAAAGCAGTCGTGGTACAAGGCAGTGATTCAGACTTGGGGAAAACAAGGGCTCGGGGAAAAATGAGGACGCAGCTCTGAACGACACCATCAGACTCTCAGCCGCCTCCTTGTCTCCGTCCGAGCCGGCGCTCGATGGAGGAGCCTCTCGACAGATCACGTGGAGCCGTCGCTGCTGCTCTTTGGTGACACTAAATTACTTTTTGCTTTGTGACTGACCTCCTGTCACTGATAAAAATATAACACACACACACACACACACACACAGTGAACCAGACACACCCACCTACACACCTCACCCAGATCATTTTCACTAGATTGTAGAATTGAACGAAGCCTGATTGGGTTTCTGATACATTGGAGCTGGTTTGACGGTTTGTTGATATCTGATGGCGAGGAACACTTCCTGCATAACAAAACGTTTTCATGATTAAAACTCAGATATCCCCATTTGTGATGTTGGAATAAAAAGCTAACTTTATTTTAAATTGCAAGTCGTGAGATGCTAAATATTCACCAGAGACCAATCGAAACGTCGTTTGCAGTAACAGCGGCTACAAAAGCACAGTCTCCTATTCAGCTATAGTTCAATTACCTGTGTGTAACTCCAGTTTTCAAAACACTTACTGTGGCAAAAAGAGAGTAAAAATAAGAATTGACCTTAAAGCGCCCAAATCCTGGTCAGTCCCTCACTGACCTGTCCGTCAAAGGACGAATGAGTGGAAGGATTTTTGATGATTGTAGAAAACAGTGGTGCCGTTTACTAAAGTGTTAGCTTGTCATATTAGTGTGTTATATTAGCTGTATTGATATTAGCTTGATTACGTTAGCTTGTTAATTTGTTACATTGGTTTGTCACATTAGCTTCTTATGTTAGTCTGTTACGTTAGCTTGTTATATTAGCTTGTTTTTTGGCTTGTCACACTAGCTTCTTATATTAACTTGCTACATGAGCATGTTATATTAGTTGTTAGCTTGTCACATTAGCTTCTTATATTAGCTTGTCATGTTTCCTTTAATAATAGCTTGTCATATTGGCTTGTTGCATTAGCTTGTCTCTCTGATGAAGCAGCAGAGGAATGAAAACGAATTACACGTTCAATCTAATTTGTTTCGTCGGTTTTAGTTGTTTAATATTTATACATGTGGTTAGGCAAAAAAATGTTGTTCACCTCATATTCAATGGCTTATTTCACAAGATATTTTGTGTCAAAGTATGAAAAAATACAAATGTTTGGCCTGAAAATGAAATGCAGGATAAAAAAAACGGTGGTATTTTCTTACTGAGCCATTTCAGGGACGCCCTAATTGAATGACAAACAGGACTGGCAGAAAAGGAGACAGTGCCAAAACAGTGGAGGAGGGGTGTTTAGGAAGCGTTTTAAAGGGGGCAGAGATTAATTCAAAGGAAGGGACAGAGACAGACTGCGAATACCCCTCCATGCACTCTCAGCCCAGACAGCGCTCATCAGCTGAACGGGGGCCTTTGAAAGAAAACCACAGAGGCAGAGCTTCGCCAACACACTGCTCTCTCTGTTCAGCTCTTGAGACTCCAGAGGAAAACACTCTGATTTGGAAGGCGGACGATAAGAAACAGTGAACGTCCTTCATTCGTTCTGTGCCACAGTTTCTGAACAAGCTCGGTCATAAATAGTTTGAAAACGCTTTTTTTTCCCAGGGTTATTTTTTGGTTTGATCATAACTGATCTGTCTGTATTTTCTGCTGACATGTATTATCTTGAAAAAATGCCATTTCTATAGCAAAAAAAAAAAAAAAAAAATTACAAGGATTCTTTGTAAGTGTGAAAAAATATTCAGTTATTTGTGGCTGAAGCCAAAATTAGTACATGTTTTGAAGATGTTGAAGAATTCTCCACACTGGAAACGTTTCCTAAACGACACATCTAAAGGAAAACACACAACAACAACATCGAATGGTATGTTTTCATCCGTGTGCGGTTCAGAGCCTTAAGTTCACGTTGCCTTCATGTCTGGGGACTGTGGGATGAAAACACAACACATTGACTCCAGGGCGTCAGTCAGATTTTCACTCCATCAATAGGCGGGAAAATGGCACCTTGAGGACGAGGTGAGCATCTCCTGTGTGATCTGTAGCTTTGTCCAAAGGGACGAAGAAAATAAATGAACTTTGCAACAATTTCCACCTTTAAGGAACAGAAAGTGTTTCATTTGAAGATTTTTAGCTGTGTCACCGTCCAGGCCGATGCTTCCCAAGCCAATCCCGACCAGTTGTATTTAATAGATTGGTGACTAAAAATCAAAATCCTTTCTCTATATAACTCCATTGTGTTTTAATGCAGCTCTGGCTGCTGATGTTGCAGCACTGCTCTCCTTGATGAAAGCCAACAGAGCCAGTAGTCTGCTGCATATGTGAGTGAAAATTAGAGCATCTGAATGTGAAAAATGCACCAGAGACCGACTCTGTTTTAACACCCTGGGTTGGATAAATTCTCTGAGCTCCAACAGTAACAAATCTGCTACAGCCTCTTTGTCATTAGCGAAGGGCAGTACATGAAACAGCTAAGTGAAAGCTTCTCATTCCTGACCCTGGTTTATATTGGTTTAAATTACAGAGAAATGTTTCCAGTGGCAACTGATAATAGCTGACGTTACGTCTTTGACACGTTTTATTTCTGTGTGGCAGATACTGTCATATTTATGTCATATTTCCATCATTTATCAGATATCCAGTGTTAAAGGACACAGGACATGTTGTCCCATTAGCACCCAAGCTAACTTGGACAGTCAGAGAGCTATTGTGACCAATGCTAGCACTTAGCATCACAAGCCTCCTGCACTGTTTCCTGACAGGAATATCAGGTAGATATTGTTTACTGAGCTAATAAATCAAGGGAGAAGTAGGGACATTTTCCCATAGACTTCAATACAATCTGACTTCTATAACAACCAGTGGAGTCGCCCCCTGATGGTCATTGGAGAGAATGAAGGTTTAACTTTATATACAGTCTATGATTGTATCCTCATCACTCCTTGAAACAAACCAGAAAAATTCAAACATATGAAATGATGAATAGTTATAATAATATAATAATAGTTTATCTTTGCATCAGTGAAAACAAAGGCTCTGTTTTTAATTACATTGTGCTTAAAGTCTATTATATTGATGACACATATAAAAACCCACGACGACAGGATTCCCCTTTGATGTGGAGGAGGAGGTTTTAGTGCAATGAACGGGTGGAGGAGGGGGTGTTGAAATTTTTATGTGGGCCGACTGGTACTCCATTAAGTCACCTCTAAAAATACTGTGTTTAGAAGAAAGTAAATGGATTTTCGTGTGAATATGCAAGAAAACAAAGACAGTCATGTTCGTTATCTCAAGAAGAACTGTCTAACAAATTGAATCTCTTGTCCTCCCTCCCTCCCCTCCCCTGCCCTTGCTTCTTCATCCTGCTCTCCTCTCCCTGATCTTAGGGGTGTGGAGCCCTACGACCCCCCCACGACAGTGCTGGTCCAGAGGCACGAGCCCCAGGGAGTCTCCACCATCCTCAGCAGCACCGACTTCTTCCAGAGCGAACTGAACCGCCGGGTGATCCTGGAGCAGGTCGACAGCTTCCAGCTCCGAGACAAGTACATGTTCGCCACCACCACACGGGTAAGAGGGAGAAACTTTGAAGGGAAAAGTAGTAGGAGTAGTAGTAGTTTTTCAGTTTTCACTCAAGTAAATGGAAACATCTTATTTTAATTGCATTCTCCCTTCAAACCTTTTTGGCACTGTCTTCTAGCTTTCACAAATGTGACCTAATGACGATGCTAACTTTTATTATCAGGTAAAAAATGGTGCAGATGATGAATTGCTCAGGCATAAAATGAAATTGTCTGACACCACTCTGAGTGTCTGGGCCTTCAATATAGAGTCTAGTTATCTTAGCTTAGCTTAGCATAAGAAGTGGAAAAGGGGATCAGTACCTAGCCTGGGCCTCCTTAAAGAGATAAAAAGCTCAAATTTCACCAAATTGTACCAGGTTGTGTGGCAAATAAAACTTAAACAGCTCTTTAGTGGCCTATAAACATTAAACAATAGTATATCAATAAATCACCTAAGTCCAGTTGTCTAAGAGTGTTTGTATAGACACCTATAACAAAACCTGAGTATCTTTGATATTGAAGAAGAGACTCACACTGTGTTGCTATTTTTATTTATTGTCCTCCTACATGTGGACCTTATGATTTATAATGACCTAAGATAAGATTGTTTATCTTTTACAAAATTGCATGCTCACAAACAATTCTACAAAAAAATTGATGTTTTAGAGGCGTTTTAATCAATTTGAATGAATTGCGTTTATTATGGTTCTGGATAAACCTGATGTGAAATTTTCATATCATCTCATGTCTAATAAATACAATGTGAAAATTCTTAACCTTGACAGAGCCAAGCTAGCTGTTCTCCCCTTGTGACTCAAGTATGCTAAGCTAAGCTTTACAGCTCTAGCCCCATAATAAAGACATGAGCGTGGCAACCAGTGTGTTTTCCTAAATGTGTGTTTGAACATGCAGCTCAGGATCATGAAATATACATCTGCTGAAAAAGCTTGGGATAGAAATTATTTTTAATTTCATCTTTATTAGATAAATACATGAAAAGAAAATGTACCAATTTAAAACGTGTCTTTAAACTGAGCTTGGGGCGCTGTTCAGACATACCATATTTAAAGGTGGAATATTAAAGTTCCTGCTGTTTGCCTTGAACAGCTGCTACACTTCAGCAGAATTTACAGTTATTGTCAGAAGCCTCTTGTTCAAGTCCTTCAATCTTTGTCAAAGCTTCTCAGTAAAAGCAAAAATAAAAACTTGCGTCTAAGTAAACTTTAGTTTGTTAAAGTTCATGTTAAAGTCCACATGTATTTCATATTCGGGTTCAGAATCTGTGCATCTGCATTTTTATAAGCCATATTGTGTTATAGCAAAGTTAAGCAATGTAGTGAGCAGCCACTTCCTCTCTTCAGTGTAATCTGCCGAGTGTAAGAGATGTTAGATCAATATTTGGCTGGTGGTAACGTGAAGCGTTGTGTGTTTGTCATTGTTAGTGGCCAATGTTTGTGTAGCAGGAGCCTCGTTCAGGCAGCAGACAAACAGACAGCCGAACAGATGGCGGAGATGATTTGGATCTCGCCTCCTCCCTTGTTTCGCAGGCTGCCTCAGACAGATTCGCACCCCACTGCCCCCCCACCACCCCGCGTCGCGTCGCGTTGCGTGTCGCCGTGGGTTCGATGGCAGCCTGTTGCGGCAGATCTTTTCAGAAACAGCTGATCATAAAGAGGGGTCAGCTGTGAAGGATTTGTCTGATCTTGTAATTGGTATCAGATGGTTCGTGATGTTGAGTTAATGCATCCAGCTGCACCTTGAATCAGCAAGAAAATCAAAGAGCTGCAGAAGCTACGTCTGCTACGATTACGTGATTATTTGCATACAGCTTACACGCTTTAGGTCACAGATTTCATTCTCTTCAGCTGAAGATTGATTTCTCTACATCATAGTTCTCAGTGGAGTACAACACTGAATAAATACATTTGCTGCAGTTTTGTTGGTATCTGCTCTGCTGCTTGCAACTGACATTGATTGAGAAGAAAATTGATCTGATCTCGAGGATATGTAAATGTGTATGTTGACAGATGCATATGATGCAATTTACAGTGTGCACAACGAGCAGGCAGTGGGAAGCACTATAGATCGAACAATGTAGAGCAGCCCCAATAATTCCCAGTGGCTAAAGTGGCCAAAACCAATGAGTAAGGCTCTAATGCTGAGTGAAAGACACAGGTTAACCTCACAGAGTCTTAAATGTGGCTTTGTTTTCTGCTCAGAATGTGAAGCAAGATGGAAGAAGAAAGCAGAGGCTGAGCCACACAATGGTTCCCCTTAAAACAACAACAACACCACATTACCCAATTACTGATGAATTATCAAGTCAGCATTGGTTTTGTTAGTTAAACAAATCTTCAATATGAAACTCTCAGCAAAAGAAACGCCACCAGGGACCATTTCGCTCTAAAAGTTAGCCATTTTTATTTTTTGCGTTGTCAAAGGGAGCAGCAGACGGATGAGTGTGTCGGTTAATAAACAATAGAGAGCTGTTATCTAAAGTGCTGACTGGCACTCACAGTTTATCTCTCAGTTACACCTAAAACTAAGTGTCAACCCACGGTGACACACTCTGAGGGGACGGTCTGCAGATACTGCTTAAAATAATCTCTTAAAAAGACGCTAAAATTGATCAGTAATCAATCAGTGAAGGGGGGTGTTATCTTTATTACAGCATTAAACCTACAGTAATTGAATTTTGCTCAGTAGGGGGCGGCACAAAAAGGTTAACAGTATATATCAAGTTGATGTGGTGAACACGTTACCAAACAGTTGCCAATTCATACATCCAGCAGGTACCGAGCAGCATTAGCATTAATCTGGAGTCATGTTTATGTGACTTTATGAGGCAGCTGTAATCCATCTTTCCTGGTTCTAAGATATTTGCTCATGGCCAAAGTGATTCCCAGTGGGTTTGGACCAATCGGTGTCTAATGAGGCGGGAACTATTAGCAGCTACAGAGAAGTGTCCGTGTCTTTTATGCACAAATATTCAAGACAACAACAATCGTCCTCCTACATATTAACTCACTTCAGGACAGCAGTTTGTCTCCTGCTACACTTTGTTTGTGTGGTACAGTCTGTCAATCACACAGTAGCCACGCCCCCTAATTCATGGACCATCAATACAGTCTGACTTCTTCAACAGCCAGTGGAGTCGCCCCCTGATGGTCAGTAGATATAATCCAGGTTTAAAGCGTTGGCTTCACCTTTCAAACGCTGAGTCTACGTCCAATTTTACAGTCACTCAGAGACTTGAAACCTCTGGAAGATTCAGTCCTGAGCAGCTACATGTCAGTGAAACTAAACATAACAGAAACCAAACCTTGTATCTCCAGCTTTAATTGTCAGAGTGGACTCACCAGCAGCTTGTCATTATTACCATAGCTACACAATTTAGCAGTCACCACCAACTCATTAATACTATGAGGTAAAGCTGCAGTAAAAGGGAAGTGTGTTAGCTCTCATGGGTCTTTTATCTGACTAGCTGGTAGGAAGTTGTAGAGCTGCGCGTTGTGTTAAGCAACAGCTATTACACAATGGGACAATGTTGCAGAGTAACAGTATTTTCATACTGTTATTCAAAAAGTTGAGTTCCTGTAAATTGACTCAGCACAAAGAAAAAACATTTTGATCAAAGAAGCTTTTTTGCAATTTGGCCTCAGTCTCTCTGTTTAATTTTTGTATGGGGCCTCAAAAGTGACATGAGAAATAAATACATTTGTGAATAAATAAACTTTAAGACAAATAAATGCATTTAAATTTAAGCAAATGAGAGGAAATGAATGTGCTATGTATTTATTTATTTATTTCATCTTTTATAACAGAAAAATAAATTATAAAAAAAAAAAAAATAAATAAATTACACTTAACAACTCAAAGGGTCTTGTATTGAGTAATGTAATTAATGAGGCCACACCCCCTGAAATTACACAAGAAATGTGGAATTAAACCGTAGAAATACATCAATTTTTAAATAACTAAATGAACCTATTAAATAATTCGATTAATGTGAAATTACAACCATATGAAAATAACTAAATATGAAAACAGTGATATGAAAATTGATAAATGATTCATTAGCAAGTATATTTATTTATATTTGTTAAATGTTTATTTGTTTTCTTGGGTCATGTTTTCTAAAAACTACAGTGCCTGGCTGTTGGACATTTTTCCTTCAGTAGGGACGTAAAGGTTTGGAGCTCAATGCTTCAAATGTGATAGGGAAGTCAAAAACATATTGGGAGATGGTTTAACAGAGTCTGTTCCTGGACCTTCAGTTGCTGGGGTGTTGTACCCATTGACAACCTTTCAGTTGAGCAAATACAGTTTTGTTGGTGTGATTAAGAGGAGCTGCGTCTTTTGGCGGCATAGCTAGTTAGATACCTGGCTATATCCATGGGCAATAGAGAGAGAAAATTGATGTCAAGTGTAATCCCACTCTAATAGGATCAGAATAATGGAATATCACAGGGGCCTTTACTCGAGCCAAGCTGCTCCAGATAATTAAAGAGCCATAAAATGGAGAATTTTACCTAACAATAGGGATCCTGAGGAAGAGAGCACTAATCAGACCCCAGCCCTCAGGCCCATCGATGAGGCAAGGGGAAGATAACTGGCTTAGCTAATGTAATGGGGGTGATGATAAGACCCATTCCTTCTCTTCCCAGTTATCTGCTACTCATGTATTCCCACTCATTTAGATCACAGATTCTCTGCACAGAACATTTTGGAGAAGCAGAGAGAAAAACAGGAAGTGGCGACTGTAGCAGTGATCAAAGTGCATCGTACTTTGTTGTGACTTCTGAAGGTTTTGATGATTTGCAGTTCCTCAGAAAAATTTAGGAAAGACTTCCTCAGCTTCAGACTTCTGAACTTTTCTGACAGTGCTGCTGCTCAGGAGAGAAATAAGTTGTATTATTTATTTTCCATTCTAAGTCCTAACACTTAAAACAATCAGCCTTTTCTTTCCGTCGTCTTCCAGTCAGGTTACATACATGGTGTCATCTTATTGGCTGATCTTGTTTGGAGCTTTCCCGCTCTGATCTGCAGATACTGCTTGAAATAATCTTTAAAAAAAGACACTAAAATTGATCAGTAATCAATCAATGAACGTCTTAATATGGCATTAAACCTTCATTGCTGAGATAAAGAACATTACGACAAACAAAATTCTAACCAATTTGAGCATAATGTGTTATTTGCTACCTCAGTATAAATAAAACTAAGAGCTGGAAATAACACACATAGTCCGTTCTTTTAAATGTTTGAAGAAGCCCTGACTTCATGTGTCTTCCCACTTCTGATCTCAAATCTTCACCCTTGGGAGGTACAGAAATATCTGAGACTGGAGATGAAGTGTGCCAGTTGCTGCATGTACGTTCTTGGCTTCTTAGTATTAGGTAACTCCTCATAAGTCATCATCTCCCTGCATGAACAATATCTGTCTGAGGAAAAAAACACACATTATCTCCTAACCATTCAGCCTTAAAGGTCCATACAGTCTGAAGGTAGATGTTAAAGGTCCATACGGTCTAAAGGTAGATGTTAAAGGTCCATATGGTTTAAAGGTAGATGTTAAAGGTCCATACAGTCTAAAGGTGGATGTTAAAGGTCCATACGGTCTAAAGGTAGATGTTAAAGGTCCATACAGTCTAAAGGTAGATGTTAAAGGTCCATACAGTCTAAAGGTAGATGTTAAAATGTCTAAAGAAAATACACATTTGCTTTATGCTCTAATAACAAGGCCCACTGAAGTGAGCAAGTACCAAATGATCCCTGAGTTAAAGGCTGGTACTTCACCTGATGTAGGATGAATCCTACATCAGGTGGGTGAAACAAGCAGGAGACACTTAGCAGGTTTGACTTGTGACATTTCCAGGTTGTTTTGGTGTCAGTGAAGGCACCTTTTGTGATGATTAAATGTCAGCCTTAAATAAAGAGAGTGGCAACAGCGAGCATGTGCTCTTTCTCTGGGTCATTCGTTAACAAAATATCACATTGTTCCTGCTTCCTGTGTGGAGACGTGGAGCTTTCTCTCTGTGGCTTTGTGGTTTATAGAGAAATATGAAGGATGCACTTGAGTGTAAGTGGAAAGAGGTTTTTATGAACCTTAGAAAATGTGTGATTCAGAATCAAAACACTGTAGCATGGATGAGACATTGGCTTTATTGATGTTTTAGCAACTGGTGCTTTGAAATGGTCGTGTGAGCGTGAAGGGTTTGACCATAAGAGGGAGACTGCTGCAACATGCAAGATGGAGGTTATGAGTTGGACGGAGACAGCGGAGGACATCAGTTGGCTACCTTCTGGTAACCTTGCTAGCTTGTCTACTTGTGCTAGAAGAAAGAAGCGCAGAAAATGATTGTCCTCTTGCTAGTAAAGGGAAAAGGCAGTAAATCTTAATTACACTCATCATTATGACCACCTGCCTAATATGGTGCAGGTCCTGACCCTGGAGGTCTGGACTCCTCTAGACCTCTGAAGCTGAGCTGTGGTATCTGGACCCAGACGTCAGCAGCAGATCCTTTAAGTCCTGAAGTTGTGAGGTGGAGCCTCCATGGATCAGACTTGTTGGTCCAGCTCATCCCACAGATGATCCGTCCATGGTCCAGTTCTGATGCCCCTGTGTCCATTGTAGGATCTTCTGGTGGTGGACAGGGGTCAGCATGGACACCCCGACCGGTCTGAGGCTACACAGCCCCATACACAACAAACTGTGATGCTCTGTGTTCTGACAGCTTTCTATCAGAACCAGCATGAACTTCTTCATCAGTCTGAGCTCCAGTAGCTCTTCTGTTGGATCAGACCACAGGGTCCAGCCTTCACTCCCCACCACCATCACTGAGCCTTGACCCCTGACCCTGTCTGTG
This sequence comes from Rachycentron canadum, assembly GCA_038496675.1. NCBI lineage: Eukaryota > Metazoa > Chordata > Actinopteri > Carangiformes > Rachycentridae > Rachycentron > Rachycentron canadum. Next base: position 23,655,455 of record CM076657.1, read on the forward strand.
GTCCAGTGGTTCTGCAGTGTTGGAGAAGCTCTGACCAGTCGTCTCATCACAGTTTGGTCAAAGTCAAAGTCCCTCACATCCTCACACTTGACCATTTTTCCTGCTTCAACACATCAACTTCAGGACTAAATGTTCAGCTGCTGCCTGATACATCCACCACTGACAGGTAACCATGGTAACCAGGTAATCAATGTTATTTACTTAACCAGTCAGTGGTCACAATGTTATGGCTGATTGATGTATTTAATTAGCAGTAAAGCTGCTGCATTTCTTAAAGCCTTTCTCCTTTAGTCCTTAATTGATTTGCTTTGCTTTTGTCATATTAAGTGTAGTGAACACAACCCAGTACACTGAATTTACAGGAGTGTCCACAGGCTTAAACTGGCTCTGGCTCAATTCTCAAGTGATCTGAAACATGCAGTGGTGTGGAAAATTTACGGTACATTGGAAACCAGAATCTTCCCAGAATCTAAGCTTGTTGTTTTGATGGTTAACTGGCCAAATGTTTTGGTCTTTGGCTTTATGATGAAATTTACGCCTTCTCTGCACAGGGAGAATTGCATCATATGAATCTGTATTTTTCTTTTCCCTTGTTAAGTGACATTCCTCGGGATTTCAGTCGCTTTTTGAAACTTCAAAACTTTTGTGCTCGGACCCTGCTGAGACGGTAGAAACAGGAAATGACACTGAACTGCAGTGACCTGGTTTTTTTTCCCACCTTTTCTTTAATCTGTGATTCTTAATTGTCAAATGTTTTCTGTTGTGTTTTGACCCTCTGGGCCACCGTAGCTGAGCCTTTGTCTTTTGGATAAATGAACCCATTGGAAACGTTACATTACAGCCCGATAAATAAAGAAGACACTGACTTTGGGAAGCTGTGTGTTTCGTACCTGATATGATCTCTGCACTTGTTGACCCTCCAGGATGACTCTGCTGTTGGCCCCGTGTCTCAGTTTCCCCTTGTTCACTCCCGGAGTAAATGCTTTCAGGAATACCCTGGGGTGCTCCAGCATCCCAGCACACAACAGGTATCCACAATGGTCACTTTGTGTGCCCGCGGCCGACTAAAGGACCAGCTGCTAGCGACCATCAGCTCAGCAGAAGCAAAACTCTTTGGCTATTCCTGCCAATATGGCTGCATTTTGATTTTGGCTAATGAGCGTCTTATTCCTATGTCCCATTCACAATGATTGTAATTGTGTCTGTTTGCCAACTTGTGCTGCTGAGTTGATCTCAGGCCCGAAAGGCCTCGTTCAGGCAGGATCAGTTTCAGAGATCATGAGCACAGCGTAGCACTGGAGCGCAATCTGTGGTTTCAGTGGAAAAATATATCATCACCATCACTTACATGTGAAAACACATAGCAGACATTCTCCTGTCCAACTTTCCCTCTTGACTCACAAAATAAACTGACCTGAAAACCCTGACTGACTTAAATACACAGTACAACAAAACACAGTACAAAAGACTTCTCCTTCATCTCGAATGGAAAAATACATACCTGCTTATATTTTACAGTATTTTATACAGTAGGAACCCCGTCTTTCTGTCCTATTATCATTTCCTGGACAAATTTCTGTCTGCGCTTTACCTCCATTTATCCCTTTCTCGACTCCTCCCATTTGTCTCAGTTTAGTCACTGCTTTGCTTTCACATCACACCACACAGTCGATGTGGGCACCACACCAGATAAATCAATAGACTGAATGGAAAAGGCTGACATGCTCTGCTGGAGACTGGGGATGCTCAGGCACTCAAGGATGGTCACAAATCCTTCCCACACACACACACACACACACACACACACTCACACATACACAAACAAGGCGAACTGTGGGGCTGAAATTAGATTTTAAAAAAAATCTGCCTCACTTTGTTGGAGTGGAAGTTGCTGATTGTGGCATCGTCAAAGCAAAAACTTAAGGAAGTGAGAGAATTAAATTTCAGCTCTTCTCCAGAATTTTAGGCTCATCAGGGCAAAGACACACAGCTTTCTATATTTTATAACTTACCTATAAATTACCTAATAGATTCCTATTATGCACCATGCTGTTCTGTGTTCTGGTCCCCAAACAGGACAATACCCAATAAGATCTGATGCTTTTTGCCTCCTCGTGCTTGTTATTAACCAACAGTAAAGTAGGTAATAACAATCATCACTGGCGGCAGATTTTTTCAGCATCAAACTTCAGTGCAGATGGTCTGATTGTTATCTGAGATATCTACTCTCTGAGAGTAGATGTCGTTGAAATCACATAGGCTATTAATATTTTAAACAAACAGTTTGGCTTTTTAGAAAAGGGAGAGGGATTTTTTTTCCTCAGCTTTAAGACAGAAAGGTTGATGCTCCTTTCATGTCTGCACACCCAATATGGAGCTAGCCCTTAGCTTAGCTTAGCTCCCAAAACAACCTCTATAGCTCACTAATGTTGGTGCTGGAAGGAAGATTTCTTTTAGCTTTAGACAGAGCCAAGCTAACAGTTTCCCTCTGCTTACAGTCTTTATGCTAAGCTAACCTTAGCATCTCCTGGTTCTAGCTCAGTAGTTCTTGAACAAATATGTATGTGTTGTGGAGCAATTCTGTCTTTTCTGCCACGAAAAGAATGATAACATCAAAAACTGAACATTAAGTTACTTGGAAAGATTAAAAGCTAAATCAAATTAGATTCAATAAAGGATTCAGAAGGATTTGGATTTGATAAAATGCTATAAACCCTTTCTCCCATAGATGCTGATATGTGATTATTAAAAGATGTCAAGAATTGACCATTTATATTCCTCTAACTAGGACATTTATCTCGTTCTTACATCCCAGACAAAGTGAATAGTGGCTGTGTGGTTCTGCTCTCTGGATTCCAGTCTGACTTCTTTGTTCAAAACCAATTTATAACTTTCTAAAGCCGGTCTCCTGCTCTCTCCTGATCTTTCTCTCGTTAGCGCCATGATGGCTGTTTTTCTCTCTCTCTGTCTCTCTCTCTCTCCTCTCTCCTCTTTCTCTCTCCTCTCTCCTCTTTCTCTCCTCTCTCCCTCTCTCTCTCCCTCTCTCTCTCCTCTCTCTCTCTCCTCTCTCTCTCTGTCTCTCTCTCTGTCTCTCTCTCTCCTCTCTCTCTCTCTCTCTGTCTCTCTCTCTCTCTCTGTCTCTCTCTTTCCTCTCCTCTCTCTCCTCTCTCTCTCTCTCTCTCTATCGAGGGTGTTGCTGTTCAAGGCTCGAACAGGGTGGTCCAAACTAATTCAAAGTAAAATAATGAGGCTGCTCGGCTACGTGCAAGTTTGAACTGAGCCCAATCACAGAATAAATTCACAGCTGGGAGAGGATTTAAGACGGAAATGGAAAAAGCGGCGAAAACTGGAGACAATGTAAATAGGAGGACGAGAGTGGAGACTCGAGGCTGGTTTATTCACAGATAGGACAGCAGACACCTTTTATTCTCTTATTTATAAGTATAGATCAGAGGAACAAAGTGGAGATAAAATGCTATTTAATGTGGCTAGGTGCAGCTTAATTTGAAAGATTTGGTACAGAGGAGAAAAAAGGGTCCTTCATCATCTTGGACAAAAGGGTCTGGGCAGGTGTCTGCAGTCATGAAAAGGACTTTCAAAATTTGAGCCACCATGACCCAGAAATCATTTCACGTGATGCCAGTGAACTGCACACTCACCTGAACTGAATTTGGTCTTTCTGGATGATAAATTCTCAGGAGGAAAAATAGTCCCTGTCTCATCGATATCATTCATCGTATGTTTCCTCAGTGTTTTTAAGGAAACGACTTGATGTTTCGGCCCAAGGTCTTGATTCGTGCCTCGTTCTGGAAAACAGAAATAATTCATAAACACTTTTTGATTGAAAACTAAAAGAATGAAGAAAAGAAAGAAGAAAGGTATAACAAGTTATTTCAGATCTTAACTTAATTTTGATAAATTTATTGTGGAAATATGCCAGAAACTTTGTCCTGATAATTTGTTTGTATACTGAGAACTAACATCTTCATTTATTTAGGATATGCTTCAGTAATTTGTTTGATTGTGTTGAATCCTCAATATGAGACAAAATAACTTTTCTAATGGTTCTTTTCTAACTAAATTTGTAGAACACTTTAGACATAGACTATTTTGGAACAGCTTTAAGGTATCACTACATAGTCAAGGTTTATGGAGTCAAATGAGTGTCTTAAAAAGAATAAGAATCTCTAAATAAGCAAATAAATGTGGAAATATAAACAGGAATAAATAAAAGAAAATACATTATTTATTCTTCTATTTATTCCTTTTTATATGTTCATATTTATCTTGTATGTGTTTTTAACTGCGCTCCAATGACACCATGAGTCCAGCTGTTTTATATCCAAATCGTCTCCATGGGAGAGTTTTGCTTTTATTTTTATTTTTATCACTTCTTTTCTTATTGAAGTTAACATTTTAACTAGATACCTCGGTCTGTCTCGAAATGTTGAGTGAGTCACTGTAGCACCCAGTGCAAGTGGCAGCCTCTCTCTCTACCACTCTCTCCCTCTCTCTCTCTCTCTCTCTCTCTCTCCCTCCCTCTCTCTCTCCCTCCCTCCCCCCCTCTCTCTCTCTCCCTC
>CM076657.1:23664243-23714478 GCA_038496675.1 Rachycentron canadum
TACTTCCCACTCTCCTCTGGCTCTGCAAGCACCACGTGTCAGGCCTGGTGATTTTCTCAACGCTAACTATTTAGTATGAGCCTTTGTTTTCTGTGTGAAAGGTGGTGATTTTTAATAACCTGTAAGGGAAGTGAGTTTATAATTGCTGTCGTACCTGGGGAAAAAAAAAAAAAAAATCAGTATTTTCTGTGATCGTGTTCGGCTTTGAAACTGAACCAATTCTCCTCAGTAAACATGCTCATGGCTCATCAAGGTGCATAACAGCATCTCGGAGAGCTGCCTCTTCGTGTGATCCCAGACTGACTCCATGATGTTGGCATCAGGCGTCTTCTCGGTCTTCTGTGAGTTTCGAACCAATCAGATGCTTCTGGGAGGAAAATCAAACATTAAGTGTCCAGTGTATTAGAATATTTACTGGGAAGGATTTACAATAACAAAACGTTCAAGTTCTGACAAGTATGTTCATTTACATACTCAGTACTTGGTTTGGGCTTCTTTAGCAGGAATCGATTTCTTCTATGAGCCTTTGATTGTGTTTGACCTGAAGCCAAACGGTCAACAGAGGAGGAATAAGGTGGGCGTTTGTTGGACGACACTTCCCTCCCGCCTGATGCTCTGATGTGGCCTCTCCTCCACCCCCACTACATAAATACAATCATTATCATCCTGACTGTTTTAACTATATAATATTACACTTTATTTTACTTATAACAGTATCATTGTTACTGTTTTATAACTATTATCATTATTATTAACCCGTCTGTGATTATATGTGTGCATGTAACATTCTTCACCATCAGCCGTTATTATCATTATTATTATTAATATCTCTGTTATCATTGTTAGTATCATCATCATTATTGTTAAACTCGTTATTATTATTATAAATGATAACTCACTAAAGTCTCAACGTGTTTATTCTGTCAAGGTCACAATCTCCTCTTTGTGATTCTCTGTTTCACCTTTTTTTTCACCAATTAAAAAAAAAGAATATAACAACATTATGTAAAAGATGCTGCTCTTTTCAGGCAGGAAATATCCTCACAACATCAAAAAAAACATGACAACCACAACGTTATGCAACATTGGTCAGATAATTTAAATGTTTGTCCAACACTGTTGAAAAACGGGAAGTGTGAGTCTGAGCAGAGCGACAGCTCAGGTTAAACAGCAGCATAAACTAACTCACACCAGTGTAACAGACATCCACAGTTTCTCTGCTCAGGCTCCTCGTGAACATCCACAGCTCCTCTCCTGACTGAGACGTTCCCACAGTGAGCTGACAGTCACATCAACACAGAGGCTTTAGAAACATGTGACGCTTCCTCATCTAATAAGAGAATTTACTGACCAGGGGCCAAAGCGCTGTCCGACCTCCGAGCTCTGCGTTCATTGTGTTTTTCTCTGTTGTCTCTGTAATCACATCAGGACGATCCTGTGATGTGTTGGCTCAGGTGTGTGTCTCTGTTTGTGGGACACCGTCTTTGTTAATGAAATAAGTCCTTGTTTGGTTGATTTTACATCAGTTGTGGGGGATGAAGTTCAGGTTTCCTGTCTGTCTGCTGTGTTTAATGTGCAGATGGAAAGTGCTGATGCACATATTATAACCTTTTCTATCCTCTTGTGTTTTTGAGCCAAATGAACATAATTATGTAACAGAAGTCAAAATAAAATATCAGTTGTAAATTTATACTGACTCTGCCACCACATGTTCCCTCCTGTGTTTCAGGTACTTTGCCAATGAGCCTTTTGCAGACCTGCACCGTGTGGAGGGGCTGCGAGGCGTCTTCATCGCCACGCTCATCAACGGCTCAGTGAGCGAGGACAACATGCGATCTGTCATCACCTTCGACAAGGGAGGGACGTGGGAGCTGCTTCAGCCGCCTGCTGCCGACAGCCTGGGAGGAACCGTGGACTGTCAGGTACAACCACAAACCTGCATTTGCAGACGTAAAAACATTTCTTCATTAGCTGTTTGTAAGTTTTGCTGCGTAGCCAAACTGATGAGTTCAGCATCAATCTTAATTTACTCACCTAGAGCTGGGTGGAAATGTGAACTACTACATGCTCATAAAAGCCAGTTTCTCCTGTTGATGACACAGTGTGGTATTAAGGACAGGATGACGCCTCCATCAGAGTCGATGGACACAGCCGTGAAATCCAAAATCAGCCCAATGCACTGGCAAACTGATAGATTTAACCTTTTGCTCACTTGACTCCTCTGTCCTTCAGCTCAGTAAAGGTTGCTCTCTTCACCTGGCCCAGCGCTGGAGCCAGCTGTTCAACATCCAGCTGAGGAGGATGCCCATTTTATCCAAGGACTCTGCACCCGGAGTCATTGTCGCCACAGGTGGGACCACAAGTGTTCAAGAGAATATTAATTCATTTTAGCTGTTTAGGTCACAAAGCGTGTCATTTTTTAACCTGATGAAGTTTTAATCTTGTTCTTGCAAATCTAATACTAACAATAATAGATTTTATTTATTTACCTTAAATGCACAGTAAGAGAATTCAAATATACAGGAGCAAATCTGAATGAATATAATTTCATCATATTAATATGATAATGAGAAAAAAATATGTGAAATATTCTCTGATGTTCTCACTAACGGAGTCGACCTGGTATTTGTGTCACTCATAAACGTCTTGTTTTAACAGCACAGTTGTGCACAGGAAGCAAAGCTCTCCCTCTGTGGTGCTCAGTGTGTCTATGAACTTCCTTTAACAAGAAATGTGGTTTTGCACCTGATGAAGAAGGTCCCAGAAACGTCTTGTTTTGTGTGTCAGAGTTGATGGGAACAGTGTCAAAGTCTCACAGACAGATGAATCTAAACCAAGCCAACGAATGAGTTTTGTCTCTTCACAGTTGGAGGAAAACATTGATTTGTTGATGCTCTCCAGTGTCTGGGAGGCTGCTTTCCCTGCTCTCAGACAGTCCCTCTAATTAAATTCTTACCAGATAATGGGCAGAGAGAAAGAGAGAGAGATAGTGAGGGAGGAGGGAGGACTGGCAATCGCTGGTGCCATTCGCTTTATTATCACTCTCAAACAGATGGGCTAATTACTGCTGCAGCGCCCAGCGGGCACTCGACTGGTCAAACACACTCATGAATAAAGGCATACACACAAAGCGCACAATCATGTTTACCTACACCACAACGTTAACTGGACAGTAAGCAGATATAAGCACCAGGGCGTCGTGCTTTTAAAGCCGAACACTGACTTCATCTTCAAAAAGACCAAGAGAGCCGACGGGTTTTAACGTCAGAAGATTTTTAAAAACGTTTTCGTCACTTTCGTATGGTTTGGGAGCATCTGCGTGGTTTAGGGGAAAAGATGGTTGGCACTAACTTGACTGATCTGTATGAAGCGTGGCGCCCCTCTCGCTGCCTTGGAGGTCGACCTCAGCAGGCTCGTGGTTGACATGGGAGGGTTGTCAGCTGATGCAGTTCACCTGGACTATAACAGCTGGTCCATGTGCTTCTCCCACCTGCTGACATCCTTTCATTTTGGCATCACTTTTAGATTTGAACGTACAAAACCTCCATATCACACATGCCGCTCATCCACTCACAGCTCTCAGGGATGGACTTGGTGATTTCCATAAATAAGACATTTCCTATTTGTCTTTTTATTTGTAGTAAATCAAAATCTTCAGTATAACTTTGCATGTATGTATTTTCTTGTCACATTCGCTGATCCAGTTTGTGAGACAGTTCAGAGCCACTCAGAGGGCAAAGGTCATCAGGAAGGAAATCAAACTGATATTTGAGGTCATTTGACCGTCAGCTGTCAGATTGTTAAACAACTTGATGTCAAGACAAGTCAGTTTTTATTTAGATGTTTAGAGTCTCCTGAGGCACTTTCCAAATGGAGCAGGTCTAGACCCTTTCATTATAACATTTGCAGGAGAAGGTGGAGCTGAGGAGGAGTGAGGGGTGGAGCTGACCTGCTCTGTACTCTGTCCTGATTGGGTGGTACAATCTGTCAATCAGACAGTAGCCACGCCCCCAATTCATCCCCTACTTTATGGTCTATTTTTCTCTAAATGGACCATCATTTAAAAAATGAACAAACTAATTAGGAAAACGTTTACTGAGCTAATAAATCAAGGGAGAAGTAGGGACATTTTCCCATAGACTTCAATACAATCTGACTTGAGTTGTCTTGATGTCATTAGATATAATGCAGGTTTAAACCTCCTCAGCTCTTTACAGCTCTGGAGTCTACATCCATTTTCCTTCCTTTCTGGGCAGAAGTCAAGTATTTAACACTCTTTTGGACAATAACAGGCCTATTGCTAAAAAAAAGTTGTTTGCCTCTTGTATTGATGTTATGCCCAATAGGTTTATACCCAATAAGAAGAGCTTTGGTTCTAAAGGTATTTGTATGGATAATAAATCCACAATACGCTGTCTCACTTCTTCAGAACTCCATTTGAGCTTTTTATCAGATTTTCTCAGCCACTGCTGTATCTATTGTGTTCATTTGATGATGACGATGCTGCCGTCACCATGCTTCATCACAGAGATGCATCTACCCAGCAGTTTAGAGTTTCTTCCGCAGAATTTGATTCTCATTTTTCCACTTCTGTGCGTTTAAGTTTCTTGTGTTTCTTTTGCTCTCATCATTCCTGGACATCTTGCCTTATGAAATAACACACTGTCAGAGGAAAGATACAGAATGCTGTGCTTTGACTTCTAGGGTCACACATTTTCCATATGTTAGAGCAACAACAGTGGCCACATCGAGTCTGTACTATTCAGGGGAAACCCCTTTAGTGTGTGTGTGTGACTGTAAAATGCCTGTTTGTCCTCTGATTGCAGGATCTGTGGGGAAGAACTTAGCCAGCAAACCTAATGTGTACGTATCGAGCAGCGCTGGAGCCCGATGGAGGGAGGTCAGTATAAAACCTGACACACATGACAAGAAAAACACAGTCTGACTGTGAGTTAGAGGGTTTTGAAACCCTGTTCCAGTGGAAACATGAACAAGCACTTTGCCTCAGTAATTATTTGATAAATTTATTATAATTATTATCTGATGGAAACAATCCTCACATTTTCCCTTTTCATGAACCCTAACCTGAGTTTCAGTCAGTATTTTTTATTTAACCTGTAAATCGTTGCTTTTTAAAGCTGAATTAATTGGATAATTTAGGCACCATGTGGAACAAGCTGTAAACCAAACATCTGGCACATTATCACCTTATAAAGTTCTTGCGGTGCCTGTGTTGGCTTCCAGTTGCTCATTTCCACATCCACTAGAAACTAGAGTCACATTATCAAACATTTGGTAAAATAGAAACTTTGATTAATGGCGTTTTAAACTGTTTGAACTATAAACATTCACAGTGTCAAACCTCTTCTTTTGCCTGTAATTATCTTATTTACAAATGAACAGCAGATCTGTCCAGATTAAAGGTGTCATCGTATTTTAAGACTTAAACAACCCAGTGAAATAAAGACTTTTCCTGGTAAAAAGTGAACAGAGGAATATTTACTCTTATGAAATAATGAATCATTGTTTTGAAATGGTGCCTTTTAGACCATCTCATCTAATTGAGAGCTGCAGGGATGATGTATTTTTGTTGGCCCACCCTGAAGTTAGCATCACCCCGGTTTCTGTACTCTATCCTGATTGTGTGGTACAGCCAGACTTGAAACTAGAGACTGAGACCATAAACTCATTAGAAAAACATTTACTGAGCTAATAAATCAAAGGAGAAGTAGGGACATTTTCCCATAGACTTCAATACAATCTGACTTCTTTAACAACCAGTGGAGTCGCCCCCTGATGGTCATTAGGTAGACTGAAGGTTTAAGACACTTTCAGACCGGTCTATATTCCATACCTTATCTTATCCCAGGACGAGGGACCAGAGATGCTGAAATCCAAATTCATGTCTGGGTTTTTCATTCCTGCAGCTCTCCATAAACACACTTTTCTTCTATTAGTCTAGAATGAACCCAACTTCTGTGTGCTTGCATCACCTTGAAGAAATTCTGATGAATTTCTCATCCAGATAAATTGAATTTTGCCTAAATGACAGAATACATGAGGTGACAGTGAATATGGCTTATAATGCAGAGTATATCCTGACTGTTCATGTCATCCAGGCTCTGGCAGGCCCGCACTTCTACACATGGGGCGACCACGGCGGTATCATGATGGCTATCACACAAGGCGGCCCCACCACAAAACTCAAGTAAGTCCAGCTGGCCCTCAGAGGCAAAGTCTGTCTTTCTGTTGCTTATAGCCCAAACAAAAACCGTGTCAAACATAAAACCTGGAGAGGCTCGCTGTCCCCGGGAGATTCCCTTTTAAAATTCCCAAACAACCTGAAGGAATCTGGGAAGTGAAGCACATAAACAGCCCCTGTCCCGGCGGAGGTGCTCATTAATCAGCAGGAGCAGGTTGTGAGAACGTGAAGCAGCTTGTTGTGAGGAGAAAAGCAAATAAAGCTTCCCTTGGTAAACAGAGGTGTAATAAAACATCTCGATGCCGGCAGCAGCACTGCAGGCGACGTGCGTTCGCGTGCAGGTGATGCTAACATGAAAACAGCAGTTGACCTCGCATACAACCAGAGAGAATCCAGGTTTCTTACCCTGGTCAGTCAGTTATCTGGTTTTGCTTTGATGGACACAGTTTGCATCTTAACTGGGTTAAATGACCTGGTTTTACCCCCATGTTAAACTGTGATGTTGAGTTAAACCTTATCTGTGTCCCTGTCAGGTTTAGCACCAATGAAGGCGAGACGTGGACTGACTTTCAGTTCTCAGACAGGGAGGTTTACGTCTACCAGCTGCTGACGGAGCCGGGGGAGAAGAGCACTATCTTCACCATCTTTGGCTCCTACGCAAACCAGAAACACAGCTGGCTCATCCTGCAGGTCAACACCTCCGACGTCCTGGGTAGGTGTCGCAGAGAGGGGGGTGGAGGAGAGGGAGGAGTGGAGCGCTCTCAGCTCTTAGCAAAAGCAGCAGCTATTTGTAGGTTTATACTTGAGCCCATTATTAGTAAAACGGTAGCAACACTGTTTACATACAGTCAGACTTTATATGGAAGCCTAAAGGGGACAAACAGGTGACGTCCGATCTGAAAACCTGCCTCAAGATGACAGATGGTACTTTCCTTTTCATTTGGACCCCAAAGCAGCGAAGTGACAGTAGATGAAACCACACAGTCGACAGTAAAGCAGTTTAAGTCTTTCAAAATAAAACGTTAAATACTGTTTTCGTTAGAAACTTGCACCTGAACATTATTTGTGTTGCATTTTAATCTCCAACATTTGAACATTGTCCACTGTGCAGCAGAGAATTTGTAAAATGTAGAAAACAGCAATCTACTGAGTTTATCTTCCTAATCACACTTGGTGGCCATGACGGCACCAGTTTGATGGAAATGTGTTGCACAATCGTGCAAATTATGGCTAAATCTATGTGCGGCTGCACAATTAATCAAAATATAATTGAAATTGCAATGTGGAAAAGTGCAGGAGATGTTTTCAAGGTAAAATGTGTCACATCATCGTTGTCGCACCATACGTGTTGTTGTGCTAGTTATATTTTCCAGATAAAGCCGTGCAGCCGTAAAGTCAAAGCTAACAAGGCTGGAAAAGGAGAGAAATAAAGTGGGGTTCAACTGTTTCCCAGAGCTGTGGCTGCTCTGAATAAAGCTACCAGGAGGAGAAAGACACGACTGATTGACAAAGAGACTCTCAAGGATCTCAGCAAGTAAATTTCTCATCTAAAGTTTTCCTTTTTCTTTTTTTTCCAGGCGTGCCGTGTTCAGATGCGGACTACAAGCGCTGGTCTCCATCAGACGAGCACGGCAACGAGTGTCTGTTGGGCAGAGAGATAACGTTTAAGAGAAGAGCTCCTCACGCCACGTGTTTCAACGGAGAAGACTTCGACCGACCCGTCACCGTCTCCAACTGCTCCTGCACACGCCAGGACTACGAATGGTGAGCGACCTGCACGTGTCGTCTCCTCAGACGGAAACAGTTGTGTGTCTATATGTGTGGATTGTGTGTTTCTTTTGTTACAATAGAAGCCACAACACATCGTCGCACGCTCACGTGTTCCTGCGCATATAGGCCCCCGTCACCTCAGTACAGCAGCTTTTGACCAGGCTCTGCTGTGAAACAGGGCAAGATGATGTTGCTCTCCTTTAAGGAACAGAAATCCCTTCACTTTCACTCTCTGGCATCAGTTCAGAGCAGCTACTGAAGCCAGAGGCAAAAAACTGGTCCGCTACTGAACCTGGACCAAGCAGGGAGGACAGAATGAGCCATTAAAGGGGTTTTTCTATCCAGACAACAAAACCAAATACCCCCTCAGACAACTCTTTAAACAACACAGGACCCTGGGTTTTAATTAGTCCCTGGAGAGTGAGCAGGGAGCAAATCCAGGTGGTCAAAGGTCAAAGGTCACTGTGAACTTGCCCATAACAGAATCAGTGTATGAATTTGTCAAACACTGATTATGACACAATTCAACTCAAATGTCTGTAAGGATAGAATAAACTGGATTTTTTCTTCAAAAGGTCAAAGGGCAACTTCACTGTGACATAATAATGTTCTTCAAAAACACCTCAGGCCGTCTTAAAGAAGGCATCTTCAGGGTCATTTTCCTGGAGGAGTAAATCAAAGAGTCAAATGTGAGTCTGTTGTTCAATCCAAAGACAGGAAGTTAAAAAGGCAGACACAGGCTAAGTACTGGAAAACCTAAACACCAGTTTGAGCCTCCTCCTGCAGATTTCTGTTCCTCTTGTCACGGTTCATTGCTGATTCGGAAGAACCTGCTGTTTATCTTCTTCCTGTCCTCCCCCCTCCCCCTTCCCCCTTCCTCCCCCCAGTGACTACGGCTTCAAGCTGAGTGAGGACCTGTCTCTGCAGGTGTGTGTGCCTGACCCCGAGTTCTTAGGTGACCTCTATGCTCCTCCGGTGCCCTGTCCAGTCGGTACCACCTACCGCCGCAGCAAAGGGTAAGATCCAACTACAGAAGAAGAGTGTGGCTCGTTAGATTAGTTCTGCTAAACCAAACCACTTTATCTTCAAAACGAGCTCAGATGAACCCCTTCACCTGCTGGTTGTAATGTAACAATCAGGAGCCGCAGTCACTAATGAGTTTTGGTCTGCAACCTCATTGGTTTGGTACTGCTGAGTTGCTGTGATTGGCTGTGTTTGGTGAGAGCACCACCATGTGACCAACTGGGGAAAATGCATTTTGTTCCTGCTGCAGCTACAGGAAGGTTCCTGGAGACAGCTGCAGCGGAGGAGACGTGGAGTCCAGGCTGGATGGAGAGATGCTGCCCTGTCCTGTCGGAGGTAAACCTGCACTTTAATTAGTCTGAAACGAAAACAGCACATGAAGGATGATGCATATTAAAGTGTGAAGTTTCTTTGTGTGTCTCATGGAGGCATTTCCTTCTTATAAAAGATCCACACAGCCAATTAAAAATGTAAATCCTGCACAGTTTTCACACAATCACTGGCAATAGAACTTTTGTTTGTTAGCTGCTGCTCGTAAAGTGAGTCTCAGAGTTGGAACAGGTTGAGTTTAACCACGGGATTTGGTTGATTTGTCTTTAATTTGACTTGAATGTATCTCAGTGGGATGTTGGTTGATACCTGAATGATAAAGTCATGAACATATTAAACTGCTGAAACAAACTGTTGGTGGGAAGTGACATCTCTTGTTCTCACTCTCTCCTCTCTCTCTCTCTAAGTTATTACAAAAATGGGAAAACTGGACAAATATCATCTGTTGATCATCATCAATCAGACGGCATATGAACAATTTCTACAACACAAACATGTCATGTCACACGTCATGTGACTGTAGTTGAGCTGTGTGTTGACGTGTCTCTCGTCCTCCTGCAGAGAGTAACGAGTTCATCCTGTACGCGGTGAGAAACTCCATCCATCGGTACGACCTGGCCACCGGCATGGACCAGGCCCTGCCTCTGGCCGGACTCAGGGAGGCTGTGGCTCTGGACTTCGACTACGACAAGAACTGTCTGTACTGGGCCGACATCTCGCTGGACACCATACAGGTTGAGCACCACCTGAGCGCTGATGGAGACTGTTTACAAGGTTGTTGCTCTCGCTGTGCGAATGTAACCGTCTCTGTTTCCTGCAGCGTCTGTGTCTGAACGGCAGCACAGGTCAGGAGATCGTCGTGAGGAAAGACCTGCAGAACGTGGAGGCCCTGACCTTTGACCCCATCAGCAGACTGCTCTATTGGGTTGACGCTGGAGCTCAGAAGATTGAGGTATGGAAGTGTGGAGCATTGTTAGAAGACAGGCAGTGACTCAGGAAATGCATGGAAAAGTTCATTTTCTTTGTAATTTAATTAAAAAATGAAACTTTGATTTATCCTAGATGCATATTCTCATCTAAAAGCAGCAGTTTAACCACACAAAAGTATAACCAGATAAAAAGCTTCTTTAATGAGATGAACAGAGCTCGAACACTGAACCTGATTAAACCATAAAACTGTCTCATTGTTGCTGAAGGTTTCGAACCCTGACGGAGACCTGAGACACACCCTGCTCAACTCTTCTATCCTGGAACATCCTCGTGCTCTGGTTCTGCTCCCTGGAGAGAGGTGAAAACACACACACACACACACACACACACACACACACACACACACACACACACATTGTCATATTCTATTGAGCACAATATTATCTGTGTCTTAAATCTCTCACTACTGCCTCTATAGTCCACTATAAATGGAGTTTCCCATTTTGTAGTGCTGTCCAAACATGTAGTGAGAATTATGACACCCTATATAGTGCATTAAAATTATCCTACAATGCATCACGATAAGTAGTGTACAACCACTGGTCACTAAGCAAGCGATACACGGATCAGCCATAACATTATGACCACCTGGTCTCATTGATGCACAGCGTTGTGATCAGAAAATGATGGATTCTGGTTTTAACTTTCACAATGACATGTCCAACCTTTACCGTGACGATATCCTACAGTAACCCTCAACCCTCAACGTCTGTCTGACAAAGACAGATCTTCATCTAAAACCCACACACTGCCATGAACCACAACAAAGATTTGGTTCCACTTCCATAAACGCATTTCTGCATTTTATTTAGCTGGTAATTTTTTTACTCAGTCAGCAAATTGATTTATTGCTTCCCCTCCTTTCTTGTCTCTCTCATTAGGGACAAACAAGGCCAATCCAGACCAGGCTAACTGGAATTATTTAACATTGTGTGCACTTAAATCTCACTTACAAGAAATCAGATCCATGACACGTCTTAGAATTTAGATTTATCCAACAATAGAAAAACAATGACATTGAAACTATGCACCACCTTCCTACAGTCTGATGTTCTGGACCGACTGGGGGGACCGAGCAGCCGGCGTTTACCGCAGCTACATGGATGGAACCAACGTGTCCTGCATCGTGTCGGAGGGCGTCCGCTGGCCCAACGGCATCACAGCTGACGACCACTGGCTGTACTGGACCGAAGCCTACAGCGACCGCATTGAGAGGGCCGACTTCAGTGGGGGCCAGCGGAGCGTCCTCATGGAGGGGCTGCCCCACCCGTACGCCATCGCTGTCTTCAAGGTGAGTCATAGACTCAGCGACTCCAAAACAGGAAAAAAGGACCATAAAGCAGGGGATGGATTAGGGGGCGTGGCTACTGTGAGATTGACAGACTCTACCACACAAACAAAGTGTAACAGGAGCCAAACTGCTGTCCTGAAGTTAGTTAATATGTAGGAGGACCATTTTTGTCGTCTTTGTAAAGAATATTTGTGCATAAAAGACACGGACACTTCTCTGTAGCTGCTAATAGTTCCCGCCTCTTTGGACACTGATTGGTCCGAACAGCTGCCTCATAAAGTCACATAAACATGACTCCAGATTAATGCTAATGCTGCTCGGTACCTGTTGGATGTATGAATTGGTAACGTGTTGATAATTACTGTTTCCCTTTTTGTGACCATCAGTGGGCAACTCAAGTCGGATTGTATTGAAGTCTATGTGAAAATGTTCCTAATTCTCACCTGATTTTATTAGTCCAGTAAACATTTGGTCACTGTCTTTTTATTTTACTGCAGTCTTGTTAAAGAAACTTGAATGACATAGATTTCACAACTGTTCGATGTTGTTCTCAGAATGACTTGTACTGGGACGACTGGTCCAGAATGGGAATCTTCAAAGCTCCGAAAGCTGGTTCTCAGAGCAACGAGCTGATTGTTGGGCGACTGACCGGAGTCATGGACCTGAAGATCTTCTACAAAGGAAAGAATCGAGGTAAAGGAACAGAGAGTGGCATCGTAGCCAAGCAGTTTGAACGCCGAACAGAAATAATAGGAATCAAATCAGTGAAACTTTACTGCAAGTAATGGATCCAAACAAACTGACGCTATACACTGTGTTAATCAATAATAATGTAGATAACAGGGGAAGGTGTTTTTTTGATCACACTGTCCTGTCGGTCCACCAGGCCATAATGCTTGTGCCGACCAGCCCTGCAGCTTGCTGTGTCTGCCTCAGCCCGGCCACCGACACACCTGCGTCTGTCCCGACGGCGCCCCGACTGTCACCATGCCCAGCGGCGAGCTGCAGTGTCAGTGCCCCACTGGTTACCAGCTCCAGAACAACACCTGCGTCAAGACAGGTGAGGCGAACGCACACGCTGCAGGATCAAAACGGCCGTGTTGATGTGATGATCCATGATCTTCTCTCTGTGGGAGACGAGGGGGATTAGCTGATTCATTAGCGGTTGCCTGTGATGCTTTGTTTCCTCCAATCAGAGCACAGCTGTTTGCCAAATCAGTACCGCTGCTCCAACGGCCGCTGCATCAGCAGCATCTGGAAGTGTGACAGCGACAACGACTGTGGAGACATGAGCGATGAGCAGGAGTGTCGTAAGTGTTCAGGAACATCACTCACCCACACCGTGAACGAATCAAAAACAAGAAAGACTCATGTTTGTTTGTCTTTCTCTCTGCCTTTGTTTGCATCTTGTTCACTTGTAGCCACAACAACCTGTGACCCGTCCAACCAGTTTCGCTGTGTGGCCTCGGGCTCCTGTATCCCCCTGGCCTTCAAATGTGACCACGAAGACGACTGTGGAGACAATAGTGATGAAGAGCACTGTGGTAAGAGACAGGGCTGCTTGTTGTTTACTCTCTGTGTGGCTGTTAATACCCCCAAATACCCTAATGCCTCGCAAAAAGAATTCAAATCATAGAAAACTTTATCAAGCCCATTGAATTGTATATGCTGCCAAATATCACGTCACCTTTAGAGCGTTATTGCTCCACAACAGTTTGAGCTTTACTTTCTCATCCTCCATCTTTGATAGTGACGTCTAGAGTCACGTCTCTACGTGGGACACTCCTATTGGCTCCAGTGGGTGATGTCACAGCCAATCAGAGTGTCTCCTTCAGAGGCCTAGCTGTCAGCTGCTTGTAGCCAAAGTCAATGGGATCAATCCTGTATTTTTCTGATCTCAGAGTGAGGAGAAGTTGCTCTGAGTTTATTGTAGTGACAGAATAAAGACAGAGAGACATGGACAATAAGATATTTAGAGCATTAGAGGCTTTGGAGCTGATTTTTCATCATTACTGCTCCAAAGAATGAGCAGAACTCAGATCAGATAAAGAGAGAAACTTCAAATCAGCTCTAGAACAACACAAACACATGTGTGGAACTTTCTGTGTTGAAGTTTTCTTTGGTTATTCTGGTTTACAGTGTTTTTATCTAGAAAATAAGGAGAAATTCACTGTGTGTTTTTAGTTTCCTCTTGTTCTCTGAGCTACTATCCCCTATTACAGTGAACAGAGTCTTTACTGAGTCACATATATAATGAGCTGAGGTTGAGCTGAGTCTGAAGATGAGGAGACTTGGAGACATTTTCAAACATTTATAAGGAAAAACACAAAGGGATGAAAAATCAGAAAAGCTTTAAAGTAGTTCTGAAAGCGTTGTTATTAAAAATAGGTCTTAACAGACTGTTAGCATTAGTGTTACTTACTTTCAGATACAGTAACTCTGAAAACCCTCAGAAAAGTCAGATTTAACAGCAAGTGCACCTCCAGACAGGACAACAGACAGACTGTAAGACTGATGGAGGTCATTAAAGTTTAAAAGAGGCAGAGCTGAATGTTCAAATGGTTTATAAATTATTTCTTATTAGAAAAACAATGGAAAGGGTAATTACAGGTAGGTTGAATAAGACTGGGCCAAGAGTTTGTGTTAAAAACATGAAGATTAACAGTAAATGCTACTGATAAACCTCCTGTAACTTAAAAATATACTTAACATGTGCCTAAATATTGTATTTGAACTGTTTTAAACTGATAATTGTAAATGATAACTGATTGTTAAAAGTCTTTATATGGATATAATCTGTGGTTTTATGTTATTCAACCTTTTATAATCAAGAAATGTATTTTTTTATCCCTGTGTGTCCGTTTTTAAACTTAAAGCCAAACTGATCAATGATAAATAGTCAATATTAATCAACTGGTTTTACTTTTCTTTTGCACACAAGATGATGCTGGAATCACTTCACTTCTTCCGATCAGTAACGTTATGTTGGGTCATTTCTCAGAGTCTCACCAGTGCGGCCCCGGAGAGTTCACCTGTGCTCGAGGTGTTTGTATCCGTGAGGCGTGGCGGTGTGATGGAGACAATGACTGCAGGGACTGGTCAGACGAGGCCAACTGCACAGGTGACGTCCTCAGAAAGAAACAAACAACAAATAAAACGGCACGACGTTCCAAGTGGAAGCTTCACCGAGAGTCTTGTTTATTCTCACCTCTGACCTGTTCATCTCTCTGCGTTTGACCCTAGTGGGCCACCATACATGTGAGTCCAGCAGCTTCCAGTGTCACACAGGTCACTGTATACCACAGCGCTGGGTGTGTGATGGCGATGACGACTGTCAGGACGACTCAGATGAAGACCCTCGGTATTGTGGTGAGTATGTGAGCACACACACACACCAGTTGTCCTAAGAATCAGTGTGTGTTGATGTTGTTTGATGTTTTTTTGGGGTTTTGTTTGAGGTCTGTCAAACTAAAGGGGATCGCAGTTCAAGGCGATCTTTATTACCATCCATCCATCTACCACCTATTTTCTTCTGCTTACCTGGAGTCGGGTCGCTAAGCAGGGGATTCCAGACATCCCTCCCCCCAGCAACACTTCCCAGCTCCTCCTGCAGGATCCTAAGATGTTCCCAGGCCAGATGGGATATGTAGTCCCTCCAGATAGTTCGTTGTCTACCCTGAGGTCTCCTCCCAGTTGGACAGGCCCAGAAAGTCTCCAGAGGAAGGCATCATCCTCATCAGAGGCCTGAACCTACTCAACTGGCTCCTTTGGACATGAAGGAGCAGCAGCTCCCTCTGAGCTGAGCTCTTACCTTATCTCTAAGGCTGAGCCCAGCCACCGTCGGACGAAGCCCATTGTCTTTATTATTATTAATTTCCTCGAGGGGAAATTTGTTAGATTTTTAAGATTTATACAGTAAATACAATAATCACACACCAACCTACATTCAAACTGTTTACACAGACAGAACCTGCTCCAAAAATTGTTGCTGCATTCAGACAAAATATATCTGTGACCAAATTAATTCATTTTTTTAAATGTGTGTTTCCAGAGGGACCACAGTGTAAAGGCTTCCCCTGCTCCAATGACACCTGCCTCCCGGCCACCGTCCACTGCAACGGCATCCAGGAGTGTCCGGACGGCTCCGATGAGAACAACTGCGGTGAGTGGTCGGACACAGGAGGAGGGAGTTTACGTCAGGAACCACAGGGCGACCCGTGGGTGGCGGGTGGGTTAGGGTGCAATACACGTAGCTGTTAATGCTCTGAGCAGACGAGCCCTCGGTTCGAGTCCTGGTCGCGCTGGACGTTTCCCTGCATGTCATTCCCCTGCGCTCTGACCCATTTCCTGTTTCTCTACATCTGATATTAAAGCTGCAAAATCTCCACAATAATAATAATAAATCATACTTTTTTCTCTGAGTCAAATCTAAACACAGAAATGATTCAGTGTGACTTTTTAAAGAGGTCGTGGTCTCAGATGCTGTGAATGGCCCAACAGAAAAACCGAAAAAATAATTTTTACATGTTGGTTTGTTTCTCACACCTTCAGATCCCCTGTGCACTCGCTACATGGAGTTTGTCTGTAAGAACCGGGCCCAGTGTCTGTTCCAGTCTCTGGTCTGTGATGGGATCAAACACTGTGAGGACGGGTCTGACGAGGACGCCGAATACGCCGGATGTGGTGAGGAACACTCGCAGTCCTGCACTGATCAGTCGCCTGGTTCCTCAGGAAGAGTTTGTTCTGAAAAACTCCTGAAACCTGTTTGCCAGATAAAATCAGCACTGACACAACAGCGTGTTTACACTGGACTCACACACCTGTGAACCTCAACAGTGATTACATCGGCCCTGTGTCTCATAGTCACTTCCACAGACTCAGCTTGTCTCATCATGTTTCTTCACTTACTGTCAGATCCTTTTGCACTGATACATGAGATATTTATTATTTATGCGCTTCTACCCTTTTTATTATGGTCCTGTGCAGCACTTTGTTAAGCAGAGTGCTGCACAATGAATCCAAATGTGATAAAAAAGTGGGAGCTGCTTTTTTTTTTAATAAATGCGAAATGTGTCTGTGACCCTTCTGTCACCCATCACTTTGTGAGCTGCTGTTATAAAGCCTCCGGTTTGTAATTTCTCCGTCAGCCATCTTGGCTTTTTGAAACCAGTAGAGACCATATTCAGAGGAGAAGGTGGAGCTGTGGAGGAGTGAGGGGTGGAGCTGACCTGCTCTGTACTCTATCCTGATTGGGTGCTACAGTCTGTCAATCACACAGTAGCCCCGCCCCCTAATCCATCCCCTGCTTTCTGGTCTATTTTCCTCTAAATGGACCATCAGTTAAAAAATGAACATCATGTTGTATTGAAGACTTGAAACTAGAGACTGAGACCATAAACCATTAGGAAAACGTTTACTGAGCTAATAAATCAAGGGAGAAGTAGGGACATTTTCCCATAGACTTCAATACAATCTGACTTCTTTAACAACCAGTGGAGTCGCCCCCTGATGGTCATTAGAGAGAATTTATTTTGCAGCTGTATAGACAAAAGTTATTTAAAAATGTTATTTTATTTCTATTTTAAACTGAATGCTACTAAACTGTTTTTATGATCAGTGGAGGGAAAATGTTGTGAATTCAGCCCTTTTTATTTTTAAACTTAAAATTTCCATGTAACCTCTTAATTTTAATGATCTACAGATAATGAGGATGATCTAATGTGTCTGTGTGTGTTTTTTTTGTTTGTTTTTGTTTTTGTTTTTTTCAGCCACACCATCTGAATTTAGCAAAGTGTGTGACACCTACACCTTCCAGTGTGCGAACGGAGTGTGTGTGAGCCTGGAGTGGAAGTGTGACGGCATGGACGACTGTGGGGATTACTCCGATGAGGCCAACTGTGGTGAGGAGGCGGCGTTTAGGCGCAAATATCAGCTCGATATCAAACTCAGATAGCAGACGACGTGAATCGTGTTCTGCTGATGTTATAAGTGCGGTGACGCTGACGCAGGAGTGTGTGTCGCTCTGTGTGGCTCTTTGTGTCGCAGCTGCTCCCACGGAGGTCCCCGGCTGCTCCAGGTATTTCCAGTACGAGTGCAGGAACGGTCGCTGTATCCCGACGTGGTGGAAGTGTGACGGGGAGAACGACTGTGGAGACTGGTCTGACGAGGCGCAGTGCACAGGTACAGGTCTCTAACAAGGCTCCTTCACTGTTCACCTGACAGCACCTCAGCTAGTTATCTACCCTGATCAGCCATAACATTATGAGGTGAGGGGAATAACACTGATCACCTGGTTACCATGGTTACCTGTCAGTGGTGAACATATCAGGCAGCAGCTGAACATTTAGTCCTGAAGTTGATGTGTTGAAACAGGAAAAATGGTCAAGTGTGAGGATTGAAAAAACTAATTTCACCCATTCACTTTGACTCCCCTGTAGGTGGTGTGACTCCTCACACTGTGGCCCCCGGCCCCTCTACCTGCGCCCCCAACCGCTTCCACTGTGGCTCTGGAGCTTGTATCATCAACACCTGGGTGTGCGACGGCTACGCAGACTGTCCCGACGGCAGCGACGAGCTCGGGTGTCCCACAGGTACCGCCCCCGTCTGCTGACTGGTCGAGGGTTTTTTTTACCTCAAATCAAACTTTTTGTTGTAAATATTATATGTTATATTATATGTTATATTAAATGTTATAAATAACAGTTGTAAATATAATAGGAACAGAAAATGGTCCAAGTACAGTTTTAATACCACCATGACGTTCACTTTAAAATGAATAAACACCTGATAATAAGATAGAATATGTTTATGTAATTATTATGTAGATAGAAAACATCATTAATTAATTAGTGTGATGTTGATTTTATATTTTTAAAGTAGACAAACAAACATAAAAGGATAAAAACTAATTCCTGCCCTTCTGTTTTTCCTCTGACGGCAGTTAACGGCTCGGTGACGCCAGTGCCCGTACCCACCCAGGCCCCTCCTCCCCCGCCCTCCCCCGGCCGCTGCAGTCGGGGTCAGTTCCTGTGTCGCCGGCCCCCCCTCTGTATCCCCGACTGGCAGCGCTGCGACGGACAGCTTCACTGCCAGGACGGCTCTGATGAAGCTCATTGCCGTGAGTCTCAGCTGTGACACAAACACCAGGAAATGATGGATTCAGATTAGGAGAAGACAGACACACTGACAGACCTGAGTCTGTGCTGCACCATCAAATGAAACCGAGCAGATGTTTAACTCACGATCTTATGAGTCAGGAGGTTTTATTCATTTATATTTAAACTACGAAGTGAATAAGCAGCATAAGTTTTATTCACCACACGGTGTAGAAATTAAATTACAGTGACAAGACAAAGTAAGTGAACCCTTTGGAATAATCTGAATTTATATATAAATTTGTAGTAAAATATGTTCTAGTTCTCATCAAGTGACAATAATGAACAAACACAACATTATTTTCACTAATATCAAACAAATGAAAGAGAAAGTAAATGGAAAAAGCAAGTAAACCTGATGAATTCAACCAAAGCTAACTGGAGTCCAGTCAGTGAAACCAGACTGGACATGTGGCTGCAGCCTGGATCAACAGGGTCTTTGCTGCCTCTGGACCTGGACAGCCCCACATCATGGAGGGGAAAATGAACTCCCGGGTTAATGATGGACTCCTCCAGGATAATGTCAGGGTGGCTCCAGGAGACAATGACCCTGAAGATCAGAGTAGATCTACTAGAGGAAGGAAATCCACCTTCAGCAGTGGACCAGTCAGAGCCCAGACCTGAATCCAGTAGAGCTGCTCTATGAGGAAGATCAGTCCAGACCTCCTCCTGAACACTGAGCAGCTCTGATCAGCTGGTTTCAGGTTGGAGCATTTATTAAATCCTAGGGTTCACTTACTGTTTCCACCAGCACTGTAAACATTGTGTTTTTGTCTAAATCTTTAACTGAGATGAAGATCAGATCACATTTTATGATCAAAACATTTTATTGCAGCTGTAGAGTTGTATTGTATCAGATCCACGTCATGCATCGTGCCCCCCCCCCCGTGCGTTTCAGCCACCCGTGGGCCTCTGTTCTGCGTGAACGGGACTCGCTGCGCTGACGGTGAAACCTGCGTGCTGGACAGCGAGCGGTGTGACGGCTTCCTGGACTGCTCCGACCACAGCGACGAGGACAACTGCACCCGTAGGTTCACACCGCTCTCACGTTTTGTTTGAATTACACACGAGCCTGTTGACAAGTCAGATGATGCAGCTGCTTCGTGGTGTTGATCTGTAAGAAGAGTGTAAGTGACTCTAGTCAGGCTCAGCTCACACTGCGGTTCAGTAGCGGAGCAATGTTGCCACCTACTGGTTGTTATTATGTATTTGTGCTGTAAGTCCTTCCTCTTTCTCTGTCCCAGTGGACACCCTGGCCTATAAAGTCCAGAACCTCCAGTGGACCCCAGACATTTTGGGTGCCATTACTCTGACCTGGTCTCGTCCTAAGAACCTCCCTGTGGACTCCTGCTACTTCCTCATCTACTACAGGTGACTTCCTGTCGGTCAACAGTCAGAACTGTGCCCCACGTGAGCGTGGCTCCCAGCACGGTGCCATGTTTGACCCTCGATGCCCCTCACTCTGTGTGTTTTGGTCCTCAGACTCGTGGGCGTGCAGCAGTGGACCATCATGGACACGCACAGCAACAAGACCAGCTACAAGCTGAGGGTGTTGAAACCAGACACCACCTACCACGTCAAGGTGCTCACTCAGTGTCTCAGTAAACTGCACAAGACCAACGAGGTGATCACGGTCAGGACGCCAGAGGGAGGTGGGTGTCACATGATCAGGCTCATCCATTAACCTCAGAGTTTGCTGTTCCCCTCTGGGAAAACGCAATTTATGGTAAAAGCTTTGTTGTCAGTAACTAATGGTGCAACAGTGTGACCAGTTTTAATTTGTGGGGATAACGTAAGATAAGGTAAGTTCACAAGATAAGCTGAGATAAAACAATGTGACATGGTAGGATAAAAGTTAACCCTTTAAGCATCATTGTTTTATTTAAAAAAAACTGGATTTTGACGTCATGATTTCAAAAGGCTGTGGCCTGAAAGTGGTTAGAGACGAAGGAAATGAGTACGACCACCAACCTGCGGTGGCCACACTCAACCTTTTGATGCACCGTCACTACAACTGTTAGTGCACGACTGATCCTAAAGGCAGATATTCTCCTTCAGAATCAGAATCGGTGAATGACAGATCCATAACTTCAGCATGAGTGAGCTTTTTTTTCTGCTTCAATTTACTTGAACACAATGGACAGAATTGCTTCTGCAACAATACATGCGAACACGTTCAGAGCATCTTTCCTCTAATGTCTCCTCAAACGCTTTGAAGAGGAACATGATGTAATTTTGGGCTAGAATCAAAGTAAAGCCTCTGCTAAGGAGTGGTAGAGAGAACTAACCAGGCTCTGTAACTGGAAATATTGTCTGTTTTATTCAGTATTGTTGCTCAGAGGGTTGAGATAAGGTAAGTTCAGATAAAATGAGATGAGATAAACCACGAACTTAACGGCTGTGTTTCTGGTGTAAAAACACCTGAACAAGTAACAGGTCTGTGCTCAGAGACGTGACAGCAGAAGAGGAAATTTGGGGTGTTCACCTGGGTGTCGTGTTTACATCAGTGCCGATCAGAGCTGATAAATAAAACCTGTCTACTGCTGGGTCATGTGACTGCAGATTGTAGCCTTTTCCATTGACGACAAAAGTCTTTAGGTTTTTTTAACCAGAGGAAAAGAGGCGTTACACATGTAGTAGCCCACTGAGTGTGTGTGTGTGTGTGTGTGTGTGTGTGTGTGTGTGTGTGTGTGTGTGTTGCAGTCCCAGACCCTCCCAGGAACCTGCAGCTGTCCTGTGATAACTCTGAGGACGGGACGGTGCAGGTCTCCTGGAGTCCACCTGACAAAGGACACGGCCTCATCAGGGAATACATCGTAAGTCTTCTTCTCTGCTCTAAACTGCGTCACATTTATAGTCAGCACATTTTACTGAAACTAATGAGACCATCAGGAAGGACCGAGTGACCCGTCAACCTCTGCGCCGCGTTCCTCATTATCTGTTGATGGTTCTGACTGTTAATCCTCCAAGAGGCAGCAAAGTTTCCATGAGCTCACCAGCTTGATAATTATTCCACTTGTCACATTCAATTTTCATAATGATGCAGAGGTACGTCTGTGTGTGCGTGTGTGCGTGTGTGTGTGCGTGTGTGCGTGTGTGCGTGTGTGTGTGTGTGTGTCAGGTTGAATACAGTGAGCGATCAGGTCTTGACTGGACGTCACAGAGATGCACCACAATCAGTACTGAGGTGAAGGAGCTGCAGCCGGACACTCTGTACAGGTTCAGGGTAAGACACACACAGACCTATACATCTGTCCTTATGAGGACACGCTGACATATGTATTCTCTCGCCCTTTACCCAAACCATCACAACTGAATGCCCAACCCCAGCCCTAAAGCCGAGCCTCGACCCTCAAACTGGCATTTACTCTTTTTGCTTTTTACTCTATCATCCTTTTATTTTCATAATTATTTGTTATATATTTAATATTTATTATATGTTTTAAATTGCCCCAGTAAAACAGGATCCCACTTTTATTGTGTGTGTGCATGTGTGGAATCTGCTCCCTGTACTTTATTTTGAAGTATATTGTTTGTTTCATTTCTGTCCTTCTCTGATTTCTGTGTCAAAGCACTTTGTAAACTCTGTATTTAAATGCAGTATATAGTTATTATTATTGTTATTATTATATTATTATTATTTAATGTTGTGACCAAAGTGTCCTCTCTATGTAGCATTCACATGTACATGTACACACACTCGCTGCAGCGCCAGTATCACGTCTGGTCTCATGTCTTCATGTTGATGATGTTTCTAGGTGGCAGCAGTGACCAGTCGAGGTGTTGGGAACTGGACAGCAGTGAAATCCATCACTCCCAAGAAAGGTGAGACTCAACACTGTCACCTGCTGGTGTTGAGCAGCTACTTCAGGTTCAGAGAACAAACAGCATTCAGTGCAGGAAGAGGCAAAGAAGCTCAATGGGCTTATTAAAGCGTCCACCTATGTAATATTGATGTATCACAAAACTATAAAAATACAAAATGAAAATACAAGAAAATGACACTAATACCAAAAATATATATATATCTAATAAAAATAGTGTCAATAATAAAAATAATATCAAAATAAGAACAGAACGTGAGAAAGTGATGTAAGTTAAAGTCCATGACTAAAAGTAATAATGAGTGTTAATATACTGAAAATAAATAAAACAAGACAAAATCTGAATTTACTCTAGTTATATATAGTTTGTTTAACTACAAGTACAGTCTTTAATTTTAATTAATAGCTCTAATTAAAACAGCATCCCGTGAGAATAACACACACATTAACTTTCTCGATGGCAGCAGTCAAGATGTTGAAATGCTACTGAGAATGGGCGGCTATTTATTTATTTTTTATTATCATAGTTGATCCTCATTTATTCATTTAGTGTGTTACACTATTTTCTTTACTCTACATGTCCAGGTCTGTCTTCCTGTAATTTTAATCAAGTGAAACCACCATTAAAAAAAAATGAAAAGAATAATCTACAAATCTCTGTTAATAACACACTGTAATAATGATCAGACTAAATCCTGGTACGCAGTGGATTGAATACACTGAAATACATTGATTAAAATTTATTAGGGCATAAAAATATATAAAAATAATGAACGAATTATCCTGATATTTGTTTTAAAGCACCTTTTGGATCCTGATTTGAGAATTAAATTTACTAAATTTAAGGTGAACATGAATTAATATGAATTTATGAAAATGTGGATCTAAATCTTCTTGAAGATTAAGGTATAAGATGAGAAGCAGGTTGCCAAATATAAACTCTCTAAATGAATCGAGAAAAGAAGAAAGAAAGAAGAAAACAAATGACCAGCTGCTGTTGTGCTGAAATTAACAATAATGTGCGTCTTCACTGCGTTGTTGTTATCACTCTGTTCTGATTAATTCAGATTCAGTTTAATAAAACCGAGCGTTTCCTTGCCTGGAAGGTCTGGGACTGAAATGCTTTTATTGTGAAACACCTGGAGGGAGTGCTGAGTTTGCAATAAATGAAGTTGAAATGTTTACAGAAAACAAAGTTGTCATTTAGAAGCAATACAACCAAATCGCACTGAAATAAAATCTGCTGTTCTTCGCTGCAGCTCTGCCTCCTCCCTCTGTGATCGCCGACAGCCTCTCCAACAACTCCATGAGTCTTTCATTCAGTTTAAACTCCCAGTACGAGGTGAGTTTGCCTCCTAGTGCGAAGGTTGTGTTTTGTTTCTCTGTGTGTTGTTCAGATCCTGACTGTTGCGTCTCCTGTGTCTCTTCAAGGTGAAGCAGTACATCGTGATTCTGTCCTGGCAGTTTGACAAACACGTGAAGGAGAACAAGAACTTCACTGTCAGAGAGGGGATCCTCAAAGGTACTGTTCACCAGTGTTCACCAGTGTTCACTACTGTTCACTAGTGTGTCTCAAATTCAAGGCACATGGTCGTTTATGTGTCTAAACCAACAGGTGGTATCACCTGTTGGTTTGTGAGCTGCTGTTTTGAACTCTCCAGTTCTTAATTTTTCTGTCGGCCATCTTGGTTTTTTGAAACCAGTCCCACCTTCTTGCCCGTTTTTGGATTAGCTGGTGCTAGGGGCAGGGTCGGGGACTGCCAAGATGGCAACAGAGGAGCAGCTCACTGATTGAATAGTTTATTTTCCATGTGTAAGAACACTTGAGCCACTTGAATGCTTCAATTTTCTGATAGTCTCAAAAATAACAATCAATATTTTATAGATTTCAGTTTGTATTTTATATTTTTATCAAATGTTGTTTTGAAACCTCCAGTTTTTAATTTGTTCGTCAGCCATCTTGGTTTTAAACCAGAAGAAATATTTGGAGGAGAAGGTGGAGCTGAGCTGAGCTGAGTCTAGGTCAGATCCACCCCTCAAGGTGGAGCTGACCTGCTCTGTCCTCTGTCCTGATTGTGTGTCTGTCAATCACACAGTAGCCACGCCCCCTAATTCATCCCCTGCTTTCTGGTCTATTTTCCTCTAAATGGACCATCATTTAAAAAATGAACATCATGTTGTATTAAAGACTTGAAACTAGAGACTGAGACCATAAACTCATTAGGAAAACGTTTACTGAGCTAATAAATCAAGGGAGAAGTAGGGACATTTTCCCATAGACTTCAATACAATCTGACTTCTTTAACAACCAGTGGAGTCGCCCCCCGATGGTCATTAGAGAGAATGAAGGTTTAAGGCTCTTCAGCACTGGCTTCACTTTACAGACCCAGAGTCTACGTCCAGTGGTCCGTCTGTGGTCTGAACCCACCTGGAATCATCCACTTACTCAATGTGTCTGGTTTGTCTCCAGCTACAAACCTGACGGCAGGAACAGTGTACGAAGTGGCCGTGTGGGTCCACACCAATATAGGAGACAGTCCCACCGCTCTGTCCCACCATCAGACCACCGGCACCCAGCCAGAGAGACCCCTCCTCAAAGTCAAGGCCCTGAACCAAACAGCAGTGGACTGCAGCTGGACCCTCAGTGGACCCCCTGCACAGGTACTGGTGTGTGTTACACCAGATCTCTAAAGATGCCACTTTATACAGCGCAGAGGACTAGTTCATAGTTTTTGCTACATAACTAATGTCTATCCAACATTTAGAGAAATTTTAGATTGATCGTGGCACCAAAAGATGCATTTAACTCACAGCTTAACTGCTAAAGGTTACAATAAAAATGACATTTCATCGTTCATCTTATGTATCTTCTCTGCAGCATCTTAAAGATTCACTTTAGCTGTAAACTATATGAACATTAATGAGGTTTGGGACAGAAATATCTCCCTGAGAGATACATGTTCACCAATCAGCCGTAACATTATGACCACTGACAGGTGAATTGAATAACAGTGATGATCTGGTTACCATGACACCTGTCAGTGGGTGGGATATACTATATTAGACAGCAGGTGAACGTTGGGTATATTTCATGGTGATAAATATATATTTTTACTTCATGAGGCCTCTATTAAATATTAAAGTGAAGTAACCTGATCTTTAACTGCTCACATCTTAGATTTAATCTCTCGCATGGGGCTGCAGGTCAACGTGGCTTTATTTTAAGAGGTTCAACAGTCAGCCAATCAGAAGGGGGATCTGATCCTGGTATAGACCTTTAACATCTACCTTTAGACTGTATGGACCTTTAACATCCACCTTTAGACTGTATGGACCTTTAACATCTACCTTTAGACCGTATGGACCTTTAACATCTACCTTTAGACTGTATGGACCTTTAACATCCACCTTTAGACTGTATGGACCTTTAACATCCACCTTCAGACTGTATGGACCTTTAACATCTACCTTTAGACCGTATGGACCTTTAAAGTTGATCCTTCAACTTCATCTGTGATGTGTGTGTTTGTGTGTAGATGTATGGTGTGTATTATGCCACTTCCTTCCTGGATCTGTACCGGAGTCCTCACCTGGTCCACACCTCGTCTCTCAGCCTCACGGTCACAGTGGACAGTGATGAGCAGTATCTCTTCCTGGTGAGTCCAAAGTCTCTATCCAGCTCTTCTCTGTCTGTAATTCTAACGTTTGAGGATCAGTTGATGTCGAGCAAAGCAACGTTTGTGTTGAAGTGAAGTTTTCATTCTCAGTTTTGTGAAAGTCAAACGAACCCGGTGTGAATTCAGCAGAGACGTCAGGGCAGATGTGTGAGCTCCCACATGCCCCCAAAACCAGTCACATCTGTCAGTCCCAGGCCTTCAGGCTGGCAAGAAGCCAAAATTGTCTGAGCGAGAAAAGTTAGTTTGAAGATGACGTTGGATAGAAAACAGAGGATTTATTTATCCGCACTCTTTTTACCTAAAAAAAAAATAAAAACTCTGAGCAGAAGTGATAAATTATTCCGTGTTAAATTTCACAAATGCAGGTGTAAATGGGAACCAGCTCTGTCGAACCCTGTGTGGTGCGAGATGGAAAGTGAACAGCTGATCTCAAGACGACACGAGAATCTAATTTTAGTCTGTTTAACCATTTTAATTTATAGCAGTTTAAAACAGTATCACATTAGAATAATCCACAAAATAACACTCAAAATTATTATTTTTTTTATTATCATCATTGATCCTCATTTATTCATTTAGTGAATTATAGTATTTTATTTTCACGACCTGTCCAGATCTGTCTTCCTGTATTTTTAATCAAACCACCATAAGAAAATGAAAGAATAGTCCACATATCCCTGTTAATAACAATGATCAGACTAAATGCTCCTGAGCAGTGGATTGAAAACACTGAAATCCACTGAGCAAATTCATTCAGGCATAAAAATATCACATGAAAACAATGAATGATTTGTTTTAAAGCGGAACCTGATTTGGGAATGAAATTTAATGATTTAAAGTGAACATGGACTGATGTGAACTTAAACTAACTTAAATGACTTCAATAAAATGTAATAGTTTACCTTCCAATGTAATGTGGAAGCCCTGAAATGTAAGTGGATCATTTTTTGTTTGTTTTTCTGTTTTCTTTTTCTTTTTTGTTGTTGTTGTTGTTGCCAGGATCATTTTCATTTCTGAACTTCTCCCCTTAGAAACAAGTTAAATAAATTAGATTGTTATTTTTATTTTTATTTTTTTTGTTGAGTATTTGTTTTGTCCTCTTTCTTCCCAGGAGTTGTTTTCACAGATGGGAAAAAAAATCGCTTGCCTTTTCTAGTAGTAAAGTTAATTTAACTACATTATTTATTTATTCATTTTAATTTATGCTGTTTTTTGGGGCGGGGGTATATTTGCATCTGTGGGTGTGTTAATGTGCTGAATGAGAGGTGCATCATGGGGTATTTCATTAAAATCCAGCATGATAATAAATTTTATTATTTTATTTAGTTTATAGGCATGTAGCCATCCACTGTGTATTTACTACTAATTACAGATAATATATGGATAACACTGATTAATGAGAGCACTGATCAGTGATCGTTTAATCAGCTGATGTTTTGTTGTTGTTTCTCAGTAAAATCCTGACTGTTGTCATCTGTCTTCAGGTGCGCGTGGTCTCGCCCTTCCTGGGTCCTCCCTCCGACTACTCTGTGGTGAAGATGATCCCCAACGAGAGGCTGCCGCCGAGGAACCTCCACCGCGTGCGGGTGGACAAAACGCAGGCCACTCTGAAGTGGCAGCCGCCGTACGACGCCCCGAACACACCTCTGGTACGACGTGGTCTTATGGTCTCATCTTACATAGTAGGTGCTCTTCATCATGGTCAGTTTCAGCTGGTTTGGTCGTCAGCTTTGCTCAGAGGTAACGAAGGTGACGCAGATTTGGCATCGGGGGCCGTCAAGTCACTTCCTGTATCCTTCCTGTATGTAAACTTATTCCGCTTGTCTCCACCTCGGACAAGTCCCTCCAGCTGATCCTCTCTCCGGCTGTTCGTCTGCCAGACTGTTTCTCCTTCCACTTGTTCCTGTTACCCACTGTTCAAATGTCATCTAATGGTGTGTGTGTGTGTGTCTTCCTGTATCTGCAGACATATGCGATCCATGTGCGGGACGTGATCCGTAAGGTGGAGCGCGACTACAAGCTGACCACTCAGAACAACACGGTGGAGTATCTGCTGAAAGGCCTGGAGCCTGGAGGACGATACAGCGTCTCTGTCCGTCTGCGCAACATGAGCAAAGAGGCCAGCTTCACTCTGAGCACAGGTGACACACACACACACACACAATGAAACATATTTGACTCTTGTGACACTGTTTGTACAAAGTGATGACACAAAAATCTATAAATCTAAATGAAATTAACAGTTGTCAGGTTCCTTGGTACAGTTTGTGGTGTTGGAGACGAGTCCTTGTCTTTGAGCCTGTTGTTTTTAAGGAGTATGTTCTCCTCTGCTGCTTCAGTTCCTCTTCCGGCTCCTGAGGCCCTGAAGATACTGACGGAGAAAGATCACGTGTTCCTCCTCTGGAAGAGTCTGGCTGTCAGAGAGAAGGGTTTCAACGAGAGCAGGGTGAGATACCAGTGAAAAAATTAAAGGATAATGATTCCCTTAAGTCTGGAGAAAATAATTTGTGGACTGTGGCATCTCTGTTGTGACACATTTCACCTTTAAACATGTTTTTTTGCAGCTCCTGCGATTTGGATGTTTCATTTGACCATATTGTGATTGTGAATACGACTATATCTACTTGATAATAAGATTTGATTAGACTTAGACTCATAGAATAATTAAATTAAAAGAAGAAGATTTTCAGATTCAGTGGTAAAATTGCATTGAGGAGCATCTCTTGTAGTTTTATTTTTCTATCTTGTGCATTTATGTTCCCATTATCCTCCACTGACTTCCTGGACACACTGTCCACAGGGGTACGAGGTGCATGTGCACGACAGTGTGACCAACCAGACGTCCTTCCTGGGAAACACCACGGATACCTACTTCCGCATCAGCAGCCTGTTGCTGGGGCACAACTACACCTTCTCGGTGCAGGCCCGCTGCCTGCTCAGTGGTCAGCTGTGTGGGGAGCCTGCTCTGCTGCTCTACAACCAGCTGACGGCAGGTACTGCAGCGTTTCCCAGTTAGTGGTTCGTGTTGAATGGTGTGTGAGCTGCAGCGGAAACCACATGATCTTGACTTTCTTCCTGTCCAGGGGCCAGTGATGCCTCCCACAGTGAGGGCCACTCAGGAGACATGGCAGCGGTGGTGGTCCCCGTCCTCTTCCTGCTGCTGCTCGGAGTGTGTGGCAGCTTGGTGGCGCTCTACCTCCGACACCGCCGACTGCAGAACAACTTCACAGCCTTCGCCAACTCCCACTACAACTCTCGCCTGGGCTCCGCCATCTTCTCCTCTGGGGATGAGCTGGGTGAGGAAACTTTCTCTGCTCGGATGTGTTTGCTGCCCTGACTCTGCAGAGACCAGGAGGGTTCAGGACCCATCTGTGGTTCTGGGAGCTTCAGAGAGTGTGATTTTCACCGCTGATTGACGGGAAGCCTGTTGGGGATCATGTCCTTGTCTCAGGTTGCCCGTAAAGTGAGGAAGGTGGAGTCTCTGAGGGAACTCAATGAAAAAACTTGTCACTGACAGATGGAAAAACCACCTCCACACCAAACAGGAGGAGGCACATAAGGAGTTTCCCTTCACTCAGGGAATGAGGAGATGACTTTATGACTCTAGAATTTAAAATGATGATGCACATAATAATGATTACAATTATAATTTTCTATTCTAAAAATCATATAATTTAATGTTACATAAAAATCACCCAGAACATTAAAGGCAATCATATAATTGTATATAATAGATGTTACATTTTTAAGATAGAAAAATATTCATTAGTCCTACAGTAAATACATTCTTATAAACGTTCCTGCTTTTTCTCTGCAGGTGATGATGATGAAGATGCCCCGATGATCAGTGGCTTCTCGGACGATGTTCCCATGGTCATTGCGTAGCATCACATCCCTCCATTACCTATTTCTCTCTCTTCCCTTCTCCCCTTCTTCTCCCCCATCACTCTGCAACAACGCCACAGTACGCCATCGCAAATCTGTTGATGGGACACCCCCGTCCCCCAACTCCCACTCTCCCATCCACTCTCCCCCAATTCACAGGAAACATGAAGAAAAATGGATAAGAGTAAAGAGAGAAAGAGATATTTTTCAAATTTACAATGCACTTTTTTTTGGATGCGCAATAACTTATTTTTTATAATACTAGATATATATACATACATATATACATATATGTATGTATATGTGTATGAATATATATATATATATATATATATATATGTGTGTATGTATGTATGGGGTCAAAAAAGGACTGTGAGGAAGAGGTGGACACTGAAACAAACTGTGAAGGATTTGAGTTTGTGGAGCGTGCCAGGGAAAGAGAGACCCTATTTGTAATGCAAACTCACCATCCATAGGAGCAGTTCATTGCTTAAAGCCAAAATAAGCATCCAGAGACTGGAATATAGAATGCAAAAAATTACACACATTGAAAACAAAAAAAAAGGAACACAAAAAATAAATATTTAGATATATGCTGTATACAAAATGTACAAACAGAAAATACTCGGAGCAGTAAGTGTTACGTATGTTGGTGATGGTACAGTGTGTACCACAGCAGCATGGGTAACAAGGTGGATGTTAACTTTGGATCGTGTTTCATCATTTACAGAATCTGAATTGTTGTGTCTCTGAATCGTGATCACCAGTTTCGGGAACTGTTGATTCTTGTGAACGTTATTTAAAAAAAAAAAAAAAAAAAAAAAAAAAAGTCAGCTCAACCAAACAGATCAGTGATTGGATTGATTGACCATCGGCACCACCTAGTGTCCCTGTAGATACACTTTTATTTTCCACCACCAGCACACTGTTGTACGTCTGTTCGTAGAGGCAACACACGTCCCATGATACGAGATTATCCCCGGCTTTGAGGGGGGGGATGAATCCCTCACAGCGTTGCCAAGATCGTAACTAGTTGTAAATATCGGCTTTTAATATGTTCTCTCCTCATAATGCTGTACCATATCATTCTGTAAGATGTGTAATTTTTATTTTAATCATTCAGGACCACAAATTATCGTCCCCAGCATTTTGCCATAGCTGTAGTCGTAGAGGAAATGTATTTGGGGTTCTCAGGGAACTGTGTCGGAGCGGACACCAGCGCAGCACCACCATCACCACCACCACCACCACCATGGCTTAGGCAGCACTACTGTCCATCTACTGTTGAATAGGTGTGAAACCTGTGAAGAGGTACTGGGTCAGCTGTGGGTGGAACGACTGGCAGACACGTTTGTCGTTGTCAGTAGCTGTGATGACGAGTCAGGTTCGGGTTAACTGGTTTAGAAGAAGATAGAAAGGGTAAATTAATGCAAAAAAAAAAAACAACATATGTCCACTTACCCCTGGTGGGATCTAGTCATATGAACTGCTTTTGTTTTATTTGCCCTGGTATTCAGATATCTGTCACAGAGATTTCACTCCAGATCCAGATCTCACTGTGGTGTTGCTTCTCTTCTGCAGCGAAATTCATTTTCTTGCTCTTGCACAATAAGTTGGACTGGAAGCTGAGTGACACAGTGACTACTTGCAGGATTTGGCCTTAAGAAATTTACACTTGCTGAGGCTAAAAAAAAAAACAGATGGAGTAGGCAGGATTGTACACATATCGCCTACTGTTGGAGTTAGCATGTCTACACTCACTGCAGTCGGTCACCATCACTCCTCTTTGCTGCTCGTACGTGCAGATACATAAACAAGGATAGAAACAGCTAACTAGCCACGCTAAGCTATATGGCTGATTAGCTCACATGCTTGCTGACAGCTAGTGCTCATTGCAGCTAGCATATAAGGTATAACCACAGCATGCTAACTGCTGTCAGAGCGTTATTTTCATTCCCCTGTAGAAACAGTCTAGTGAAATGGATCAGCAAAATGTGGTGTGGGTACATCGTGAGTGCTAGTTAGCGTTTGATACTGATGAGCTAACCAGCAGGTTAGCAAACCAGTAACATTCTAGCTAGCTTGTAACATTTAGTGCTTATGGTAGCTAGCATATAAGACATAACCAAAGCATGCTAGCTACTGTTTGAGCTATTTGTAAATTGTAAATCATACAGCGTTTTATGAAATGTTTTATTTTCATTCACCTCTAGAAACAGTCTGTATGAAATGGAGGAGCAAAGTGAGGCGTGGGTGCATTTCAGTGCAAACATGTTACTGATTAACTAACCAGTAACATGCAAGCTAGCTTGTAACAGCTAGTGCTTGTCGTAGCTAGCCACAAAAACCCACTCAGCCCAGCTAGCTGCTAGCTAGTAGCAAGGTATTTAGCATTAACTTATTGAATGCTAACTACTGTTGTGGATTTTTACACAGAGTAGTGTTATAAAAATTTAATTAGTAATATACAACGTTAATCCAGTTTGATTCTCGGGCTCTTTATGAACAAATCATTAGTGCAGTGATACAAAAGTCCAATGACAATTTCTGTGTAAGTAAAATGCAGGTACAGACAGTTTGTCATTAATAAGAATAATGTTTTTATATCGACAGATTTTAGGGCTACAGTTATTTTCATTGATGACATATCTGTTGAAGATTAATTGTTTGGTTTATCTCAGTGACTGATATCTCAAAACCAGAAAAAATAGAATAATACTGTAATGTTATTTTCTTTTTTTTTTTTGTTTAGTCCCTTTAATAACAGTGAGACCAGTCTTGGGTCAGTACCAGTTGATTGGACAGAGATGTGAGGATATTAAATCTGTTTCAGGTCGACACTCACTGTTCGTCTGTAAATGTTTAACTCAGAAACCATTTTGGGGAACCATGGTCTTGGTTCTGATCTCACCCCCTCACCTGACTCTGCACTATAGTCCATTAACTGATGTTTGTGTTTTTTGCCTCTCAGCTTGAGCCATTTGAACTGATGGTGTTCTGCTCTTATTAACATTGTTTTATTTGTCGAGATGTCGTCATGAATGTATTTCATACAAGGTTTTGTCCCAGCTCATTATGCTACTGTCACCACCTGTGAAGTTGATGCACACTCTCTGGTCTGGTTTTTTCCCCTCGCTGCAGTGAATTTGTAAAGCACCCACTTTATTGTGGACAGATTTCAGCTGTTCCAACCTTAAAAACCCAAATTATTAACCCAGGGCAACATACCTTTTCTTTGTCGGGGCAAATCATGTTGCTTTCATCATCTCATTCTTCCCCCATCTCATTAAACGGTGTCTGTACTAACATTTAAAGATTTCCTCAAGACTTAAGCTTGATTTCACACAGTTCTGTTCATAACTTTATTCTGTTTCTTGGCCTTAAAAACAGATTTTTCTGGCATTGATGCTGTTTTTTGCTCTGTGGAGTTTCTGATTTTGTGTTGTGCCACATAATGCCTTATTAGAACACATTTGGTTTCTATGTAATGGTACTGTTTGTATGATAGAACACAAGTGTGCATGCATACACACACACACACACACACGCACACACACACTTTACCCATACATGAGGCTGGGGAGGATTTTCCTGTTTGGGCATTTGGTTAATTTTGTCAGATCACTGCTCCTTTTTGCGTCGGTTGCTGTAAGCTGCCCACTTAGTCTGTTTTTAGTCGGGTTTTACTCATGTACAAAGTATAATTATTGGTTATTTTGTGATCGTTTGCTCCCCACTTGTCTTAATGTCGACTCTTGTCAAATAGTTTGCTTCAAAATGTCGTTTGGCACAGAGTTTAATCATGTCGGACTTGGCCATGTTTGAAGATGTTAATGTCTTGCTTGCTTATCTCAGAGGTTGCAAGAAAAATGAGATGTTTGGAGAAACAGTGTGAGGTGTTTTAAAAACCACTTATACTGAAATAAACTTGCTGAAAAATAAACTGTCGTCGCCGTGTTTTATGAAGCGAAGGGAGGAGGTTTTTAATGCCACTAAAAGATGTAGAATTAAAATGAAGACTTTCAAATGGCAGATTCAGCATGTTTACTCTTCATGATTCAAGAGTTTTATGGACCCCGGGAAACCAGAAGGGGAGCCTGAAAGATTCTTCTTTATGGAGGCTGACTGGTTTTGACAGTGTTTAATTATAAATGATAAAGAAATCGACCACTCAAAAAAAACAAAAGCAAACAATTATTTAATTAAAAATACATTTAGTTAAGAAATGATCAAGTTAATGAATCTTGCAAAGGAAGGTTTTTAGGTAAAACATTTTTTTTTTACTTTATATATACAACACAAAACAAAATAAGGGGAAATTATATCAGATTTTTTTTTTTTTAAATAGATAAAATTAAATAAAACACAATGAATCAGCAAAGCTTCCAATTATGTTGTTACAGGAATATACAGCATTTTTGAAGGACTTAATTTCTTAAACTTTGGTTCTTGAATAGGAACCTTTTTTTTTTTATCAGAAATATGATATTTTAATCTTTTTTATATGAAAATTTTCTTGAATAAGCTTTTGTTTTAAGTAATAACATGACCGTTATTCAAAGATGCAATAAATACAACTCATTGGAAACAAGCAATCATTGCTCCAATAAACATGGAGCAAAATTAACATTTATTTGAAGATTAATCATTTTTAGTTTTGTTTTGGTCTCCACCAGCTCTGAAGCGAAATATCTGGCTCCTTAGCTACTAAATGTTAGCACCCACCCCTTGTTTAATGTCTGCATTTTGCTGCTGCACAGGTTGTGTATGGAGGGTTTTCAGAGCCATTTCACTGCAAACAGCTGCTGATGGAAACAAGGTTGATGAGCCCAGTGAGACAGAACCAAAACAAAAAAAAAAAAAGTTGTGGGCTGTAAAACCAAAACAACGTGACACAGTCAGCTGTAAAATGTGATGAAGCCACAGAGGGTTATTTCCTGACTCTGCAGTTTCTTCTCAGCTCTGCAGAGCTTTCTAGTGTCTTTGGGCTGCGTAGTGTGGCGGGAAACCACCACCACCATGGGACCAAAACCTATGACTCAGTGATGGCTTGGTTAGTTTCTGGCTGTCAAAACCAACTTTCCAGTTTATTTTCTGTTAGAGAACAAAGACCTGCCTGTACACACACCTGACATTGAAAAGACTAGTCTGGTAACACATGACTGTCCATCTGACAAGGCCTGTCGCTTGAGATAGATGGACGTCTTAGTCATCACAAGTTCAGGTTGAGTATCAGCCGCTCTCATTATCGCTGATGATATTTTATGAAGGGATCAATTCACATGGAAGAGGAATATTTTTGGTTGTATACTCATTCCACCTTCTTTCTTGGCACCATCGTTTAAATGGATTCTCCAACAATGTAACGTTGCTTTGGCATAAAGTTGAAGAAGTAGTGATGACCTGTGGTTAAAGTTAAGGACTCTGCCGCAGTAACACCCCCCCCCCCCCCCCAGGATAGAGACGAAACCGCCTCCACTCATACAGCTGAAGTGATCTCCTCTCTCTGCACTAAACAGGCCACAGTTTTGAGTCTTCTACCATCTTCTAATGGCTAAGTAGCCAGTAGAAGATGGTAGAAGACTTGTTAGAGTAACATCAATTGGAAGTATAACTGGCTGTTGTTCAGCTGCACCCATGAAGGGTTGCTGCAGTGGACCACCATCCGCTTATTTGAATTGGCAAATGTTTTACGCCTGGGTGTTGATTGATGATGATGAAGGGACGGGCAGAGTATGTGTGTTCATTCATCAGGAGTGTAGGTCAGGGGCCGCAGATAAATAAATAGTCCTAACCTGCCCTGGTCGGGCTGTTAATGTCACTGAAGAGCCCACACAGAGCACAGTACTGAATAAAATGAATTAACTCATTGACAGTTCACTCCTTTGTGTCCCAGTTGAGTCAACATGGAAGTCACCTGTGATCTGAAGCTGAAACTGGCCTGTGTTTGGCCCCCTCCCCCCCAGATGTGTGGGGCCCCTCACATGGGCCTCAGGTTGCTGAGGAACAAGGATCCACTTTGGACAATATGGACAGTTTATATTCACAGAACTCAGAGAGTCAGTCAACACAGTCATGTTTGTTTGAGATGCAGCCACAAGGGGGCAGAAGTGTCTCTACAGCGACTGTCATATCGGATGATGTTGAATTAAAGCTGCATCTCATTTAGTCTGGACCTTAGTCCTTTTACTGCTCTGCAGCTCAAAAATAAAGGCAGGTTCCTTATCTTTTACAAAATTCCTTACAGCAATTGTGCAGGAAAAAAGGAAGGAAATTGACTTCAGTCATCAGTGACGCAGCACAGGCCAGTGTCACACAGGACGGCTGTGTTTGCATTGAACTGACCTGCAGAGAGTTGTGTTACAACAGCAGATGCTTGATGGAGAAGAGCTGAAACCTTTGGCATTAAATAGGAGCTGGTGATGTGACAGGTGTGAGTAAGTCTGGAGTCTAGAAACATGAACCTCGTGCATGTACATATGCCTACACATCAGAGTCGTCTTCAATTTGATTTCTCTACTTATTTTTAGTCCGCTTTGAATTTAAGCCATTAAGCTACACCTGGTACACTTTATTTTTATATTTATGTTTGATATATAATTATCTTTCTTCATTCTTCATGCTTCAAAATAAAGCATTCAGCAACTTTACAAGGACTTTACAAGTCATCCTGAAACTCAACCAGCTCAGGCCTTCGTTCTTGAGGAGAAGTGAAACCAAAGCTCAGTGTATTGGGCTGTGTCTACTCAGTTGCTGCCAATTGGGAGTTTTTTTTAAGACACTAAAATGCTGATTATTTTGTTTTTTGGTTGTAGCTTCCTTACTTTGACTATTTTAGTTATATATATAGTTTAGTTCAGTGATTTCTGGACCCAAACACATACACTAGCATGCTGGAGCTAGCTGAGCCAGATGTAGACTAGAATCAAGCTAGAGACAAACTAGCCGGTCTTCATGTTGTGTTGAAGACTTGAAACTAGAGACTGAGACCAAAAACTCATTTCTCTTTTCATCACCCGTCCACTTTCATAGACAGTCTGTGGAAACAATCGTGTCCTTGAAGTCACAACGGGGCAAATCATGACAAATTTAATCAGGTTTGAACTTGAAGACAAATTTACCACTTCTGTCCATAAAGTTGCATTGTACAACACACACACACACACACACACACACACACAGTAAGTAACTTTGAGTTCATCAGGGAGCTGCTTGCTGCTTTCTAATGTAGCCACTACTCAAAGGTCAGGACGGGTCAAACTATGCACACATGCACACATGCACAATAAAAACAAACCACTTGTCTCACTCTCCACAGGTCAAGAGGTGATCAAGAGCTTTCTGACTGCTTCTAATTGGTCGAGGTCAAAGGTCAACAGACTGGAGGTGGATGGTGCAGAATCAAG
Source organism: Rachycentron canadum (assembly GCA_038496675.1). Classification (NCBI taxonomy): domain Eukaryota; kingdom Metazoa; phylum Chordata; class Actinopteri; order Carangiformes; family Rachycentridae; genus Rachycentron; species Rachycentron canadum. The sequence goes on from CM076657.1 coordinate 23,701,796, forward strand.
AATAGGTGGAAGGCTGTGAGAGAGAGTCAGAGCTGAGAGGATCAAAGCAGAGAGTCCTCAGCTTGACAAAACCCCCAGAGTCCTCAGAGCATCGTTCAGCATCGTGCTCCGCTGAAGGACAATTACCATCACAGGGAAGGAGGATTACACCGGTTTGAACAGATGCTCAGCCAGGACACGTGTTCGTCCACACTCAGCTGGTACATACATAATAACACATTTACTCTGCACTCTGATCATAGGCAACTGCAGAAGAATATCCAGGAATGATAACACAGGCACATACACATATATAGGCTGCATTTGAAGACTAATTGCATCACTTCAGAGTGACTTGTCTGTCCCATTTTAAAGGTCCCAGACCACAATGGCTCCAACGTTTGGATACCTCATGGCCCAACCTATCCCAAGATCCTTTGCACGCTGGTAGTGGAAGCAAAAACCACCAACTAAAAGTCTGAGAAATAAACCTTTAAATGTAAGTATTGTGTCTCAGCTCAGTTCAACAGCTGACAGTACAACTGTTAAAAACGAGGGCCTGAATACCTCAAATTTTTGTGGATTAAAGTTACGTGTTTTCAAGGTTGCTAGTCAACAATGATGCGCCGGTAAGGACGGGCCATAGACTGTAGACGTAGTGAAATCAGTGCTGAAGAGCCTTAAACCAGCATCCTATCTAATGACCATCAGGGGGCGACTCCACTGGTTGTTAAAGAAGTCAGATTGTATTGGAGTCTATGGGAAAATGTCCCTACTTCTCCTTGATTTATTAGCTCAGTAAACGTTTTCCTAATGAGTTTATGGTCTCAGTCTCTAGTTTCAAGTCTTTAATACAACATGATGTTCATTTTTTAAATGATGGTCCATTTAGAGGAAAATAGCAGGTGATGGATTAGGGGGCGTGGTAAATGTGTGATTGACAGACTGTACCACCCAATCAGGATAGAGTACAGAGCAGGTCAGCTCCACCCCTCACTCCTCCTCAGCTCCACCTTCTCCTCCAATTATGGTTTCTTCTGTTTTCAAAAAACCAAGGTTGCCAACGGACAAATTACAAACTGGAGGCTTCAGAGCAGCAGCTCACAGACCGATGGGTGACGTCACTGATTGGTGACGGCCACAGCTGGCGACGCAAAGCAAAAACCCTCCGTTGGCCGGAACATCTCGTTTTATTTTGGCCTTCGTGGTCAACAATTTTTACACAGGGCCACACCTTCATTGGTCACGTCACCCGGACCGATGTGGCCCCTGAACTGAGACACATCTATAGTGTGATCAGTCTGGACATACATGTAGAAGTTTAAAGGTTCGAAACAAACCATGAAAGAAGCAAAAAACTTTGCATGAATAATTTTCTTTAACTTGTCTACTTTGCCACCTACACACACACTCGTCCAATCACTGCTCGTCCTGTCCCCTGTTTCCTGTTCTGTTTGACAACCGCGGCCTTCACAGACAGGACTGTTTCCCACGGGCACAGACTAAAATTACTTTGCAGGCGGGATCAGGTTTTATGTGACGCTGCTGCTTTCTGTCATTATCATCAGCTCTGCTGACACTGGCGGCTTCTCGCTGCCTCAGTTAAACAGATTCTCAGCGGACGCTTTCCAGACTAATGTCTCATTGTAAAACTGAGCTTGCAAGATTTAAGCTGCTTTAATTAAGGCTATCAAAAGGGTTTAATTAATTCAATCAATCTTTTATTGAATTACATTATTTAACCAAATCTCAGTGCTTATGAATGTGTAGGTGCAAGACTGGGCTTTGTTACACAGCTCTCCTGGTGTGTTCAAGAAGGTCCTGCAGGGAATCGCTTGATCAATAAACTAATAATAATCAACACAAAAAGATAAATAATTAAAGCAATTTACAACAAATATCATCAGTTAAGAAAAAAACATTGGATAAAAGTGAGTTTGAGAGAAGACAACTTGAACTCCCTAAGAATCAGTTTTCCAAGAGAGTCCTGGACATGAAGGAGTTACTACTACACACAAAACAACTACATATACAATACCATCTAAACTGTAGCTACAATAACAATAATAATCCTTTTTTCAAGTCTAGACCACATTAGACCAGGTCCAGAGCAGAAAGGGGTGGACTCAGGTAAAGTGACCACCTGTCGAGACGCACAACTTTTTATCAATTAATTTGTGCTACATTGTTGTAGTTATTGTTCATTTTGACATTTTAGAAATGTTTATAAAAGTTTATTTTCATAACTCACTAATGTAGTTGTAAGCAGACGACTGATATCGGCTTCTTCTTCCTCAGATGATCTCAGTTGGCCACAGGGGGGAGATGGTGTGTCAGCTGGTGCCCAGGACCTCGCCACACTCCTGAAAATGAACTGTAAAGGTACAGGAAAGAGGCAGCTGGACTCATGGATGAATCCAGAACAACTCAACCTGCTTAGAAAAGACCTGCGGAGAAACAGGCCGGTGAATTCCAGGTTGTTTCCACACATACAGCACAGATTCAACACAAACACCGTCGGTGTGTAACAGGAGGCTGCAACTCCAACTGGGCACAAAGGAAACTTCCCCTCGGGGCCCAGATTTCCAGGGGCCACTAGTTTAAAAACACTTCTTTATTTTTCTTTTAAACTTTATATGTTGCTCCGGGTCCTTCAGTCTGTTCATGAAGATGCAGCAGTGGTGCAGAATGGATAGTTTATAGTTTGGTTGTGTTTTGAACAAGTGCACAACAACATTAAACTAAAGTAACAGACTGAACATCACCCGCTCGTAATTCTACATCAAATGAGAAATAAAACTAGACAAACCATTTCCTGGTTGTATCCCTCCGCAACTGAAACTAGCTTCAGATTTTATCTTATTCAGTTATTTAGTTTATTTAGAGTCAAAATATGAACTATTAGTGTGAAAGTTTGTCATAAATGCTGTGTGACATCTTAATTAATGGCTTAAAAGTTCCACACTGACCTTTGACCTTCTAATCTGTTCATCCTTCGGTCCTAATAAATGTTTCCTTCAAGGCGTTACTGCGATATTGCATTCACAACAACAAAACCATGTTTTGTGAGGTTACTATGACCTTGAGCTTTGGTCTTTGACCACTAACATCTAATCAGTTCATCCTTGAGTCCGGATCAAGTGCCAGCCCTCCACAGCGTCATCCATCGGTCTGAGCTGCTGCTCTGAAGCCTCCACTTTGTAATTTCACCATCGGCCATCTTGTTTTTTTTAAACCAGTAGAAACCATATCTGGAGGAGAAGGTGGAGCTGAGGAGGAGTGAGGGGTGGAGCTGACCTGCTCTGTACTCTATCCTGATTGGGTGGTACAGTCTGTCAATCACATGATAGCCACGCCCCCTAATCCATCCCCTGCTTTATTAGGTAATAAATTAATTGAAAAGTAGGACGATGTTCCCATAGACTTCAATACAATCTGACTTCTTTTTACAACCAGTAGAGTCGCCCCCTGATGGTAATTGGAGAGAATGGCTTCACTTTACAGACCCAGAGCCTACGTCCACGTTTATAAACAGATTTTGGTCCAAATAAAAGTTTGTGCCAAATGAAGTAGTTCTGTGAGGGAGTTCCTGAGATATTCACTAAAATGGGATAACCTGAAATGATGGATGTCACTGACATGGAGGCATAAAAATAAGAAAAAAGACTTAGCAAACTTAGCGACACCAGAGAATGTAAAACATGACGTTATCAGATCCTGCAACTGAAATCAATGAACTCCAGTCTCATCTTTCACCTCTGGTTTCTACTCTGCTGTGACTTGTTTCAGTCTCACTGTCATTTGCTACGAGTTTTGCTTTAAATTTTTTATCTCTGTTTCCATCTGCCCCCTAGTGGGTAAAAAGGGTGCGTTTACAGGGAGCAGTAGTAGTACGTGAATTAGGTCGAATAAAATCTTGGCTGTGTCTTCAACTGAGGCCTTTGCCACAATTTGAGAATTTACAGGGATTTTCAGGAGAATTTAAGGTATTTTGTGCAAAATCAAACTCGACATACAAAGTTTACGTATTAACTGCAGAAATGTGAGTCATTGCTCTGGATCCAAGGTGACTTCAGATAGCTACGAACATTCGGCCTCCAGGACGAGAGGAGCTGACACGATTCTTCATCATCGGCCAATATTTTCATCCTTTCACACTGAAACAGGATGATCATGTAAATCCAGTTAAAGATCACCAAAGCATGAGTCAGTACAACCATATGAGTTTTCGTGCTTTTTTCGTTCTTGCTTTTACAAAAACAGCTGATGGTCGAAGAGGGAAGCACTGGGATCCTTCGGTCTCAGGAGCTGTGTTTCCATTTATTACTGAATATCTACCTATAAATTAAAGCAGCCACACCATCGATTGATGTATGTGTTTTATGATAGCACAGTCTTTACTCGCTCCTTCGTGTTTTAATCTATTGTTCACTCTATAATTCCACTGTGGTGGAGGCCATTGGCATTGTTTAATATTGGTGCTGTATGTCTCTGACAGCATCACAGCTGGGGTGGTGCTTTGGGCCGACTTCAGACTCTCCCCGTCTGCTTGAGGAATCATTGCTCTGACCTTGTCAGACACCCAGACAGAAGCATGAGGCGGAGAGAGCCTAAGAGAAATGATTATTTCTTCCTCCCTCAAGCCCCTCAGGTATCTGAGAGTTTGCCTTTTTGCCCTTTAGAAAGATTTAGAAGACTTAAAAGTTTCTAGAGTTTGATGGGTATTGCGGCATGAATCTCTCCTTGGAGATGAACATGAAGCATGTGAAAGTAGTTATTTTTAGATGTGAAATTTTATTTAATCTTTATCATTTCTTTACCTTTATCTTAAGATCAAGTCAGATGAATAATAAATATCATATTATACTGACATTATTTAAAAGTGCAGCAACCTCTTTGCAGTCTCCTGAGAACTTAACCTTCCCTGTGGTGGGAACCACCCTGATTCATGGACTGAACTGTGTCATACATGTCTTCATCAGGTGGCTGACAATAGCATCAGTGTGTCAAAGCAGAAGTTTCTGCTTACATGACAAATGTACAAACATGACTGCAAACTGCTGATGGACCGTCCATCCTTATCTGAGGTCAGACTGTGGTGGCAGCAGGTCAGTGGTCAGTAAGTCCAGATGTCCCTCTCCTCAGTAATGTTGCCCCACTTCTTGCCGGGGTACATGAGGCATTCAGAAGCCAGATGACATACATATCTCTCCAGTGTGTTCTGGTTCTTCCCCGGGGCCTCCTACCAGTTAGATGTTCCCAAAAGACCTCCAACGAAGGGCACCCAGGAGGCATCAGAACCAGATGCACAAACCACCTCAACTAGGTCCTTTCAGCTCTACTGTGAGCTCCTGCATCTGTCCCTACGACTGAGCCAAGTCACCCTGCGGAGGAAACTCAATTCAGCTGTTTTTAACTTCAAGCTCATTCTTTTAGTCACAACCCAACGTTCATGACCACAGGTGAAAACAGGAACCAAGATCGTCTGGTGAATCGAAAGCTTTGCCTTCGGGCTCAGGTCCGTTTACTGCTGATGCTGCACTGATGGATGCTGCTGATCCTCCCCTCACTCATGAAAACCCTGAGATACTTCAACTCCTTCACTTGGAGAAGACCCTCCAACCCCACCCGAAGAGCAATCCACCATTTTCAAATGACTACGTGAGTATCATGACATTGTTTCTCGGTTTGTTTGTTGATTAAACAAAAAGTATTGAACCGATTTGCCCCGACCTTGGTGAAGGGAGGGGTCACAGGCCAAAGACAACCCATTACCTGATTAATTTGAGGTGTATGTTGTTTGACACTGGCCTTGGTGCAGGCACTCTAAGTGCCTTTTGTTTACCCCTAAAGGATGTAAAGTTGTCATCCACATCCTTCTACACCATTTGCATACAAATAAACAAAGTTGTACATACATATGTGTGTGCATACATGCACCTTAACCCTCTCTCCCCCTCCAGCAGACATCCACCAGCAATTTCACTGTTGACCTTTCCAACAGGTACTTATCAGTCCACTTCCACTTCAGTCAAAGGTAACATAATAATTGTGACTAGATGGCTGCCATTGTCCTGCTGCTGTGGGGCTTTAGTTGGATGAATGTCTTGGTCTTTCTGTCCAATAGAAGACCTTGGAGTTGCAGCTCTCCTAGCAACAAGGCTCACTGTCTGTGTGGTGCCACTCGCTAACCGAGACCCTGAAGAGAAACGGTTCAAAAATGTTTTTGTTAGCGTGATGATGTTGCAATTTAATGATTTTCTCATCAACCTACCAACTCCGGTATCAATGAAAGTAGTGTGGTTTGTCTAAGTGGTGTAGCCGTACGTGGCTGTCCAAGATGGGAGACTAGTTCTGGTCTTAGCCAGGAGGTAACGTCCTGGCTAACATGAAGTGATGTGTGAAGACTGTATAAAAATGGACGTAGACTCTGAACAGCCTTAAACCTTCATTCTCTCTAATGACCATCAGGGGGCGACTCCACTGGTTGTTGAAGTCTATGGGAAAATCCGAATATGGTTTCTTTTTCTTTCTTTTTGGTTTAAAAAAAAAAAAACAGCAGCTCACAATACAAAATTTCAACCTAAGTCTTGCAGACCTCACAGCTTTGGACCATTACAGCTTTCTGACACACACTCACACCCACATACACACACTCACAGTGCTACTAAGGTTTGAAGTGTGCATTGGTTTCACTGAATGGGCCATTGTATCTAATCTGTTCATATGCCTCTGATTTAGAAAACAACCTCTTTACCAAAATGCAATTGTAAAGAAGTTTCCCTCAGCTCTCCAGCGTCTTTGTTCTCTCTCACTGTTCTTCAGCTAAGTTTAAAAATCCCACATGAAGCATTGTTTTCTGATGGTAAATCTCCAGAAGAGGGCTCTTGACAAATGGATGCATCATTTTCACCTTGACCTCAGTTGTTGTGTGAGGATCAACCCAGTGTTACTTATAATATCAGATATATTTGTGAATTAAATATTTGTAATATGACATTGTTTTAAATATTTCTTTCTTTCCTATGGGCACAAAAATAGAGTGAATTTTGTTACAAACAAAACAAACTGAACAAACAAAAACAAATCAAAAATGATGAATGTAAACTCATGTTACATTGTCACATGTCACATTGATGAATTAAAACTGATCATTAACCTAAACAAACTGAACAGTTGAATCCTGCAATGTGCAATTATATCTGTTCTTGAACTTTGTATGATGACAATAAAAGAAACTATAAAACATCACAATTTTGGAGAAAATATTTCATGAGAGTATGAAAGTGAAACTTTGAGCTAAATGATCTTTAAAAACATTAAAAATGGTCTTGAGATTTGGGAACCACAGTTTTAATGAATAAATCAACCAAAACCTTCATAACAATCAATGAAATTAACATATTGATGTATTTCTCTATATATTGGACATATGCAGAAGTTGTGTGTGATTACAACCTTTCAGTGACGACATTAGGGGATAACAGCAACCAATGATCTGCAACAGCTTATTCTTTGACACCACCAAATACAGACCTTTTCAAATTATACACAACTTTAATATTTTCGTAAATTAGAAAAAAATAAATAAATAAGAATAAAATCTCTTATGATCAGTTCACTGTGAGGCCACAAAAACCACGAGGAAGTCAATCAGAAGGTGTGAATGTGTCACAAACACAATGTTTCTGCTTCCACCACACCCTCAAAATCCAAACATATCAAAGACAAACACGCCAAAGATGCTAAAAACTTCAGGAGGAAATTCTCCACTGGAGAGAAATGAGTGCGTCACGCGGCGTGGTTAACGACGCACCGAAGAAAGACGTGAATAATAGTCGGTGAAACTTCTCTTTGACCCTACAGAGGTGTTGCATTACTGCAGGCTAGAGACTGAGTTGTGCGTCTGAGGAGACTCCCTGCGGCTTCAACCAATAACACTCCCCATGATGTTGTCAAAGGGATGGAAGGATGGAGCCATTAAAGGAGGAGTAAAACCTTCCTTATTGGCAGTGAGGGGAGGGGAGGGGAGGATATAGATGTACGCTGCAGACTCCCCAGCTGCTTGTTTGGAGCAGCAGAATATGTTTGATATGTGTTTATGTGTGTGACGCCGTCAGAAAGCCGGGCCTAAGTCTAAACTGTTTGTGTGTGTGTTTGTCTGTGTGTGTGAGGGAGAAGACATTTCCATCTGCAGTGTGAGAATACACCCCTCCTCATACATTTCCCTATCCTCTCCTCCCCTCCATTCTTGGAACAAGGCCCCCGCTGGACATAAAGGGCACATTTGTTCTCAACCTTGTGCCATTGTTCTGCGAGCCTACTGTTAATATCCGTTGCAAATCTGCTTACTTTCAGATTCCATCAATACGGGTGGGGAGGACAAAGAGAGGACTATATGGGCCGTTCGAGGCCCAGAGAAAGCGGAGAAAGGATGCAAACAGAGGTTGTCAGTGTGTGTTCCTTGACTCTGGGATGGCGCTGACAATGACAGCAGTATGAAGCAGCCTGTTGATTGATCAGTCTGATGTTGTTGCTGTGTGGGATGGATGTCACAGACAGCATTAGACAAACAAAGGCTGCGAGGAAGCGGCGTGATTTAGACGAGGGATTTGGAAAGGATGAATATGAGCTGAGTGGATGCGGTGGGTCTTCACGTTCTTCCTCTAACCCATAAATTATTTCACGCTGTGGGATGATTAAGGCTGGTGGAAATAAAATTAAAAAAAACAATAAAATAAAAAAAAAAAAAAGCACAGACAGTTGATTCCATTTCACCCAATTACAACCTGCAGGTTCTGTGGCAGATCATATGTTTAGCTTTAGAGGCGTTTCTCAAGGGCAAAGCTGCTGTGGGTCCAGACACTGGAGGAGAAACCGCCACCACCCCCAGACCAACAGTGAGGGAATTAAACTCACAGGAGAAAAACACAATAAGGTCATTTACTACAACTAAGCAGACTTTTTAGACCAGTTCTGGTCTAATTGCAGGCAGAACATATCAGTGCAGTTCAGTCAGGAGAGACTAACAGGAGAGTGTGAGAAATTTAAGTAAAATGAAATTTACAGGAAGCAGGAAGTGAATTCTCATGAGAGCGAGCCATAAATTTAAGGTCCTTCCAATTAGAGGAATCTTCCCCCGGAGCCTGGACTCTGGAGGTGGTGAGGAAACTTCTGATCAGATGGTTTAATTGGAGATGATCTGGCATCCATACTTACCAGAATGAACACAGTGCTCAGACAAATTTTAAAGTTTTAAAGCCACTGATGAAAATCGGTCGATAACAGGAAATGGTGCTTGTGACCAATAAGCACAGACTAACTATAAAAATGGACGTAGACTCTGGGAAAACTGAAGCCAATGGTTTAGAGCCTTAAACCTGCATTCTATCTAATGACCATCAGGGGGCGACTCCAAGAAGTCAGATTGTATTGAAGTCTATGGGAAAATGTCCCTACTTCTCCCTTGATTTATTAGCTCAGTAAACGTTTTCCTAATGAGTTTATGGTCTCAGTCTCTAGTTTCAAGTCTTCAATACAACATGATGTTCATTTTTTAAATGATGGTCCATTTAGAGGAAAATAGACCAGAAAGCAGGGGGTTTGTTAGGGGGCGTGGCTACTGTGTGATTGACAGACTGTACCACCCAATCAGGATAGAGTACAGAGCAGGTCGGCTCCACCCCTCACTCCTCCTCAGCTCCACCTTCTCCTCCAAATATGGTTTCTTCTGGTTTCAACAAACCAAGATGGCCGACACCGGCTTCTCTTTGCCAAACCACTTGCACTTGTTCCATATGCACACAGTGACTGAACTTACTTGAGTATTATGTATTAGTATTATATTTTACTGTTCTTCTACACAAGTTTTTACACTTTATCAATATAAACCTTCATTAAAATGTCTAAAATTAATGGCGAAAATGTTTATATATGACATATTTTCCCAGCTAGAAGAACCTCTGCCAAACAACACATAGCAGACTAAAGAGAAACAAGTTAACTTAACAGTAAATGATCCAGATCTGCCTAATGGCTTCTTCCTTGGCTCATCTCTCCCTCAGACTCTGTGTAATCCTGCTGACAAATAAACACACTGGAGGAAACTGAATGTAAAAATTACAAGATAATAACCTGTTGATATTGGACCAGCTGTCTGCTGTCGACAGTCCTCAGCTCTACAGCTCTGTCCTCTGTTGGTTTGGTTACACAACTCTTAAGTATTCATTGGGAAACCACAACAATGGCCTATCATTATACTATAGACATTATTTGTAGGGTGGCTCTTTTAAGGGTGATTTGAATATAAATGAATGACTTCCACAGATATGACTTTATCACTGGTTATAGTAGGTGGGACCAAAAATCACTGCCAATGTACATTTGATGTGTCACGACAACAGAAAGAATAAAAATTGAAGTAAGTCAAATAAGTTTCTAATTTCCCCTCCATATATTTTAAGAATCTGCAGAGTTTGAGATCAAAGATAAGTTCTTTGTGGACTGATGCAGGTGAATGAGAGATCAAACAGGTCTGGTCTTGGGTCTCAGGAAGAGTATAAAATTAGTATTTACAGTAAATCCTGTCAGCACCAATAAAAAAAATCCTTCTTTTCAGATGTAGAAGGTGGAATTAAAGTTGAGGCTACATTTCTATCAGTGCCAAGAGACAGACTTCAGCAGTCATTAAGGAAGGAGGCATAAGTCAACTAAATATACCGAAGCATTCAATCATATACTGACTGAAACAATCTGAAAGCTTAAAAATCCATCATGAAATATATAAAATATTCAAAGAAAGACGTAGAAAAATAATGAAATTCTTAAAACGTGACAAAACAATAAATTCTTTCTAGTCGATTAAAAAGTGCAATTGAAGAATTAACTTTCAGTTGGAAATCAATCTTGAAATGAATGAGTATGTAATGAGAAAATATCACATTAGGCTTGTGGCATCAAAATCACCAACTGTAATTGTTCCAATGATGATCAAGCAAACAGAACTGTCATGAAGCCACCAAAGAAATGATGTTTATTGGTGGATTAGTGCGTAATAATCAATCTCAGGTTGAAGTCATGCAGAGGCAAAAAGAAAAGTCTCCCCCAGCAATTGTTAAGAGGCCCCCAACTATTCAAATGTTTGTTTTCTTACACTCATTATGTGATTCTGAGCTCTGTGAACAGCCAGAACTCATTTCTGCTCAGAGACTAATCCTCTAAACCTTCACTGTATCACAGCTCCACTTACAGGTCAGTATTGTTTATGGTCAGAGACCTTTGTCTCCTCAGGTGATACCTGGGTCGAAAAGAGTTTATAGAACCTGAAGTCTGCTTCCTTAGGGCTGGACAACCCGAATCAACAAATAAAAACAAATATTAACCATTTCTCATACTGTAAGCAATTAACATGTTAATTTTAGGTGAAGCATAATTCAAACAGAAATTAAATGTATCAAGTGTCAACCCCCTGTGACGTCACCCATCGGTTAATTAACTGTTGTTTTGAAGCCTCCAGTTTGTAATTTGGGGTGGAGCTGACCTGCTCTGTACTCTGTCCTGATTGGGTGCTACAGTCTGTCAATCACACAGTAGCCACGCCCCCTAATCCATCCCCTGCTTTATGGTCTATTTTCCTCTAAATGGACCATCATTTAAAAAATGAACATCATGTTGTATTGAAGACTTGAAACTAGAGACTGAGACCATAAACTCATTAGGAAAACGTTTACTGAGCTAATAAATCAAGGTGAAGTAGGGACATTTTCCCATAGACTTCAATACAATCTGACTTTACAACCAGTGGAGTCGCCCCCTGATGGTCATTAGAGAGGATGAAGGTTTAAGGCTCTTCAGCATTGGCTTCACTTTACAGCCCCAGACTCCAGGTCCACTTTTATAGACAGTTAACAGTTTTAACTAAGATGTCGTATAATGGTTTCACTAATGTGTTGCATTGGTAAATATGTCATTTACTGACATCACCTCACAGTAATTCCACAACTCACTACCAGTAGGTTAAGCTGTTTTAAACCTTAATCAGATTATTCTCAGTAGGAACGTTCATTCATCTGCTCTGCTGAAATATGCTGTGGATGTTTTGCAGGGTAGTGTGACCTGGCACTTGTGCTCCAGAACAATGGATCCATCCGTGTGAGCTCTCATTGTGTCTGTTGTCTGTGTAATGAGGGAAGTTCTCCCCAGTGATGAACCCTCATCCATTTAATTTTAGACTCTCTGTGCCTGCTGCCCCGCCTTGCTGACAATCTCATGTGGTTAATGAAAACATAACAGACTGTTTAGCTAGTCCGGGCAAGATCCCCATCATCTCCCAGTCATACCAGCCAAATCTAGTGCTGGCCCAACTGTCCCCTCGCTTCCCCGCCTCTCTGTCTCCCCTTTACCTCATTTACAATGGCCCCCTGTCAGACCCCTGGCCCTCCACATACCTGAAAGTCAGCCAAGTATCCTCCTCTGGGCTCCTTCCATCTTCCCCACTGCTCCTCAGCCTCCATTCCCTTGTCTTCTACTTTCACACCCCCCTGCCCCAGACTCTCTCATTTTGCCCCCACCCAAGCCACAATTTGTCCCCAATTTGTGCACCTCCAACCACACATTTCTTGGTGCACCTCCCCACCCCCCATCCTTTACTTCTCAATTTCTGGCTGCTCGTCTCTGTTTGCCCCTTCCTTCATTTCACCCCCCCC
>CM076657.1:23714863-23747013 GCA_038496675.1 Rachycentron canadum
CCCCACTCCTGCTTGTTTTTTTTTGTTTTTTTTTATTTTCTGTTTGCCGATTCAGTGGCTCAGTCCATTTTAGCCCAAGTCTGTGGAGGCAGGCTAGTCCCTCTGAATGCAGCCTGGGAGACATGAAGCCCTGCCAGCTTCCGATGTCATTACTGGAACACAACACGGTCAGACAGGCCGTCGCGAACACACACACACACACACACACACACTAAAAGACACACTAACACACACATTAACACAACATGCATATTTCTGCATTTCTTTAAAGATGATAAGCCTGTAGAAGATAATTTGTCAAGTTATATTTATTGAGCACTGCGGGTTATTTTACCATCGTCCTAAAATGTCCTCGTTTGTCAGTTTGTCTGAAATTGATTTTAGCATTTCTTGTTATCTGCTCTGTAATGATACTGATTTGTTTTTTAACCCCTTTAAACTTTCAGTCAGAAACCTGACAGCTTCATTTTCACCATCAGGACTTCTACGTTCATCATGATGAGGTAGATTTAAATTTCCACTGGATGAGCCCTTAAACGACTTCTCATCCATGTTGCCATAAAAGCCTGAGACGATTTGACCAAAGGCCCAATAGGTAGATATATATGTCTTCACATATGAATGGCCTGTTTAAAGTTCATACTTTTCCTATTTAAATGTTACATAAGGTGTTATGCGATGACTCTGATGAAGGCCACAAGCTGAAAGTTCTTCTGTTCACTGCAACAGCTCCTGGAGTTTTGACCTCCATGGACTTTCCCTTTGGACGTCGAAGTTTTGCCAAAAGAAACTCTACTTTGCCTCAACATGAAAAGCTGAGGTTGAAAGTTCATTCTTGATCTTGGAAAAAATCTGATGACGAAATAGTTTCACTTTTGATGCTATTATTCATCCCTTTTTTTCTTTTTATCAATTACTGTCTCCAAGATCAAGAGTGAACTTTTGGTCTGAACTTTTAAGCCGGCACGAATGGGAGGTCCTTAAAGCGCTTAAGGTCCTAAGCTGCATCTGTTGAGGAAGATATGATCAAATGATATGATACGATTGAAAGGTCCAGAAATACATTAAACATTTTTTAGAGCCATGTGGTAATTACACCACAGGTTGTAAGGCTTGAACCTTGCACAGTGAGTGACTGCTCCACATTAGAGAAGTTTAATAATAAAGAACAACTTGTCTGACAAAAAAAAGCCAATATCCTTTTCCCTGAAGCTGCATCAGTCCAAGACGAGTAAGTGGTCAAACTCCTGCTTTTCTAAGGTAAAGAACACATTTTTATATTGACATCAAACATGTAACTCACAGGACAAGATGTAAGTGTGAACTGGATTATTGTCCTTCTCCAACACCAACATCTGTAGTGGTTTTGTTGCCAGTTTGAGTCTGAAACTCCACTGCAGCCCCACGTTACCCCCTGTTTCCCTCTTTGAAGTTTTTAGTAATGCATGATAATGTATGACAGAATCAGTCTCAGAATCAGAAATATTGGGGCATCAATATTTAAAGTAAAAATATAAATGTAAAAAACATTTCATTTCATTTTGGCAACTGTAAGCGAGAGACTGTCCTCATGTAAAGGAGCCCTGCTAAGGAGCCTCAAACCTTCATTCTCTCTAATGACCATCAGGGGGCGACGCTACTGGTTGTAAAAAGAAGTCAGATTGTATTGAAGTCTATGGGAAAATGTCCCTACTTCTCTCACTCGATTTATTAGTCCAGTAAACATTTTCCTCATGAGTTTATGGTCCCAGTCTCTAGTTTCAAGTCTTCCTCAATACAACTTGATGTTAATTTTCTTTTTTGGCTGAGGTTTTGTAGTAGAGTCTGATGGCAGTAGGGACAGAGGATCTCTAAATGGATATATGGATTTAGTTCGACATTCGTTTAAAGTTTATGAAACAATTTAGATTTGTATCTGTAATTTATAACCTCACAGCTATTTTGCAGTAATTTCTGTTTCTTTTCCCCTGTGTTTGTATTAGAATAAATCAGCAGCATGAGGCTTGTCCTTGGGTGTCCTCCATGTTCTGTCAGTCTCCTTTGTTGTCTGAAAACATTTTATTGTGTCACTAATTAGAACTGAAATGTCACAACTGTGGAGAAAGGAAACAAAAATGCCACCTATCGCAGCCAAGTATATATGTGTGTGTTTGACAATGTGGGTGCAGCCCCTGCAGTGTTCAGATTGGGAGGGATGGAAAAAGAAGAAGGACAAAATAAGGCACTAAGAGAAAGAGTAGCTCAGTATCCCCAGACAATTCCACACCTCACATTTGAGGTCCAGTACCAATTTTCAGGGCCAGTGCAGGAAGTAATATGCCCTTTTCTTATCACGGTGGAAAGTAAGGATGTGGAGGTCGAGGTGGTTGTCCTTAACCAGTCTGAAATAGCCACAATACCATAGTTGCCACGTGCAGAATTGTCCAATAGTGAACAACGGAAACAAACATTTTGTTTGTTTTTAGAAGATATTCAGAAGTAATATAAAGGTCCATACAATCTAAAGGTAGATGTCCATGTCTTCTTTGTCTATATTAATTCAGTAAAAGTATCAAAGGTCTCAGTCCACAGATAAACTGAGCCTTAAAACGAGTGTTTACATGAAATCTGCAATAACTGGAAGGTGTTCCCCTCCTGTAGCAGACAAAAGCTTTTACTGAACGAACAATCAAGACGTTTCATAAAGTCTAATTAAACAATCTGTTTTGTTACTCTGGGGCCCAACTAGCAACAACATGTTAATTGTCTCTGCTCTCAGATGCTGCTGTTCATGGCAATTACATGTCTGCACAATTGGACTTAGTATAACAACTACACACACAGGACCTGAAATAACTGTCAGTAGTTTAAAAAGCAGCCAATAGTAACAATGGACGGGTCAAAGTTAATGGCTTCAGACAGAAGATGCTGCACTGCACACATTGTTCTGTGGAATCATTTTAAATGAAAGAAGAAAATCAGGGAGGAAAGATATAACAAAATATACAATAATAGACGAAGTGGAGAACAATATTCAAGGTCCATACAGTCTAAAGGTAGATGTTAAAGGTCCATACGGTCTAAAGGTAGATGTTAAAGGTCCATACGGTCTAAAGGTAGATGTTAAAGGTCCATACAGTCTAAAGGTAGACCTCCATGTGGTCTTTGATTATAAAGCAGATCTAGGTTCTATATTAATACAGTCAAAGTATCAAAGGTCTTAGTCCATGGAGAAATTCTCATTCAGATGTTCATATTCCAAAACTGAGCCTTAAAACCAGCCATCAGGACTTCTGCAACTTTGTGATGTCACAACAAAGCCATTACTGCCCTGAGCTACACCACCAAGACCCGCCCACCCTGACCCACCGTCCAACTTTGCAGGATATTGTTTCTCTGGCCATTTACCTGAAATCTGCTATATTTTAATTCAATCGCTCATAAATAGACCCGACCTGTTCAGAGCTCAGAGCTCAGCCTGAGAGAGGAGATGTAAAACTACACTGAGATGGTTTTTGGTTCTTTTAGCCACAGAAAATGTTTTTCTGTGTCAGCAGTTAAAGTAAAAAAAAAAACACAGAGGTGTAGAATATGGGACCTTTAGGTTTTGGCCACTTGGGGGCAGTGCAACAAGCTGTAACCACAACACTGGCCTTCTATCAGCTTGTGAAGTTCCTATGGCTACTTGTTAGCAAACTGCTGCCTATTTACACAGGTAGCAAAGCATGGAGCAACGTTAGCATTCATATATAAGTTGTGTTTGAGTCCCCATGAGGAACGTAAGCGTTTGTTGATTTATACGGTCGTGTCACTACACTGAGCAGGAGAGGAGCAATGTGATAAAAAGGGCTGAGGAATGGAGAGAGGGAGGAGTGCAACATCAAGGGAGAGGGAGGGGTGGGAGGTGAGAGGGGCGGGTTGGTTGGCTGGTTGGGGGGGTGATGGGGTTAGTGCAGTGGAGTCAAGCTGCCGTCTGGCCTAATGTACCCGCCATGTGATTGGCTGGGACTGCTGGGCTGCATACCTGATACCCGGCTCTGTTCTAATCGTCCTTTTCCTGTAGCTGGCCTCGGACAACGCTCCTTTCTGCTTTTATCTCGTCCTGCTCCACTCCTGGCTCAGATCAGGTTGCTAAAAGAAAAACACCGCCTGCCACCAACTCTCTATTACACTGCCCCCTTGCAATCCCTCCCCCCCCCCCTCACTCTGCTGTTGCCCTCCTTTTCCTACACTCTTCTGCCCGCCACCCTTTCTGTCTCTGTTGTAGTGGCAGGAACCTGTTTCTTCCTCATTCAGTGAAAATCCTCCTGTGCACTGGAAACTGACACAAGATGGCTGCCAAACCTTTCAGAGCCATATTAAGTTGTTTCTATATTTTCATGTCTTTGTGTTTTTCCTTATAAAGTTGTCACATTGTCACATATTCAGAATCAGCTCAACCTCAGCTCATTATATCTGAGACTCAGTAAAGACTCTGTTCACTGTAATAGGGGATAGTAGCTCAGAGAACAAGAGGAAACTAAAGACAGTGAATTTCTCCATATTTTCTAGATAAAAACACTGTAAACCAGAATAAACAAAGAAAACTTCAACACAGAAAGTTACACATGTGTTTGTGTTCTAGAGCTGATTTGAAGTTTCTCTCTTTATCTGATCTGAGTTCTGCTCATTCTTTGGAGCAGTAATGATGAAAAATCAGCTCCAAAGCCTCTAATGCTCTAAATATCTTATTGTCCATGTCTCTCTGTCTTTATTCTGTCACTACAATAAACTCAGAGCAACTTCTCCTCACTCTGAGATCAGAAAAATACAGGATTGATCCCATTGACTTTGGCTACAAGCAGCTGACAGCTAGGCCTCTGAAGGAGACACTCTGATTGGCTGTGACATCACCCACTGGAGCCAATAGGAGTGTCCCGTGTAGAGACGTGACTTTAGACGTCACTATCAAAGTAGTTGAAGGAGAAACAAACAGCTCAGACCCTCAGGAGCAACAAGACTCTGAAGACAATGTGATCTTTGGAAGTGTTTACACTTCTGTGGGCTTAATAGGGTTAATAAAACAGAGAGTGAAGGCCTGCCTGCGATGACGCCGCCTGTTCGAGCAACTTGATATGTTACAAAGCAGATGACTGTTACTGTGAAGCAGCATTTTTCTGATGGCTGACAGGTGTTGAAAACAGAAAACACAGAGATAATAATAGTTTGACTGGTGGTGTCTGGTTTTGACAGTTTTCTTTCTTGATTTTTAGATTCTAAATTTACCAAATAGAATCAGTGTCCATTATTCCTTGGCAGAGTGGAGTTATAGAATGTTTTTGGCATTTTATGTGTTGTAGAAAATCCAATAAACAAACTTGGGGAAATAATCCACTGTATCTCTAATATTGTTAAAGAGCCAGATATTTCCCTCAAGAACCAGTGGAAACTAAAACGGAGCTAAACTTTTTATTTGTTGGGCGACTGGACTCCAAATGAATGCTGATATTACTCTGCATCTCAAAATGTTTTCCACTTATTCTATATCAATTTATATCATTAAATGTCAAAATCTATCAATTATCACAATATTAAATGTGTCCTGTCCAACTGTTCATTATGCTTCAATGACAACCACTTCCCTTTAAGTGTCTCATAGAATTAATAAATGATTAAGCACTATTATTTTAATTGAAAATTATAATTTGCATGAAATAAATGGATAATTTAGTAGTGTTATTAATGTTTTGATTTTTGTTATCTATCCTACGACCAAATGTGTAAAACAAATGAAATGCTGCAGTGTTTTGTTGTTGGGGGATGGATTATTCTTCCATATGTATATTATTACAATGTCACAATATAACATATACAACACAACAATATAACAATCACGAATCCTTATTAAAATATAATATAAAAGGCATGGGGGGCTGCACATCTGCAGAAGGTCATGAGAAAGTGTTTGTGAGCAGGACAAGGACTTTTTGAAAATCTTTCAGGATGCTAACTCACTGCTAATGCTAACAACCCAACTTTAAAGTGTGGATGTGCAGCAGGTATAAAAAAAAGTTGACAATGAGAAAAGAGTCTCAATTGAAGACCAAAGTGCAAACTATTAAGCATCTATCATTAATATACAATCATTTTAGAGTTTAACGTGCAACCCTACAGATAATTATGCCCAGATGTTGCCTTGGCGGATCCACCTACAAACCACCAGATGTTTGTTTGATGTAAGGCAGATCCAGAGGCCGACAGAGAATTACAGTCACCTTGTTTTGTAGCTCGTCAGCAGGTCGGACCTTACATTTCTGCCTTGGTCCAATGTGTGTGAAGTTGTGAAGGTATTCCAGACAGGCTTAATAGTTAAGCTGTTAAAATAGCAAACTAGTTCCTGAACAAATAGTTTATCTTCCAATAAATCTTGGGTCTAGTGGTAATGTAAGAAAATGTGATCGTTTGTTCTTTGTCCAACACTGTAAATGCTATTTCAATGGGTGGAGTTCTGGTAGGAATAGAGAGAAAAGGTCAAATATTATCAATGAGAATCAGTTATGGGGTGCCACAGGGCGCAATACTGGGCTCACTGCTTTTATCCACATAATATAAACAATCACTGTATAAATCATTAGACCTCAGCCTGTACCAAGACTAAAACTACTAAAACTTGTTTAAGGTTAGTAAGATTGATAAACTAAACTAAGACTCTAATAACACTAGAAGTACAACTCAAACCACCAATCTTGTTGTATAATCAAATTTCTTTATGCTACTTACAAAATATAAAAAATATAATGATAAAAAAATACAGATTTTTTTGTATATATTTTCTTAACAAGGAGCGTTTTTAATGTGTCACGACTAAATGTAGTTCATTCTATAATTGTCTCTGCTACATGTTGCTCAAATTTTAATTTAATTTTAAGAATTTATCACCTCAAACGGCCATCAGATGATGGCCCGGGACATCCCGAATCAACCCAGGACACTCTGTGTGTTGACGCCTGAATTAACCTCAGATTTCCATTTTTCTTGTCTATTTTGAGGTTAACCTCTGGGTTATGGTAACACTGCTCTACCCAACAGCAACATAGCATGTTTATTTGCACATGTAAAATGAATAGTGCAAAAATGACTTTCTGGTGGTTATAGGTATAAATGGCCATTTTTTCACAACAAATAACACACTTTTAGGAAACGTCAAAGACTGGAGAACATGTACATTTTATTAAAACAACAACAACAACAACAAAAAAACCCCAAAAAAACGCTGTGGGTAAATTATACCTGTTAGCGTTTCTAGTGTTAGTGGTGGTCAATAAAATATAACACAAGGTGAGGTTTCATAATATGATGCCGCTTGTTTAGCACCGTTTGTCAGGAAATCGTCACATAAGTGTTGGAAGAAATAATCAAAGCTGCAGTTTTTACTGTATTTGTCCCATCCTGTCCAATCTTGCGTTGTCTGACATTGTCCTGCTCCGTCCTGCCTCCCCCTGTGTTAAAGCGTTACAGGGGCCAGGTGTTGCTGTGTGTGGACTCTCAGTGTCACTGTGCACAGTGGGAGGACAAAGACAGTATTGAGGAGACAGGCATGGAGCAGGGAGCAGCACAGGATACTCTTACAGACTGGCCAGTGTTTGTGCCAAGTTCTTTCCTTCATACACACAACAGACACTGTGTTCAGTTTCTCCCCACTCCCAGCTTTGTCCTATCTGGCTCTCTTTCTCTCCCTCCCATTCCCTCTACCTCCTCTCCTCCCCTTTCTTTCTTTCTTTCTTTCTTTCTTTCTTTCTTTCTTTCTTTCTTTCTTTCTTTCTTTCTTTCTTTCTTTTTTTTTGTTTAGAGCAGGTTGGCTTGCATTGGATTCGGCATCTAGGGTGTAGATGAGAGGCCCAGATAGCAGTAGGACTGAGACTGGATTTGGGCGTTTGAGATTGTTCTCTCAACCTCCAGGACACGGAGAGGTGGAGGGTGGGATGAGAAGAAATTCAAGTCAAGTTGGGCTTCAAACATGGCAACCAGACATGTCTGAATACATGGTGTTTTAGTGTTTAGGATAATTTTATTGCTTTTCTCTGTTTAACGTCCATGTAAAGATTAGTTCTTGTTACAAACAGCGCTGCAGGTGAAAGTGTCAGATTGGTGCTGATAGCATAAAGGAGAGGCATCGGACAGCTGAGCACTCAACACTGAGGGAAATGATAATACAATTGTAAAAAGCACATTTGGGCATGAGGAGGCCTTTTGCTGTCATGGTTACGGAGACCTTGGAAACTCTGGCACTTTGCCATGACAAACTTAATTGGTTGCATTAGCCTGATAATCAGGCTAAATGGCCATTCAGTTACCTCTCCATCATTCAGTCTGACAACGGCTTTTTGTCTGCAGTTTGCTCTATCTCTTCTTTCTTCATTACCGGTGAATAAAATATCCAGACTCTCCCACGTCACTGTCCACCACACCAGAGCATATGTACGACAAAGGTGGCGTGTCCCTCGTGTAGCATCAAACACTCAACCTTTAGACCGTCATCAGGGCAAATGTTTGAGTTTATAATGCAGCTCGGTGACACGAGGCGATGTGCTCTCAATGTGAAGAGGTGGAAGATAAACACGAAGAGGTTGTGGTGTCGATCTTTACGTTAACCTTTCTGAGAATTTAAAATGCTGCTATTTGCCATAATCTGGTATTGATGTTCTTGTGTTGGGGGAAAAGGAGGCTCAGCGCAGTCAGCTATAATGGAGGTATATAATCCTGAAGTAACGTTTGGGGACAAAAGTACTACTGAGTATCAAAAATACTCTGAATACTGAAAATATTGTGATTACTCTTGTGATTTCAGTTGGAGTGATGTGATTGTTTTTGCATCTTATTTACACTAAAAAGAAACATGTTTCTTTACGTCTGCAGAATATGATTGTCATGCATTTCGCCTTCAACAAAAACCAATTGCAGCTCCTCGAATGTGGATATTTCCACGTCGTGATTTTGGTTATATTTTGGTGAATTGTGCAGCTCTATTTTCAAACTCTGAAACTTTTATGGATCAACCAAATTCGTTCGGCTGATAAGATTCACTCATCCTTGACTGTATCAGTCAACATGTAGCATGCTTGGACCAAGATCGAAGAAAAATACTCATGATTGGCTGTTTATTTACACATTATGAACACATTTGAACATTAATAACCTGTAGAGCGTCAAAATAAAACATTTTAAAAAAGTTGGATTTCATAAAAAATTACTCTTGAACATTTTTTTAACAATACAAAGCCCTCGTTTTATTCTGTATTTATTTCCATACTATTGCCTCATGACCTGATTCTCAACTCAACTGTGTCCACATTCAAAAGTAAACAAAACATTTTTCTGTGCAGCTACGTTTGTGTCTGCGGGGATGGTTTGGTTTAATGGGCAAACAAAATCAGTTTATCAAAAATGTATTAACATCTGCATTAACATGTAGAGTTCATGGACTAATATTAAAGCCCTTTTTCATTTATATTAATCATTTATACCCTCAGATGTGATGCTTTATTATGAGAAATCCATGATCTTTTATTAACAGATTATCAACATTCATAAATGCCTTATTACCAGGTTGAAGGATTAACACCAGTCAGTGGCACCTCAGTATTTGGTCTAAAGGCTATTAATTGATTGAAGTAACTTATATTTCTTAATATTTATTAATAATTGTGATTTATAATATCGATTATTTATAATAAATTATATTATTTATAATTTCAACATTGGTTCAACCATTAAATCTTCAGTCTCCTTTTTTATGCCTTTGTTATTTGACAGGACGAGTTTAGAGAGGCAGGAAATGGGGGTCGTAATTGAACCGGGGACTCAGAGCATTTACACCCTTGATTAGAAATTCACATCATCAGAGCTCTTTAAATGAAACATCCAATAGATTCAGAGTAAGACAACTGTAGTTCCCACCGTGCAAATAATTTGGAGACTCTGCAAATAAAACACATCACAAGATGAGGAATAAATAGAGCGAAATCATCAGGAAATTATAACAGTGTAAAAGCAATATCAGAAGTAATTAAGGGGAATATCTGGGAGGCTCATGAAGATTTCCAACAGAATCCAAACTGAATTTAAGACAGAAAATAAAATAGAAATAAAACTGAACATGAAAAGCAGAACACACACTTGTTGTAAAGTCACATTTCCGCCTGTGTGTTTGAGGTGGACTCACTTCTCTGCTTCTGCTTGACAACACCTGATAACATCACAGACCTCGGCCCCGTCTCCCAGCGCTCTGATTGGCTGAGCTGTTTCTCCAGCCTGGAGACGAGCGGCTGACGAGGGCGACGGCAGCAGACCTCTGAATCACTAGACTGAATTTAAAAAGTGGGCGGGTGATTCAGGGGTCTGGAATGAGGTCACGGTTACATTTCAAATAAAACAATTGTGTGGTGAAATGCAACCCCTCTGCTGCACCGGCCACTTGAGCTCCACCTCGTGACCAGCCACTCAACCTGTTGGACAAGTCAGGTTAAAACGATGACAGTTAGGAAGTGTGCATTACACGGTGCAGGACACCTGCCCTGACAGAGCTGAACCATGTGCACAAACAAACAATGGGCCTGTCTGATAATAGACTACGAACTAGTGTAGATGTGAGGACTCTGTGTGTGTGTGTGTGTGTGTATGAATGTGTGCGTCTTCCTCAGTCTGTCCCTGAGGGGTGTGATCTGGCTTTTAGATGAAAACAGAGAAAGATGACACTGGTGTGATAATGAGAACCTCACCCTGTGGTTCCTGGAGAAGAAGAAGAAAAAAACTGTCCTGGCCTTCACAAGCAGCCGTGGCATCAGAAAGCCGTCTGCTCATTCTTCAGCTGCAGATGAAGCTTTTAATGAGGCTGTCAGGCTTCCTGCTCCATCTGCAGGTCTGATATATTCAGGAGGACTCACTCCATCATGACTATTGAGTGGGAGCACATCCCAAACCTCACAGCATCGACTGTAACAACGCACAATGAGCAGGTGACTGGAGTGAGAGTGTGATATTGACTTCATTGATGCTGTGCTGTCAGCCAGGAGGGGGGGGGGGGGGGACAACTCCGTCAACCTTTGTTAAAGCAGATTACAGTGAACATCTCCAGTCTCCCATCATGCAAAGTGGGTAAAGATACAAGACAGTGATGAAAGGACTAATTGACTGCAACCTTTTCAAAGTCTTAGTGTACAAGTGTCTAAGTTCATTTTCCATGTGAGTCAGTGACAAGAGTCACATGGAGAAAGTCGAAATCAAGGCGACTTTATGATAATGAGCCGTGATGCAGTTCAGCAGCAACCAATCAGAATGTAGAAGTTCAGAAAGCAGGAGTGCCATAGACTGTTTATAAAAAGACTCCTTCCTATGACCATCAGGGGGCGACTCCACTGGTTAAAGAAGTCAGATTGTATTGAAGTCTATGGGAAAATGTCCCTACTTCTCCTTGATTTATTAGCTCAGTAAACGTTTTCCTAATGAGTTTATGGTCTCAGTCTCTAGTTTCAAGTCTTCAATACAACAAGATGTTCATTTTTTAAATGATGGTCCATTTAGAGGAAAATAGACCATAAAGCAGGGGATGAATTAGGGGGCGTGGCTACAGTGTGATTGACAGACTGTACCACCCAATCAGGATAGAGTACAGAGCAGGTCAGCTCCACCCCTCACTCCTCCTCAGCTCCACCTTCTCCTTCAGATATGGTTTTAAAAAACCAAGATGGCCAACAGACAAATTACAAACTGGAGGCTTAAAAAAAAGCTCACAAACCAATTGGTGTAAGCAGTTAATAATAACAACAACATTAATAATAACAACAACATTGATAATAACGATAACAATAATAATAATAATAACAAAATGTCAATGAACCACTATAAAGGAGGAGTAAGGCCCTGATGACTCACAATCCTAATCCTCTGTATATAACTACATTTATTTGCCATAAACATTAGAGATAATTGTTGAAAGTGTTTGTCTGATGATATCATTAGACCATCACACTGAAACTAAATCAGTCTGTCTGAGTTCAGATTAGATTTTGAACTTGTGCAGTATCTTCACCTCACCTCTGCACCTCCTCTTCTCTGGTCCACAGCAGCAGCCCCCTGGTGAGGTTCATTAGAGAAAACAGAGCTGAAAACAGGGACAATAACTTCAATTACCACCAGTTACCCTTCTTACCACCGGTGGTGGCAACAAAGTGAAGTTAAGCCTGAGGATGATGCCAGCAGTGACGCTGACCTGAATTAAAAGGGTCTATTTATAATCTGCACAGTGACCATTTTAGCACATTACAGATTTGTCAGGCTCAGCTCTGTGTTGTCAGAATTGGCTTAACTTTCTTCTTTTTTTGGTCTAAACTGTACTTGGCCTGTCTCACTGTGCTTCCTGCTGTAGTGTCTGCAAAGCCCCACAAAAATGAAAGAGAGTTGACGACATCCTGTTTCAGTTTTCTTCTCTTGCATTCATGGTACTGATTCAGAGCTCATTTCTATTTTCATTTTCTTTTTTACTGATGTTCACAAGTCGTTCTTCACCACAAGGAAACTGTCTCCAGGTTCATTTAATAGCTGCTCTTCATGATCTTTATCAGCAGATAGTCACCTGAGCTACCTTGATAATGATAATAAAAGTCTTGCCCTTTAATCCTATTAAGCTAACAAAAGAGGTGTCTTCAGAGCCTTGTTCTCCTGATGCTCTGAGCTGTTTGTTTCTCCTTCAACTAGAGAATCAGCTCTTTCTAACAAGCCCTGATTTGTCCTGTGTGACACTGACTTCAGTGATAAACTCATGAAGGAAGTTAGTTCAGATCTGGATCAGTCTGAGCCTTTGACTGGAGCTTTGCTGCTTTACTTCTGTGTGTTTATCCATCCATTCTCATCCTCCATCTTTGATAGAGACGTCTAGAGTCACGTCTCTACACGGGACACTCCTATTGGCTCCAGTGGGTGATGTCACAGCCAATCAGAGCGTCTCCTTCAGAGGCCTAGCTGTCAGCTGCTTGTAGCCAAAGTCAATGGGATCAATCCTGTATTTTTCTGATCTCAGAGTGAGGAGAAGTTGCTCTGAGTTTATTGTAGTGACAGAATAAAGACAGAGAGACATGGACAATAAGATATTTAGAGCATTAGAGGCTTTGGAGCTGATTTTTCATCATTACTGCTCCAAAGAATGAGCAGAACTCAGATCAGATAAAGAGAGAAACTTCAAATCAGCTCTAGAACAACACAAACATGTGTGTGTAACTTCCTGTGTTGAAGTTTTCTTTGGTTATTCTGGTTTACAGTGTTTTTATCTAGAAAATAAGGAGAAATTCACTGTGTTTTTAGTTTCCTCTTGTTCTCTGAGCTACTATCCCCTATTACAGTGAACAGAGTCTTTATGTTGTCACATATATAATTAACTGAGGCCAAGCTGAGTCTGAAGATGTGGAGACTTGGAGACATTTTTAAAAATGACAACTTGACAACTTTATAAGGAAAAACACAGAGAGATGAAAAACAGAAAAGCCTGAAAAGGGTTAATGTAGAAGTATTCTGGCAATACAATACCTTTCATTAGTGTGACCAATTGCACCAATGCTAATTTTTTTCTCCTCTAGCAGTGTTAGATCTTGACCCTTGGCAAATGCAATAACTCTTATGAGATTATTTTAATATGCAGAAAAAATTTGAATTTGTTGGGAGCTCTTTTGTGGAGTTGGAGACGAGATGGAAAAACACAGAGAGAATGATAAACAATGAAAATCAATTTGGAGAAGAAGGGTGTTTGTGTAATGGTAATTGGATGAGACTCGACCTTAATAACATTCCTCTTACATTTTGGCATGCTTCATGTGTAACAGAAACAAATGGCAATGCCACAAAGAAAACAAAAACAAAAACAACAATAGATCCCTGAAGACACAGAAACAATACAGTGGAGAATCAGTGTTCATACAGCAGCAGATCGGAGCGAAGAGTCACTCTGGAAGCTGCTTTATGAAGTGATGAAATCCAAATCTGTGTAAAGCCCCGATGGCGGGGATGAGCACAGGTTGGCAGAGCATCAGGACGTCTTGGGTGGCACCTTCATGTGGGGGGTTGGATCACATGAAGGAAACTTATGTCCCTTCTATAATAGAAAAAACTAAAGACAAGGTGGTTGGGCCCTGATATGAATGCAAGCACGTCTGCAGATGCACAGCGTCAGTGTGAGTTACAGTGGAGAGAGGATGGTTCTGTGGAAGCTGAGAAGCAGCAGATATGAGGGACAATAAAGCCAAATTTGGTAGAAGTGACTGAAGTGAAACAGACAGATTGTGGAGTGATTATTTATACGTGTGTGTGTGTGTAGACGCACAAACTCGTGCATGTGCATTGTGACATATGCATATGTACATCTGCATTATTGTCTGTGGTCATGCACGTGTACTGGGTGTGTGTGTCTAAGATAATTAACCGTCCACAGAAGCGTGTCATTCCTCCATTGTGTGTCAGAGTGGACCGCGGGGGTCCTGAGGAGCAGCGGAAATGCTGATTTAGTCTCACATTAAGTCCATGGGGTCCTCTTTCTCCTCGCTTTTCCTTTTGATTAGACCAGCATCCTCCTCGGATGTTAGAAATACCTCCCAAATGTTACCTTCCTACCACCTGCCTGGCAAGCTTGGAGAGCTGTGGACACACATGTACACACACACACACAATCATCCTCAATTTTGCTATATGCAACATTCATTCGCGCTACCACCAGCAGACTGCAGTCCGGCCGGCTCGACGCTCGGTGGCCTTTTCCAGAGGAATTCTTAGGGTGTTTTTTTTTCTTGTAGATATTCCACGCCGCTTTGCACCCTCAGATTTCACGCTGCAACATTAACATGAGCTGACACACTGGATTAAAGGCAGACAGCTGGAATGCCCGGGCTCTTTGTGCAGTGTGGACCTCAGCCAAGAGCCTTCGCTCTGAGGCCAAGAGAGACCTGGGAAAGAGAGCCCTCCTTGGAAATAAACACAAGACTGGCCAAGAGGGTGGAATGTACCTGACGGTGTTAAACCTTCACTGGCCTGGCCTGATCTGGCCTGGGTTGGTCGGGACGGTTCAGATGTATCTCCAAAGGGTTATGTTTGAGGACATCATAAATCACAAAGGCCAATTAGGTCAGTTTTTCAGAATTAATTGTGTCGGAGGGTCCGTTAATAGTGAGTGTTACTTGCACTAATGCTCATTATATATTCTAACGTTAGCTAACATTAGCCAACAAAAACTATTTGGTTATACCAATAATTCATCTATGTGTGACAATGACAAGGGCTCGTCTAGTTTTTGTCCCTTTTCTAGGTTACACGACCACTTTTAACTCAATTGTGAGCCTTACACAAGCCCCCAGATCCTTTACAAGTGTTAACCCTCTGTGACGTCACCATCGGTCTGTGAGCTGCTGTTCTGAAGCCTCCGGTTTGTAATTTGTTCGTCTGCCATCTTGGTTTTTTAAAACCAGTAGAAACCATATTTGGAGGAGAAGGTGGAGCTGAGGAGGAGTGAGGGGTGGAGCTGACCTGCTCTGTACTCTGTCCTGATTGGGTGGTACAGTCTGTCAATCACACATTAGCTACGCCCTCTAACCCATCCCCTGCTTTATGGTCTATTTTCCTCTAAATGGACCATCATTTAAAAAATGAACATCATGTTGTATTGAAGACTTGAAACTAGAGACTGAGACCATAAACTCATTAGGAAAACGTTTACTGAGCTAATAAATCAAGGGAGAAGTAGGGACATTTTCCCATAGACTTCAATACAATCTGACTTCTTTACCAACCAGTGGAGTCGCCCCCTGATGGTCATTAGAGAGAATGAAGGTTTAAGGCTCTTCAGCATTGGCTTCACTTTACAGCCCCAGAGTCTACGTCCACTTTTATAGACAGTCTGTGTTTATTACTCATCTGTATTTTGGACTTCCTCGCTCTCCGTTGCCTCAAAGTCAAACACAGAGATTGGTCATCAAAAAAAAAAAAAAAAAACAGAAAACGATGGAGGCGATTTTGAGAACGAGAGCCACGTCCCATATTTTACTACTTAAGCGCTGTCAATATTTAAGTCTGCAAATGAGCTTCAGCCAAATGGGTGTTAGGAAGTAATAAGACAGAGAGAGAGAGAGGGAGGGAGGGAAAGCGAGAGCCACACTGGCTTGTTGAGGGTCTCCATGGTAACGGAGCAGTCTAGTCACACCTCATTATGGCGAGCCAAATGTTTGTATTGGCCGACCAGTTCCGGAATGTATTCTCCCCATGCTAATAGCCTTCAGATACCATCGGCTCATTGCACTCAGCAATGTCACCCTACTCACCCAGACCTACACACACAAACACACACACACACACACACACACACACACACACACACACACACACACACACACACACACACACACACACACACACAGAGGGGAAACTGGCAGTTTTATGGCTTCAAATATTTCCCCCAGGAGATCTGTCTGAATAGATAACATAATCATTCCTAAAGTACTGCTGGCTGCCACAACTGGCTATATTCTCTCCACTAAGCTCTCCCTCTGTTTGTGTGTGTGTGTGTGTGTCCGTCCAGTTTCCTTCATGCTGTGTGTTCTTGTGTGTGTGTGTGTCACTTTTATCGTTTGATGACTGTGATTCATGATCATGAACTCTTTTTTTTTTTCATTTCCTGTTGTTTTCCTGTTTCACAGAATGTGCTGTATGTTCACACCTACATTTACCCACATTATCGACGTTGCTTTTAATTCTTCGTTCCAAGTTAAAATATAGAAAATGTTTTGCTGAAGTACTGAGGTAAATCTTTACTGCCCTTGTGTCAGAGAGCTCTGTCTCAGTTACAGATAACGGCTAATGACCAAAAACATGCGTCTGGAAGCAGAAGGAAACACTGGACCGCTCTGAAGTGGCCTGAAACCTGATGTTTCTCGATGGAAATAGCTGAAACTCTCAGCTGGGAGAAGAGAAGATGCCGATCAATCCTGAGGGAACTGGAGCAGTTTGGCCAAACCACCAGCTGACCACCAAAATGACTGTGAGTGTGAGTGACTCTAAAGTTTGCACCACAAAATATTATCTTAAAGAGATAGTTGTCGTTATTTAACGTGAGGTTGTTTGAGGTTGTTTGAGGTGTAGTGAGCACATTACCTGCAGTAGTCAATCCCCCGCCTGCTGTGAGTCCATCACCGCAGTCTAAGCATCACTACACTGACTTCCCTTTCATTTTAGGACTGATTTTAAAATTCTTTTCATGACTTTTGAGGCCAGGTTTGGGCTGGTGCCTCTGTATATTTCTGAGCTTTTATCCCCCAATGAGCCTGGAGCCAGTCTGCGATCCCCTGGTGGGTCTTTGCTGCTTGTACGAGACTGAAAACCAAAGGAGACAGAGCCTTTGGTGTCGGGGCCCCTAAACTTTAGAACAACCATAGATAACCACATCTGGGTCTGTAAAGTGAAGCCAATGCTAAAGAGCCTTAAACCTTCATCCTCTCTAATGACCATCATGGGGCGACTCCACTGGTTGGTAAAGAAGTCAGATTGTATTGAAGTATATGGGAAAATGTCCCTACTTCTCCCTTGATTTATTAGCTCAGTAAACGTTTTCCTAATAGGTTTATGGTCTCAGTCTCTTGTTTCAAGTCTTCAATACAACATAATGTTCAGAAGAAGAAAGATGAATTAGGGAGCTTTTTAATTTTCATTTAATTTACATATCACTTTGAACTGTTTGTATTGTGCTATACAAATAAAGTAATGTTATGATTATCAGTAGTAGAGTTGGATGAGTTCAGAGAAGCAGTAGAACCTGCTGGATGAGCTGATGTGAACAGGTTCAGCAGAAAAAAACATTTTAAACGCTTTTAAACGAAGCCCACAGAAATGATCCATATCTGTTTAAATGTACGCTTCATTTAGAATATTTTCATCTCTTTATCTTCCTGTCAAAACAGCACTTTCCTTTGGTACTAGATATTTCCCGGCCGCTGAACTACACACAAGCACACCTCAGCTGAACGAATCAGAAGGAGCTAAACTTCACTTTGTTTTGACAGGAAGATAAAGCACACAGATGTGTATATGCCTCCATAAATCATGTTGCCTTTAGAGTGCTATTATTTAATGGTTTGAGCAGCAGACGTGTTGTTCTTTTCTCCTTAAACTAATGAATCAGCTCTTGAAGTGTATTTGTCTCTGTTTGAAACTCACCTCAGTGGATAAACTCGTGAACAAAGTTAGTTAAGATTTGGATCAGTCGGACCCATTCTCATCCTCCATCTTTGATAGTGACGTCTAGAGTCACGTCTCTACACGGGACACTCCTATTGGCTCCAGTGGGTGATGTCACAGCCAATCAGAGTGTCTCCTTCAGAGGCCTAGCTGTCAGCTGCTTGTAGCCAAAGTCAATGGGATCAATCCTGTATTTTTCTGATCTCAGAGTGAGGAGAAGTTGCTCTGAGTTTATTGTAGTGACAGAATAAAGACAGAGAGACATGGACAATAAGATATTTAGAGCATTAGAGGCTTTGGAGCTGATTTTTCATCATTACTGCTCCAAAGAATGAGCAGAACTCAGATCAGATAAAGAGAGAAACTTCAAATCAGCTCTAGAACAACACAAACACATGTGTGGAACTTCCTGTGTTGAAGTTTTCTCTGATTATTCTGGTTTACAGTGTTTTTATCTAGAAAATAAGGAGAAATTCAATGTCATGCAGGCAACAGAGTCTTTATTGAGTCACATATAATTAACTGAGGTTGAGCTGATTCTGAATATGTGGAGACTTGGGGACATTTTTAAAAATTTTAACAACTTTATAAGAGATGAAAAAAAGAAACGACTTAACGTGGCTCTAAAAGAGCGGTCAGTGGTATTTTGGGTCATTCTCCACCGTCAGTGTATCTTCTGCTTCTGTATTCCTACGCACAAGCTCACTTATGTTGCTTTATGACTTTTAATTACTCGTTCATTCCTTATTTTTTACCTTGTGGTTTAAACACTTACTGCAGGGCCATGAAAAGATAAAGAGGGTCATGTTTGAGAAACTAATGCCGTGCACAGTGATGCTCAACTCAGTGCTCCTCTGGGACTTCACAGGGATTTAATATTCCCCGGCAACTCCAGAATCTGGCCCAGGCTCACTAATCTGCACAGCGTAAGGCTACTTCATATCAGAAAAAGAAGGTGGCAGCAGCTCGGCTCGGCTCAGCGTGGCAGCCGAGTGAAGGAGGGTGGAAGCATTCAGAGAAAGAGATGGGATGAGAGGTGGGGAGGTGCAAATAAAGAAATAAAAGAGTAAAGGAGAGAAGGAAAGGGCGGTGGAGAGAGAGACAGAAAAAAAGAGAGGTGAAGCCTAGAGGAGGAGGAAGTGAATGAATGGGAAATGTGAAGAAAAGAGTGATTATTGAGGGGCAAGAGCGCAGAGAGCTACAGTTGGTGGGGGCTCAGTTTAACTTCACTCAGTTGTGTGATTGATTAAAAAGGGATGAAAGCTTAAATATGAAATGAGACTAATTATAAAGGTGGAGCTGTTGAAAGTTTGCGCAGTAGTTGTGGCAGAAGACGAGGTGCTGTCTTAGCTGGTGTGTCCACTAAAGAGTATTTTATACCTGCTGGGAAGCTGTTTTAACAGGATTTAACTGGAACATTTATTTACAGAGACAGACGTCGACACCTGCCCTTTTGGCCTCTAACAACATTCAATACATTTTTTTCTATTTCTTTTCTAATGTCAGCTGTATGGTTGGGCCCTTGAAGTTGGGCTTAATATCCTACTGTTGGTATATTTTGGGGAAATTAACCTTTAATTATCATTTACCAAAATGATTTTTGCTCATTCACCAATTGCCTCATAATGCTCCATTCACCTCAGTACACGAGACGCACTTTGCCAAATTGTTACACCTGAACAAAGACCTACATTTTAGTTTGGAGGAAAAACAGCGTGACTCTATCAAACCGTTGTGGTCGCATTGTGGAAGCATATACGCCTCCAAGGGTTAAAGGCTTAAAGGAGTCAACCAGATACGTTGCTTGTGTCCGCGCTGGCTGGGCCCTCGCGGGGGTCTCGGGCCCCTGGTTAATCCGGCCTTTTGAATGCAGCATGACGGTGAAAAGATACCACAATGGGAGAATAAACAAAAATCCTTTTAGACAAATAAATACGTGAAGAGAAAAAAGGTAGTATAGGTTTTCAGTGTTTGACACAACCACACACACCTAGAGTGGCCCTCGACCTTCACACATGATATTCTTTACTTACGGTATCATTGAAAGTCCTCTGTAATCATCACATTGACCAGCTCACTCAGTCTTTAAGACAAGGTTATGACAAGCAGCCTGGTGTGTTTGAATGGCTCATCTGAAGTGGCTTTGAGGGGCCAGAGGACGGAGAGTTTAACCTTGTGGGACACGTCTGTGGAGAGGCTGGTGAAGCTGGTGACGACGCGTCTCGTTTTCTAGATATGATCCGGTACCTTTTTCCTTTTTTGCTTCTTGCTGCCGAGTATTAACCAGGAATGGGATATGATTGCAGTTGTTGCCTGGCAACACTTCCTACTCTTGTTGTCCTAACCCCTCCAAATTAAAACACTTTTGCTTTTCACTGGTGAGACCATGTTCGCAAACTTTTCAAATCAATTCTTTTTCACTGCTTTTTAACAGGAGCTTGACTTCCTGTGTAAGCCACTGTGTTCGAGCAGCGAAGAAGAATTAATTTGCTGGGAAAACTGCCATTTTGTCAGGGTGTGAAACTGTAAATAAATTAGATTACATTATTGCAGAAAGCTGATACCATATTTTAGGCATTTCTAACACTAGCACCAGTATCGGAACAACTCTATCTTCATCATCAATGCAGGTCTTGATCAAATATTCTGCCTAATAACCAATAATTTTATTTCACTCCAGTATATGAGCAAAATACTATTATGATTTATTTTAATGGAAACACAAATGCACTTTCTTTGATGCCTCAATGAGGAGGTCCAATGATCTCTCTTGTGCTTAAGGCTCATTCAGTTTTCGAATTGACAAGATGCCCCAAGTGTCTTTTTGAAGAGTTTCCTGTCAGTAAAATCCAGTTTAAAAGTAACAGAGCTGCTATTTTTCTGGTAAATGAGGAATAAACCTAATCAAATTAGCACGTGACCTAATGTACAAGCTGTATATGTAATTTATGGCTATGAAAACATCTGAAAATCCCTCCAGTAACAGATGTAGTATGAGTGTGGTAGACAAGTGGCTGCTGGATAAAATCTCTGTGGGTTTCCTCAGTGTCTGTAGTGACTGATAAGAGCCCTGTGATTGTGCTTATCTCAATGTGGGTGGGTTGCAAAGGCACATTTAGTTGTGCGGGCGCGATAAAAAAAAAAAAAAAAGGGCAACAAAACACTTAGGGCAAAGACTGTTTATGTAGTTCCACGCAATTGGATATAAATAGTTTGTAATATAAGGCCTTTTATGGTTTGGTTGTGGTGGAAATACCCTGCTCATGGCAAAGCAAGACACGCGCTCAACACACGCATCGACATACACACAGCGATTGTATCAGCAGCGTGGTTCATCCGAGCATTAAATAACCCCGTCACCTCTTTGGAAGAAAAACAATCAGGGTCTGCAATCGAGCGCAGACGGCTGCAGCGTGTCAGTTGGCAGCTGGCTGCTGTTGTCTGCTGCAGGGAGCAGCCTCAGTCTCTCTTATATTTACTAACAAGGTTAATTTCATCATTTTAAATAATTTTCTTTGGGTTTACTGTTTGTTTACCACTTGTTTTTTATCTTTAATTTGGTTCATCCCTGTTTTAATGCAAATTCATATTTCTAATTATCCATAAAGATGCTGTGCTACTACCACTTTGAACCACTGACTGTATATCAAAGGGGATACTGGTTGTAAAAAGTAGTCAGATTGTATTGTAGTCTATGGGAAACCTTGGCTATACTATACCTATGGCTCTACTTCTCACAAATAATTATAACAACAATCATATCCACCAGGTGTATGATGGGAAATTAGCTGTAGTCCTGCAAATGGTGACCCTACAAGATCCAGTCCTTACAAAATCTTACACTGTGAGACTAAAAACTCACTGTATCTTTAGATGTGAGAGGGTGTCAGACTTCTGTCTTTCCAAAGTAAAAGCTCTTGTACTGTATGGTTGGTATAAGAGGCCAAAACAAAAATCGCATTTTTTACTTTTTAAAATTATTTGAACGGAAAGTGCAGAAAAGTATGAGATGAGATCAACACTGTTTCAATGACACACATGTTCTTCTCTTGTGACAGGAAAAGAAAAGGGGGTGTTATCGATAGCTGTGATTTATGAGGATCCATCAAAATAATAAATAATTATATCATAGATCTTGATTATGTTCTAAAATTTGTAGAAACACTAGCACTTCACTAGAGACCTGGGGATTTGCTTTAAATTTGCTTTAAGAGGAGAACTGGCCCGTTCTCCAATGGCAGATTGAGGCTGTATCACAGACAGTCGACATATTTCCTGATGAATAATTATTATGTCACATAGAATAATATGGTCATTAGTCATGAATTAGAAGAAATTCAGGCTAATTCTTAAAGAGCGATGATGAAGCAGCGATGCCAACCTTTCAGACGACGGATAATTAACTTGATGCCTCAACATGAACGACCTTGAGGTTTCATCTAAAAAATGTGCCTAATTCTGTTCGCTTGGAGAAATGTAGATTTCCCAGTCTCTAAAAAAAAAGCCTTTTGGAGCCATTTGGTCGAGAGGCTGGGATTTACTGTTCATTCATACCTCAGCAGCCTGCGATTGTGTGGCTGCGCCGCGTTTCATCTGAGCGTCTGCATGACAGCCTGAATGCAGCCCTCCCTCAAAGATATAATAGGGTTTTATTTGCCCCTTGAGAACCAGTGAGGAAGCCCAAAATGCAGCTGCAGGGCCACAGGAGTGCCAGCCCCCCTCCACAAGCAGAAAAAAGGAAGGCAGAGAGAACGGGATGAAAAAGAAAGATGTGTGTTTGAGTGTGTGTGTGTGTGTGTGTGTGTGTGTGTGTGTGTGTGTGTGTGTGTGTAATTGTGTTTCTGCACCGATGAGGACTAAATGTACCTGCAAAGATAAAAGGATGAACAAAATCCAAGAACGACATTTTCTCACTTTTTAAGGATCTATTTCAAAATCAAAAGGGTTTTATGGTTTTAGTTTTAGTTATCTTTCTTTTTAAATCCTATTTTAGAGAAAAAATCCAAAAGTAAGGGAATAAGAAGTTGATCAGTTTTGTCCTGGGTTGACCAATTACCTGATAATGTATAGAAGGATGTAGTGTCACTGACAGGCCTAACTTTTACTTTCCCTTGCAATAATAATGTGCCATGTTAGTATATAGTGATTCAGGAACTGACAGTCTGGTGACTAAACATTAAAGGTTCCAAATTCTACAATTTTCTGAATTTTATTTTGAGGTGTTGATCTCCATCAGAAGATATATTTGTGGTTTTAAGAACCAAAAACCATCTCAGTGTAGTTTTTCATCTCCTCTCTCAGGCTGAGCTCAAGGAATAACAGGTCAGTCAGCCAATCAGAGGAGAGGATTTGATCCTTCCTTCTGATTGGCTGAATGTTTTCTGAGCGATCCAATAAAAATATTGCAGATTTCAGGCAAACTGTCAGAGAAACCAAATCCTGCAAGGTTGGATTGTGGGTCCATGGCTGAGGGCGATGACTGCTTTGTTGTGACATCACAAAGGTCTACGACTGTATGGACCTTTAACATCTACCAATAGACTGTATGGACCTTTAACATCTACCTTTAGACTATATGGACCTTTAACATCTACCTTTAGACCGTATGGACCTTTAACATCTACCTTTAGACTGTATGGACCTTTAACATCTACCTTTAGACTGTATGGACCTTTAATAATGTAAATTGATGATCAGAAATCCATCCATTTAAAATTAAAGCAACAACACAATGAAAAGCAAAAAGTGAAGGGCTCTGAATACCCCAGTGTTAGATGGAATATATATAAATAATCATATGGTAATTGTCCTTTATTTGGACAATTACAGTCCAGATGAATCACCACCTGTGCCATGGTGGAGGGACAGAGGTGTTAGGGCTGAAAACCCACATGCTCACACGTTTAAAGTCATGCTCGTGCACTATGTGGGGCGGAGCTGTGTTTAAGGCGGAGGCAAAGGGTGGGTGGAGGCGGCGAGCTAGAAAGGGGAAAGAGGTGGGGTTTAAATCCCATGAACAGCAGGGCTGATTTGAGGTGAGGGACCCCCCGTTGGCTGCAGTGAATGGAGAGTTGCATACCTTGCTGACTGCTGTTTGTGCAGCAGCCTGAAGAAGAAGAAAGAGAAGAGAGAAAGAATCACAGGAACGGGAGGGAGGGGGAGAGCGGAGAGAGAGGCATGTTCTTGAACTTGGTTGATAGCATCTGTAATTTCCTCCTCTACTGTTCCTCTATATGTATCTGCCACTGGCTTATTACCAGCTGGCCCTGCCTCTCCTCTGATCTGGCTGTTGTGAGCCAGAGAGTGAGAATAAGCGAGAGAGAAAGCGTTTCTTTAAGCGCTTTCACTTTATGCTACAGAGAATTATATAGCTGCTCTCAAACACACCAGCATGTTCTATTCAACCCATCTGCCGCCAACGGCAAGTTGTTGTTGTTCTTCTTCATCATCACAATCAACTTTATTGACCAAACAAATTGACACAGACGTGAAACTTGACTTATTCCTTTTTTATTCATACATTCTATTGTCATGTCTACTTGCCTGTAAATTACTGCTGCTTTAACAAAGAGTTAAGGATGGCACCATAGCAATAATAATAAACAAATGCTAGGCCTGTTGTTGTTGTCTACTGAATACACAGTGTTTATGTTAGAGTCTTCACAATATTTGCAAAGATGCCAAATATAAAGGCTATAAAGCTTGAATACTGAGCTCAGTGAAAATATATCCATATTTATGAATTAAAATCTATAAAATCATGATGCAACAAATTAAGTTTCCAGCACAAAGTTCTGCACAGCATCAGAGTTTTTAAAGCCTCATTCAATGTGAGTAGTCTTTGAGACAGTGGCTGAATCAGACAGTCAATGAGCCCCAGGCCTCTTAATTTAAACATCTCTGTAATAAAATACAGGGAACGGGAAAAGTTTTAAGGTTTTCAAATAAATGTGTTGCACAAACATGGAACAATTAAAGGTCCCATGTTTATACCTTTCTTGTGTTTAAAGTGTTGATATGAATAAGAAGATATAGAAACCAACAAAATGATAAAGTGTCATGTTAGTTTATATTGATTCAGGGACCAACAGTCAGGTGACTAAAAATTAAAGGTCGCATATTCTACACTTTTCCTGTGTTTTATTTTGAAGGGTTGATATCCATAAGAAGATATATTTGTGGTTTTAAGAATGAAAAATACCATCTTGGTGCAGTTCGGTGTAGTTTTAGTCTCTCAGGCTTCTCTCTGTGGCTCTAGTAACAACAGGTCAGTCAACCAATCAGAAGAGAGGATCTGAGCCTCTTTTCTGATTGGCTGACTCTTTTCTCAGTATTCCAATAAGAAATATATCAGATTTCAGATAAAACATTCAGAGAAACCAAATACTACTTGGATGGATGATGGGTCCAGGTGTAATGAGCTTGGGGGCGTGGCTGAGGGCGGTCACTTTGTGATGCTGTGACATCACAAAGTTCCAGAAGTCCTGGTGGCTGGTTTTAAGGCTCAGTTTCTGTCTTTCACAGTGTTAATATAGAACCTAGACCTGCTTTATAATCAAGACATGGAGGTCTACCTTTGGACTATATGTGACCGTTAATTAATCTAAACTGATGAGCAGAAATGACATAATGATATAACTGAAATCAAATTTAATAAAATCATTTCTTTTCCTGAAAATTTCCTTTCTCCCATGATGTTCAGTTTATTTCATCAAATGAGCATATTACAGGGCACAGGATCCCATATTCTTCACTGAAAGGGCATTTCACAATGTTTTTCTCTTGCTATATACAGTTGTATATATACAGTACTATTTAAAAGGCACCTAATTCTATGTTATGTTTTTTTCATAAGGATGCCCATACTCAATCTGGAGCTCACCCTATTACAACAGCCACACATGGCCTTGTGTTACAGCTTCTTCATTTAAATGGGACTTTATCATGTTTTCTTGTATGTGGTGGTACTTTACAGGCCACTGTCACACATTTTCCCCTGAAAGGGCACCCATGAGGGCACTTCATTCCAGATTGTCACATATAGAGGGGCTCTCAAGGGCACTTAATTCAGATTTACCCATGACGGAGGCAGCCATTAGACAACTTGAGTATGTTTTCTCCTTTTCGCAGGCACCTCAGAGGGCATTTTATCATATGTGCTCCACTGTGTTGGTCCCTTGGAGAGCACTTTTGCTGACAATCCTGAATCTGCCAGTGATATGAGGTTCTATAAAGTACAGTGTTAGCAATGATCTCTGTAGCACCATGCACAAATATACCTTTACAGGTATGTAGAGGAAAAGCCCAGTTTTTGTCAAGCCTCCAGTTTGTAATCTGGCTGTCCACCATCTTGATTTAAAAACAAAACAAAACAAAACAAAAAAAAACTGTAGAAACCATATTCAGAGAAGGTGGAGCTGAGGAGGAGTGAGGGGTGGATCTGATCTGCTCTGTACTCTATCCTGATTGGGTAGTTCAGTCTGTCAATCACACAGTAGCCACGCCCCCTAATTCAATCCCTGCTTTATGGTCTATTTTCCTCTAAATGGACCATCATTTAAAAAATGAACATCATGTTGTATTGAAGACTTGAAACTAGAGACTGAGACCATAAACTCATTAGGAAAACGTTTACTGAGCTAATAAATCAAGGGAGAAGTAGGGACATTTTCCCATAGACTTCAATACAATCTGACTTCTTTAACAACTAGTGGAGTCGGCCCCTGATGGTCACTAGAGAGAATGAAGGTTTAAGACTCTTCAGCATTGGCTTCACTTTATGGACCCAGTCTACGTCCACTTTTATAAACAGTCTATGCTTTAAATTTAAGTCTCCAATTAACACTGTTTTTGATGGAGATTTCTCAAACTAGGAACTGACGTTAATTAGCGACAGCGTTTCCTGATATATCACCTGGATATTTGCATTTATTAGAATTATAACTTCAAGGTTATCGGTCTGTGAGATGTTTCAACGTAACTCAACAAATACTTATAGGAATAAAGGAAACTGTTGTTAGCTCGACATACAGTGTTAGTACAGGCCTGAGAAAGCCTTTATCTGTACAACAGAACTCCCATCATCCCTTGCCACCATAAAGAGCTCCTGTATGGTCATATAGTTTCAGTTCCACCAAATCCGCCCCTCAGACAATGCTGCTCCACTTGGCTAACGTATTGTTCAGCCTGTGGGAACCAACTTCCTTTATTAAGAAACTGAGGAGGGAGAGAGAGAGAGAGAGACAGAGACAGAGACAGAGAGAGAGAGAGAGACCAAACGCCTGCTCACTCTCCCACTTTCCACAGACATAATAGTCTTCTTAGACTGAGAACGCAATGAAAGACAGTGGGAGGAAGTTGCACACTCTTCACACTTCATTGGTCCACCCCCCTCCCCTCCTCTTCCTCCTCTTCCTCCTCTTCCTCTCCTTCCTACCCTACCTTTTTTTCCCTTCCCCTCCAGCACACACATTTTTCTTAATGGATTCTTTTGAAATGGGACAAGAGAGAGAGCGTGAGATCAAAGGAGGCCGGTTGCCACACATAACATTCCCAGCCCTGGGTATGTATGTACACACAGTCACACAACACACACACACACACTCACAAACCTTTCCTTCATCCCCAGCTTCCATAGGTGAGATAACCTTTATAGTGTTGGAGATATTGTACCACAATTACATAGTTTCCCTCAATTGTGCTGCTGTAATGAAAAGTTATTTCCTTTGAATACTGTTTTTTAGTCTCAGAGCATAGGGCCAATATTCAGGCTGGGAACACACACACACACACACACACACACACACACTACAACAGCTTTGATAACTGCCTTTTCATAACGCAGTTAGTTGTGGTGGACAAAATGTGACGCCGTTCCTTATAAAATCTGATCAACTGATTAGCTGAGTGATAGAAACCAGTCTCTGCTGAGTCAGGCCAGAACACGATGAGTTGAGGGAATTTGCTGTTGTGATGCTGAACTTGATGAACTCTCTTTATGGTCTCAGTCTCTAGTTTCAAGTCTTCAATACAACATGATGTTCATTTTTTAAACGATGGTCCATTTAGAGGAAAATAGACCAGAAAGCAGGGGATGAATTAGGGGGCGTGGCTACACATGGCGACCTGCCTGAAATCAGGATAGAGTACAGAGCAGAGCAGCTCCACCCCTCACTCCTCCTCAGCTCCACCTTCTCCTCCAAACATGGTTTCTCCTGGTTTCAAAAAACCAAGATGGCCGACAGTAAAATTACAAATGGGAAGCTTCCTGTATTCAGAAACTGAGCCTTAAAACCAGCTGTCAGGACTTATGTAACTTTGTGATGTCACAAATCTTCTCTCTGGATCCAATCAGAAGAGAGACTCAGATCCTCTCTTCTGATTGGCTGACTGACCTGTTGTTACAAGAGGTCCAGAGAGAAGCTTGAGATGGAAAACTACACTGAGGTGGTTTTTTGGTTCTCAAACCCATAAATATATCTTCTTATGGATATTAACAATGCAAATAAAACACTTCAGATAAGTGTAAAATATGGGACCTTTAATGTCGAACAATGCTTCACACTCTTCCCCCACCAGCGGCCATCAGATGTGGAGACGAGCTAAATGCAGCCTCACACCTTCTGA
The DNA here is from genome assembly GCA_038496675.1 of Rachycentron canadum. NCBI lineage: Eukaryota > Metazoa > Chordata > Actinopteri > Carangiformes > Rachycentridae > Rachycentron > Rachycentron canadum. Next base: position 23,743,709 of record CM076657.1, read on the forward strand.
GACACCGTATGCTACCTTCCTGCCTACCTTAGTCACTCTGTGGCACCTCTGCTTGTTAGAGTCCTCCCCACTGCTTTTCAGGAAAACGAGATTTGGACCACAGATACAGAACATACGCCGTGTTGGATCTAGAGGCTCATGTGATTTCTGACCTCGATAACGAGTGTTCAACAAGTTCAGACAGGAAACTCCTGCTGGAATTTAAGTGTTCATCAGGTCGAGGTCAACATGGAGACTAACGATGCAACTCGACTGTGTTTAAATCTGACCAACGTAATATCACGACCTCTTCTTCTACTTTAGCTCAGAATTGGACCAATTCTCTAATCACCAACTCCCATAACTGATGGATGCAATACATTTTATACATACTTTGGAGCTCTATATGCAGGCGCCTGCAGCTGTTCAACACGATGACTGAGGTTATCACAGTATCTGAATCACATCCCAGTGCAAACAATTAACCTCTCGGAGGACTAATCTTATGTGTCGATGCTCCATTAAATCCCCTTCCTGTGTGATCGCTCAGGTTAAACGTCTCCTCATGGGGCACGAGCTTCAATACTCTAAGTGTGTTTTCGGTCCTAAAGATGTCTAGGGTCTAGATGCTGGGTTGCTTTAACGCTGTTTGTACATTTACTTTGTTGTATGGAGTGACTTGTACTTGTAGAGTGGTCCTAGAATCTGAGGTTTGACTCAAATGCAGAGTCTTTGTCTATGTTAGTCCTTGAAGGCAGTTACAAACACATCAAAATCCTTTCATTAGGGTCAACAGGGAATCTCAGGAGTTCCAGCGGTCTGCCGGATACCACAGCTGTCCATTACTCCATTACCCAAAATCCATTCATAGACAAAACAAAAATCAATTAACATAACACCCTATTACTTTGAGTGTGAACAGGACAGAACAGCTTCAATAACATTTGGTTGGAAAAAAAGCGACGACAGAACCTTTCAAACCTGCTCACATCCATTAGATTTCCTGCCATAAGTTGAACAATAGTGTATTTCTACTATTTTCTCTTTGTGATACATTAACTAACGAACTAACTGAACTATTTATCTTAAAGGTTACACAAACTTACTAGATGAGGCTCCTTTAGTATTGAGGATCACAGGTGTCATAGAAATGGGAATGAAGCGCTTCATTTATAAATAACTCATTGTATAATAAAATATATGTATTTGTATGCAAATTAATTAATTAATATTCAAATAGGGTCGAACAATATGCAAAATATATATTTTGCATTTAAGTAATATACTTCATCCTCCTGCAGATTGAATATTGCACTTGGTCATATTGCAGTTTTTGATCAATTGTTCAGCCCCATCTATAAATATTAGAAATAGGCTAAATTACAAAGTCAGTCATTACTTGATATTGGAATGGGTAATAAAAAAGTGAAATATTGATGTGAAATATGAATCTGTCAAAAACTAATTCATATAAAAAAAAGGCTTAAAACCAGTGAATAAGAAAATCATTTTAAAATGCACAAATGATTTCATGAATAAATAGTGGAATTTAACATTTTCTTTGAAAATGCAGTTAAAAATAAATAAATAAATGACACAAAATTAAGAACAGAGATCATTGCATTATCAACATTTTCATGTGTTTTGATGGTTTGGAGTCATGGGTCAGGACGTCGATGTTTTGATGATTGTAAGATGATCTCAACCTCCTCTGGTCTCCAACGTCCAAGTATCCGTCAGTCCATCCATCTGACTTTGGCCGAGGACGGGGTACAAGCTGAAGGTCGCCAGTCCATCACAGGGCCGACAAACAGAGACAAACACAGACAAACAACTACTCACGCTCCCATTCACACCTACAGTCTTTGAACTGTGGGAGGAAGCTGGAGAACCTGGAGGGAACCCACACAGGCACAGAGAACATGCAAACTCCACACAGAAAGACCCCGGGGACGATGTTTGAACCCAGAAGTGACAGTGCTACCACTGTACCACCGTGCTGCCCCATGTCCTGGCAAATCAGAAGATTTGGTTGTTTTGATAAAGATGCAAAAGTGTATGCACGATTACCAGACAGGCGTATGAGCCGGGAGGTTAATGTATAAATGACAATTTAAGTGTATTAATGTTAATCAGATAGTTCAAGATAATGCGATGACAATAGAGAGCTGGAGACAAACCCTCTGCCTGTGTGGTTTGTGTGGCGTTGGTGTGTTTCTGTGTGTGTGTATATGAGAGAGAGATGGCAAACAAGATGGGATTTCTATTTCCAGAGCAGTCATATCTCAGATGTGACACATACACACAGACTGTCAGACAATTGAGATCACAACGTCACACTTCGTGTTAAATAATTAAATTTCATGCAAGCTGCAACAACCATTCAAGAATAGAATCCAGGACTCCAGAGCATTGTCTGACGAAGGGCTTCAGGTTGTTTTGTTCTTACTGAGATTTTCCTGCAGAAGCACAGTAAATTTCTGTTCTGTACTTGTGAAGATATGTTAGCCACAGTCTGGACACACACTGGACAAGAGCGGGGTAAACCCTGGACAGGTCACCAGTCTATCACAGGGACAACAAATAGAGATGTACAGAAACAAACAGCCATTCATACTCAAGTTTTTGAGAAACAATTTAGAATCACCAATTAACTAAACATGGATGTTTTTGGTAGGAAGCCGAAGTACCTGGGGGGAGCTCATGCAAGCACAGAGAGAACATACAAGGCCTGTGGGTGTTAACTGCTCTGTGCTTTCTCTGGAAGGTCGCTGTTTCTGGTAGAGTCTGTCAATCACAGAGTAGCCACACCCTAATTCATGTCCTGCTTTGTGGTCTAACTTTCAGATTGTGGTTTGTCTCCTGCTACGTTAGCTTTGTTTTGGTTTCCACCAAGTGTCAACCCACTATGATATCACCTACAGGTTGTGAGCTGCTGTTTTGAAGCCTCCAGTTTGCAAATTGTCCGTCACCCTCTTGGTTTTTGAAACCATATGTGGAGGAGAAGGTGGAGCTGAGAAGGAGTGAGGGGTGGAGCTGACCTGCTCTGTACTCTATCCTGATTGGGTGGTTCAGTCTGTCAATCACACAGTAGCCACGCCCCCTAATTCAATCCCTGCTTTATGGTCTATTTTCCTCTAAATGGACCATCATTTAAAAAATGAACATCATGTATTGAAGACTTGAAACTAGAGACTGAGACCATAAACTCAAAACGTTTACTGAGCTAATAAATCAAGGGAGAAGTAGAGACATTTTCCCATAGACTTCAATACAATCTGACTTCTTTAACAACCAGTGGAGTCGCCCCCTGATGGTCATTAGAG
>CM076657.1:23747197-23765590 GCA_038496675.1 Rachycentron canadum
AGACAGAGAGAGAGAGAGAGAGAGAGAGAGAGAGGACGGGCGGAGAGGTCAGGCCTCCTGTTTACCTTCGGGAGCAGAGAACGATCCGTGAAGTCAAATAAACTGAGGTAAAATCCAACTCCTCCAATCACATGACACCAGGATCCGGCTCAGGCCAGTGCTGATGTTCAAGATCTCATGAATCAACATTCAGTAAAATACACTTTTGCAGTAAGATACATTTTCAAGGTGACTGTAATTTAATGTAAAGCTAAAGGTCACAGTGCTTCAAACAATAAAACAAAAGTATGAGTGGCATCTAACTGAAACTGTCTTATTACTGTAATATATATATAGACTAACTGTAACTGTTGGGAAGGTTATTCTATTACAATCCCTTCAATGAGCTGGTTAAAGGTCCCATATTTTATTTTGCGCTTTATCGTAAGTGTTGACCTATTTCAAAATAAAAAGAGTTCTGAGGTATTAGTTTGTTGGTTATCTTTCTTTTTATATCCTATTGCAGAGAAACTGGAACCAAAAAATAAGAGAATAAGAACATTTGCCCTGAGGTGGAGCAAATACCTAAGAATGCATTAACTCAACAGAGGGATGCAGTTCCAGTGACAGGTCTAACTTTCACTTTCCCTTGTAAGGTAATGAGACGTGATAATGTTCCTTGTTAGTTGATATTGATTCAGGAACCCACAGTCTGGTAACTACTAATTAAAGGTCCCAAATTTTAAACCCTTCCTGTCTTTTATTTTGAAGTTTTGATATCCATAAGAAGATATATTTCTGGTTTTAAGAACCAAAAATCATCTCAGTGTAGTTTTCCATCTCCTCTCTCTGAGCTCTAGTAACAGGTCAGTCAGCCAATCAGAAGAGAGGACCTTTGACACTTTCACAGCACTAACACATAGCACCTGCTTTATAATCAAAGACCAGGTGGAGGTCTACCTTTAGACCGTATGGACCTTTAACATCTACCTTTAGACCGTATGGACCTTTAACATCTACCTTTAGACCGTATGGACCTTTAACATCTGCCTTTAGACTGTATGGACCTTTACCATCTACCTTTAGACTGTATGGACCTTTAACATCTGCCTTTAGACTGTATGGACCTTTAACATCTACCTTTAGACTGTATGGACCTTTAACATCTACCTTTAGACTGTATGGACCTTTAAACTCTACCTTTTTCTTCTTCTACTATTCTTAATGTAAAGTTTATTGAAGATGTGGTGACCTCAGTCAGTAAAAATCAGTAAATAATGCTATTTTCAATAATACTGTACTTCTAGTGTTATAAAAGTAATAAACCCGTCTGAATTGGAGTGGAGTAGAAATATAAGTGAAGAGGCCAATGACACCAGTGGCTGCAAAAATAGGTGAGAAACTTGTTAAACACACCCTCTTTGTTGGAGCGGTCTGCTTAATTAACATTTCATACACATAATCTTCTGAGTACGGCTCCGTCAGGGCCGTTGTTGTGACTGTGGTATCATCTGACAGGAGACTATAATGTTTCCTGAAGACTATTTTATTGTTATTTGCAGGTCTTGTATTAGACTATTGTGGTTTTTATCTATAAAGTATCTTATGGCTGTATATTACATCTAAAAAAAATTGATGGGGTCCTTTAAGAATTTAAATTCCTAATGACACTTAACACCTGTCCTTGAATACTAATAATAACTCTACATTATATTAAAAATAACATTCCACACCCTTGAACAAATGATAATATTAGATGATCAAAGTTGTGGAGAACTGTATAGTCTCTAATATAAAATATCAAGTATAAATCAATAAACAGTGTGTACAGCCCACAGTAAGTGTTTGAGCCTCTGCACAGAGAAACCAAGGTGGAAATCATTATGGAGCTTAAAGCAGCTATTCCAGTTTGAAATGGATACTCCTGCTAGTCCTATAGAGTACATGGAAAATATCACTCCCTCATTCAACTGCTATCATTGTACACACAGTTCAGCTTGGGTAAAATAAATGTATACTTATGCACATGCACGTGCACACCTATGTACTTCTAAAGATATGGACGTGTACATTTTCAGCTGAGTCTTCTGTATGTTGTGAGAAAGAAAGAGGCTGGAGAGAGAACTGTGGAGAGGATGGGAGGGGTCAGGGGATGAGAAACAAGATATGAGGAGGTGGGTGGTATTTGGGTTGAGGTGGAAATATGTCTCTCTTGTTTTCCTCTCTCTTCTCCCATCCTGTCTGTCTCTCTCTCTATCTCACCCCGCTCCTCCCCTCGGCCCAGCTCCCTGGGAGCGTTCGGGGGTCTGATCCAGCTGAGGGCTTCAGGTGTCCCTCTCCAGTGCCCCACTCGGGGCCTTCGTGCCATGCACTACCTTGAGGTCAATGGGTTTGTTCTGGCAGGGCCGGCAGCAGTGAATGGGCATCATTACAGTTTCATTACAGTGGGAACTGGCTGAAATGAAAGCTGTATTTAACGTCCAGAAGAGCCCCTGTAACTACTTGAAAGCCAGAGAGCGAGAGACAGAGAGAGGGAAGGAGAGACAGAGAGAGGGGGAGATGGTGAAGTGAACCCTTGATGGGAAGTGAGAGGGGAGTCTTTTTCAGGTGTTACATCTGGAGAGGCTGGTGGAGGAAAAGGCACTTGGTTTTTCATTTGTGAGGGAATTCACCAAATATTTTACAGGTAGCAAAAGTAAAGATAGTGGTTGTTTTTGTCATGGTGAAAATACAACAAGACAAAACTGGTCTAAACTGTAAGAATTGGCCCAAAAATCTATGAGATATTAATTGGATGTAAAAACAAGTCTCTTCAATTATATACGTCACGGTGCGGTGTAAGGTGCCCTATTTCTGTCATGGTAAAAGTTTGAAACCCAAAACCCTGAAAGTTGCTTGACATGACTGGTGACATGCTGCTGGAACTGAGCAGAAAGTGCCAGAATTGTCCCAGGCCAGGGCCTATGTCATTGTTGGCCACTGACTGACTGCAGCACTCAGCCCTGAAATGTTGCAAAACTCACTGTGCTGCTTGAACAGATGAAATGGATCTTATTAAAAAAAAAAAAAAAAAAAAGGATATACATGATTTCAATAGTCTTACTGTATGCAACTTACATTGGGTTTCTTTTCATCTTGTGCTTAAACATATAAAGGTTCAGACTGCGCAGGGTGTCGAGGGGAGTTGTGCACCAGAACAAAGAACCAGTCCTCAGCCAGTTAAGCTCATTGTCTCTGGAAGCTTTAATGGAAACATACTGGAGATAATGACATGGTTCTATCAGCTCAAGGTTCTTTAATAGCTGAGGCAACAAAACTACACGTTATTATTGGTATAACACATACTCTGTGTATGACTTAACAAAGTTTTACTTTCACAGCTATTACTAATTAAAACTTTAAAGGTCCCATATTTCACACTTTCCCAGTGTTGTAGCTGAAGTGTTGATATCCATAAGAAGATATGTTTGTGGTTTTAAGAACAAAAAAAAAATAAAAAAATGTAGTTTTATATTTTAGGCTTCTTTTTGAATCTCTAGTAACAACAGGTCAGTCAGCCAATCAGAGGAGAGGATCTGAGTTTCTATTCTGATTGACTGTTTTCTGACTGATCTAATAAAAATATAGCAGATTTCAGGTAAAACACTCAAAGAAACTAAATCCTGTAAGGTTGGATGGGGGGGCACAGTGTTCTGGGCTTGGGACGGTGGCTGAAGGTGGTGACTGTTTTGGTTGTGACATCACAAAGTTCCAGAAGTCCTGATGTTTTAACCCATAAGAACCCACTTCTCCTTCAAGGGAAATTATGAGGAACATAGGACAGACTAAATAAAGCACATCGCCCCCACCCCAGTCAAATATCTGAAATGTTACATATATGTTACAACGATATTTATCTGATTTGTTTTATATCAATTTGTTCATTTAGTGTGTTTACAACAGGTTAAATGTAATAAAGGACTTGTTATGTAAGCATTAGGGTTCTTAAATGGCTTGAATCTTACCTTTAACAACAAAACACAAGCTTTTTAAATTTGGCTAGCTGTGCTCCTTGTGCTGACCTGGCACACAGCCATCTTGGAAATGTTGTTATGGGAACACAAAGTCACTCGTGGCATATTCTGTATTGTTCCCTGTTTTCTTGTCTGTATACAACATCTATTGCCCGTCTGCCCGTCCTGGGTGAGGGATCCCTCCTCTGTTTCTCACCATGAGGTTTCTCTTTTTTTTCCCTGTTAAAAGGGTTTTTTGTTTTGAGTTTTTCCTCAGTCGATGTGAGGGTCTAAGGGCAGAGGACGTTGTTATGATGCTATGTAAAGCCCTTTGAGACAAACTTTTTGTAAAAATGGGCTATACAAATTAAATTGCCTTGCCTTGCTTTACATGACCTGTCACATGACGTACCGTGATGTTCAGCATCTTCATGAGTTAAGGTTAAGGGTAAAGCTGTATAAGGAACTTTCCAGAACATTTAAAGGGTTTGACACCTGTGTTCTGGGTTCTTATGAGTTAAGGCTTCGTTTCTTAAAAAAATCTAGACCTGCTTTATAATCAAAGACCACATTGAGGTCTACCTCTAGACCGTATGGACCTTTAGCATCTACCTTTAGACTGTATGGACCTTTAATATCTACCTTTAGACTGTATGGACCTTTAATATCTACCTTTAGACTGTCTGGACCTTTAACATCTACCTTTAGACTGTATGGACCTTTAATATCTACCTTTAGACTGTATGGACCTTTAACATCTACCTTTAGACTGTATGGACCTTTAACATCTACCTTTAGACTGTATGGACCTTTAACATCTACCTTTAGACTGTCTGGACCTTTAACATCTACCTTTAGACTGTATGGACCTTTAATATCTACCTTTAGACCGTATGGACCTTTAACATCTACCTTTAGAATGTATGGACCTTTAATATCTAGCTTTAGACTGTACGGACCTTTAATATCTACAGCTGTCAGTAAAAAGTGCTATTTTCATATGTGGTATAAAAGTAATATTTCCCTCTGAATTGGAGTAGAACCAGAAAGAAATATAAGTAAGGACACTTAAGGGGCCAGTGACACCAATTGTTGCCAAAAATGTGAGAAACTTGTTTAACACACCCCTTTTTCTTGGAGTTGTTTGTTTTATTAACATTTCATACACAACCAAATACATCATCTTGTAAGTATGGCTCTGTCCGGGCTGTTATCATGACTGTGGTATCATACTTTCATGGTATTAATACAGAACCTCAACCTGCTTTATAATCAATATATAATTTATAAAAGACATGGGTGTGCTATATGGGACCTTTAAAGCAAACAAACAAACGAAAAATTTATTTTCACCATTAAATGAAAGTGCTGACTAATATATGCATGAACAAGGTAAAAGGATAGTGTCAGTAATTGAGCTGTTTTAAAATTTAAAATTTCATTTTGTGAAAATAAACTCTTAGACGAAGATTATATGTTATTGACAAAATAAAAACAAAATAATTATAAAGACCATGTTCCTGCTAGAATAGAATTGGAACAGCAAAATCAGATGATTCATTCATATATAAAAAACTAATAATAAATTCATAAAAACAGGAAAGTACTAAATTCATAAGGTATTTATAATTGCTGTAACATATAAAACAATAGGATATAAAGCAATACAATATGTAATAATATATATAAATGCTGAGATATGAACTGGAGGGTGTTGCACATTTGGTTACAGTGATGTTTTGTAAAAGTTGTGCTCATACAGAGGTGCAGCTGGGATGTAAACCTCTGTGTGGTGTACTGTAAATGTAACTGTGGTCAGTGTTTGTCAGAGGTCAGATCTCGTACGGCTCTGGGGCGGAAGCTGCTCTTCAGGCTGTGATATGATGAATCTGAAGTGTCGACCTCAGGGCAGCATGTCAGACGAAGGGACGTCCAGGGCGAGACGTTGCTGCTCAGCTGCAGCAGCTAATGATCTTCTGGGCAGTGTTGATGAGCAGCTGAAGGGCTCTCCTCCGGACATCACCACTGTCATCCTGTAATCTGACTCTGAGTGTGTTTAATTAACTGTTGAGGCAACTTCAGACCTAAGTAGGGAGTGTTTATGTGTATCGTTTCCCAGAATATCTTTGAAATCCATATCAGTACTGGTAAATAAAATATAGAGATTGGGTATATAATACACATTTGATATCTAACAGATCTTTGGTCTATTAGCTCACTGTGTTGTCTTTTCAGTGATAATGTAATTATAGTTTTTCTTTGCTTCTCTGCAGTTGTGTTAACAGACTCTCCATCCACTTGTATTTGACTCCATTTCATTTTACAAAAAAGTCAAAACAGAGAATAAATAAAAATTTGACAAATTTTCTATAGATATCACAACAATATAATTATTGTGAACTCATTTAGCCACAATAATAGTTTAGTAAAAATCTGATGTCGTGACATAAAACATTTGTAAACATGAAAAACTAGTCTCAGTGATCACAAGTCAAACATTTAACATTTGTGCTTTTAGAAGGAAATTTTAACAATTTAAAATTCTATGAGAATTATGTTTTTGTTGTGAGCTTTAGTTATATTATTTATTCAAACAACTATTAGTTTCCAATATTAAATATTCATAAAAGGCTATTGTGTGTGTGTGAAGGATGAGTCAACAGGTGGATTCTAACCATCAACGTTGTTCCCTGAACAGGATGAAATGCAGTGAGTGCAAAAGCAAAATATATGTCAGAGCTAAAATATGTAAGAAAGATTTTGCCTCAAGATTCAGAAATGCTGTAAAGATTAAATAAGAAAATAACAAATACATTTGTATTATTTATTGTTATTTGCTGTATATGTGAAGTATTTAGTCCCTTGAACAGCACAAGGATGATTTTTGTAATTTGTATCCAGACCCACAGAAACAACAATACATCAAGTTAAAATCTTTTTCTTTGTATTTGAAAAAAGTCATAAAAATGTAATAAAATTACTGAGCATTTTCTACCACGACACAGAATGTAGACTTGTTTTGTAACAGTTTTCTGTTTAATGCTCGTCCCATATTCATTTTTGTTGTTGGTTTTTTGTTCATTTGAACAACAAATGCAGAAGAATTAAACTTAAAATAAAGAAATAAAGTGTTCCCGGTCCTTCTCTGTAATACAAAGTAATATAATATATACTACCACTGTAATTTGATATAATTTCACACAAATATTCAACATTATTTATCATTTGTTCACAGATTTAGGGCCTGAAAGATTTTTCCAATTATGTTCCACAGCTACAGGGGAAATATTCATATGAAATTTCATTATTATTGCTTTGATAATATTTGTCTAAATGCTGCTCTTCATTATAATGCCATAATGACAAGAGAAACTATTAATTTTAAAACCAACAATCGCCATTACTAAAAAATTGGTAAACCTGAGAATAAGTTGCCAAAAACCAAAAGATAAATACAATTTAAATGTTCAAAACACTGTAAATAATATCCGTGTTCACGTCCTCTATCGTTTCCTTTCAGTCGTTTTCCCTCAGCTGCCTGTCTCTCTCTCCCTGCCTCGCTCTGTCTCTCCCTCTGTCTCTCTGAGCCCTGTCCTCACATGGCTTTTGGCCTAGTTTTGGCTGCAGAGAGCTCCAAAGTGTGTGAGCCAAATTTCAGCAAGGATTTACAGGCAGAGCGAGCGAGAGATGGAGGGATAGAGAGAGCGAGAGATTCAGCTTTGTGCTGTCAGTAAACTCTCTCTCTCTCTCTCTCTGCCTTTACATCTCTGTTCCAACAAATTTTTTCCAAAAACAGATTTGATCATGTTGAACATGCAGCGTTTGATTTGAAACATAATGAAACGAAGCCTCACAACATTTATATTTGACAAAAAAATGGAAAGTATGCATTGTTACATGCTTTCAACAACCATACACTTTATCAGGCTGTAAATACTAATTTGTTTTTGTTTGTGCTGCATAATCAGAGGATTTAACGGCGACCACACACAAAGTAAACTTACATGATAATTAACTCATACTGAGAAGGTCTGTACTGATTAATGTACATTATGTAGCATAAATACCAGTTTATTCAGGACTACATTCATATTAAAACATATTTATAATCGTATCTTTGATAATGTACTTGGCTTTTTGTATCTCAGAATGTCTCTAAATTTAGGACAGTGGACTTTATTCGCATAATTTTATTTCCACATGTCCACTGAGAAATTCACCTGGTAATTAGCAGAAAATAGACACTGAAATCATGTTTGACTGTTCATTGATTCCAGTGCTCCATGTTATCATGTTGACACTCAATAAATTAATTGAATAGATTCATAAATAGATGGTTCCATGCGTTTTGATGCGTAAAGAACCTCGAAAACTAAAACTAAATTAGGTCTTTAAATTTTAAATTTCATTTAATTTCTCTAACACATCTGGATTTCCTTCGTGCTGCTACCTGTAACTTTCACATCCATTTTCTCCAAATACAATACAGAAAAATGTTTTAGAGTGAGATTTACTTGAGAGATTAGCAAATGTGGCCTTGAGCCTATAAAGGACAATATTCAGAGGTGTATGTTAAAAAAAACTATCAAGCAGTTTTCTTCTCCACATGATACATTCAACCACATTTAAATGACACAATATTGTGCAGAGACAAAAGCTTTCAGATGAAAGACAAGCAATAAACATCAGGTTATATGTTTATAAAAATCCGTTTCCATAATGTGCATAAATCCATTTTAGAAAGAGGCAACAACTGTGAATTTCTACTTTGATGTTAGATAAATTGTTCAAAACGCAATACAGCTACGCACGTGTTGATTTTGATTCTTAAATCTCCCTATATGTTGAAATTAAAAACAATAAATCAGCTGTAAATGCCCATGTTCACTGTCACATTATTGAATGTAAAACCACACGCTGCCTCTAACAGGTTCAGGCAGGAAACTCCTGGCTGTTGAAAGTCATTCTCGGAAATGTGGTGAATCACAGAGGGAGAGGTCAAATAAAAGATGACGTTTCATCCCCAAACAATTCCAGTGGACTCAGGCTTTTTCTTATCTGTAGACATAATTGTTTTTATGACTGATATTGATCCTGCCTCAGTTAGTGTCTGCAGAGGGTCCTCCTGCTGGACCGTTGACAGCGCTGTCAGCAGGAGCGCCGTCAGACCGGACAGCAGGACGCAAAGTTGTACCTGCATCTGGTTCGAGAGTAGTTTAGCCAACTTCAATTCAGCAGAGCAACCAACAGACATTTCTGTTATCCTTCTGTCATAGTTCGTTTTGAGGTGAGGTTTGAAAACATCCAACCATGCTGTTACTCTATATACAACAATAAATAAATACAATTTTTCAAATGGGTCGTCGGTCTTGTAGTAGTGCAGCTCCAGCGTGAAGTATGTTATAAAGGGTTAATAAACCTTTTACCACTCAACATTGTGAATGCTAACATGTTAGCATGTGGCAATATTTCCGTGTGCTCTGAACAATTAGCATCCAATGGCCCGTTACATAGCATTATTTCCTATTTTAGGCACCATACTATTATAACAATGCTATTTATGCAATATGCACTGTTAAAATGCTAACATGATAGCATGGGGCATTATATATACATTCCCAGTACAGTGTATGCTAAAATGTTAGCATGCGATATACTTTATCATCCTAATACATAGTTACTATCCTAATACACAGTATTGTTTATTATATTAGTATGATGCCAAATATCACTTAGGATAATGCTAAAATGCTAAACTGTTAGCATGGGGCATTCATTCCCAGTATAGTGCGTGCTTAAATGTTAGCATGCAACGGCCTAATACATAGTACTATTTTTTATATTAGTTTGATGCCAAATATCACGGTGTGCTAAAATATTAGCAAGCTTGCTATTACTAAACAAGAAGCATGCCATCAAAGTTAGCACCCTGTGGCCCACTATAGCCTGTATATGTTGGAGTGTTAGCATGAAGCCAAATATCACATCATCAATATGTGTTCGCACAAACTGTGAAATCAGTTGGGATGGAAAGTGCTAGCTTGCTAACTTTTAGTCATGCCAACAGTAGCATGACTAGCATGTCAAGAGCTAGCTTGCTAAGCATGCTATGTATGATAAAATGTTAGCATAGAGCTTAGAGGCATTTCGTGAAATAATCCAAAAGAAGAGCATTTTTTAATCAATGTTTTATTATCATCAAGTCATATTTGTTTTACAAAAAAAAATACAATTAAATCACAGTGGAAAACAAGTATGTGAAGCCAATAAACAAATACATTTCTTTCAGACAGATATCAGAGTGTGTACTTGCACATCAGTGGGTATAGTAATATCCTGTCGATCACAAAAATGTGTGTCTGTGAATGTGTGGTTGTCGTATCGTGGATCATTCACCGACATGTCCTGACCCGTTCTAATGAGCTGTAACAGAGAGAAACACAAAGCTGTTGAACACACACACTCAATGCACAGTGGATTAACTCAGCACTAAGTTTACAATTGTTTTTCCTCCACAAAATGAGTCTGAACACATGTAAAAACACTTTAAACTTTCCATACTAATGAATTAATTAGAGTATTTATGTGAGGTAATTACTATGACATACATGGATTAATAATGTATTATAGTGGTGTTGTAACATATTTCACAAATAACCATACATAAATAATTTGAAATCATAGGGATTCATTCCTGAAAGCATATTGACTTCTGAGAACTTGCTTGTCAGTTGTTTTTTTTGTTTAGTTTTTTTTTGTGAATGTCTTTATTTAGGTCCATTTAGTGCTTTGTGCATAATGTCAGTTGTAATACATCTTGGCAGCTCTGCAGAAACACACATCACGCCAAGGAATTAATCTTGTTGAAACAGATTCAAGCTTCTTTTTTTTTCCTGAAAAAAAAAAAAGGTATAAAAATATCTCCAAAGATAAAATGTAAAAGATGTCAGACGACAAAATTTCACCATTCATCCAGAGTTTCTATTAATAAGCACGACAGTGGAAAGAACTGATAATGATGTGAAATGACAGCGGTGCAGAGACTTTATTTAGACACGACTGTTAAGACATATCTATCCCAACATCGCACATCTGAAGAGAGCTCTGGACTCCTGCTCTTACATCACTGCTATATTTATTATGAAATATTAGAGAGTTGAGTAATCATCAGTAATGTTGCTGTGAAAATCGAATCGGCACCTATTAAAACAAAACACTGTGATACAAAAGAATATTTAATAGATTTCAGAAAATCTTCTGTTCTCACAAAAATGTTCATATCATAATATAACATAGGTTTTCATTTGAATAAAACACAAAATTAATTGAGCTGGGCTGAAGAGCATGTTGTGAAGTCACTTGACATACTTCACACATACAAAACAGAAGTGACAAATGGAAATTTATTTGAATGTGACATTAACAACACTGACAAATGCAACACGATCATATACAGCAAGTCACAGGTCAGACAAACAAAGGAAAAGACAGAACAAGGGAGCTGAGAGCAAATGAAAATAACAAAACAACAAATGAGAAATGACTGAGTCTCCTCTCTGAGGGTGTAGGCAGGTCACAACAGGTCGTGCTACTGTATATATTACAGTGTCATGCTAAGATACAAGCAGGAAACAAGGGCTGCAGCTTGGCTTACACTCAGTTTGCATATTGCAGTCTCGTCTCAAATATCATGAGCATCAGACATTTAATAGTGTAAACTATAAGGTAACTTCCCCAACAATGAAAAAAAAAAAAAGATAGAAGATATGAAAAAAAATCAGAATCAACTTTATTGACCAAGTACGTGTGGACACACAGGGACTGGGACAGAAACGTAGAAGAAGAAACACAGACAGACATAAAGCTGAAACGCACAAAGTCAAAAGAGAAGAAGACGTGAACACAGAGTCACAGATAAGAGATAAGACATAAAATAAGAAAATAAAATAAACACAAAAACTACACTAACTTTGGCAGAGGTTGGTGTCCTGTACAGTACAGTATGTAATAATATATGGAATGTGCATAAATTTATAGTGTTCAAAAACAAAGTTGATCTACTAACCTCCATATTATACTATATTATTTAAGTCAAATTTAAAGCTGCAAAAGCTTGTTTGCAAGTAAATTTTATTGTGGCTATTTAAGTAAAATGTCAGAAAAATCCTGTTACGAAATAATATCAAGTCCAAAGTGATGTCAGTTCAAAACCCAAATAAAGAGTTTCCCATCATTTTTCTGTCGATCAGTTTGTCACTTATTCAATTGACTGTTTCCATGTGTAATGTGTAATTCAGTTTCCCTAAAGTGGCTCCAACAATAATTTTCATTATAGAATAATCTGTTGGTTGTTTTTTCAATTAGTCCATTATTTTTTTTTGTTTTTCCAATAACTGAAAATACAAAACTGCCCATTATAAAACTGATGTCTACGTCTGATTAACAATTCAAAACCCAAACATATCCAGTTTATACATTGGAGCAGCAAATGTTTGATGTTTTTATTGAGTAAAATGACAAAGGAATAAATTATGATCTGAAAATATCATTTTCAATTTTCTGTTGATCAACCAATCAATGCCTGAGGTAACTACAGCAGCTTTAAACCAAAGGAAAAAAAAAGCCAGAGAGAAGGTCTGTAAACGATTTAACGTCTTCTTGAAAACCCAGAAACAGTCGAACTTCTTCAAAATCCTCCAGCTCAGTTTGAAAATGAAAAGAAGCCAACTTGAAACCCAAATGTCAGACACACATCTGCACAGCTTCCTGGTATCAAGGCTGAAAAAAAAAAAAAAAAAAAAAAAAAAAAAGATCCAACACGACGTGAGCTGCAGCCAACAACACGCTTAAGCTCTTTTTCCTTCAAACATCCAAAAAAACTGTTGTAGCTTTTTTGGGGTTGATGTGGCAGCAAAGTGTTAAACATTGATTCATCGGGGGATTTCCAGCCCGGCTTTTAAATCCAACATGACCCGGAGCAGGACGACACTGACACTGAGGGGGGGGGGGCTCTGCCTCAGCCTCCCGTCATCAATACCTGGCTTTCAGTTTGGTAGAGACAAAGGGAGCAGTTTGAAACGTGTGTGTGTGTCTGTGTGTGTCTGTGTGTGTGACTGCTGACACATTGTTGGTGACATTAGTCTCTCTCAGATTAATGAGCTTAGGGTGTAGTCTGGTTAATCTGCTGGTGTGATGTGGCTGCGCACAATCCCCAAGCTGCTTTAAACTGGCCTTAGAGTCAGGAAGGACAAATTCGCACACGCACAAACACATATACACAGATGCAGACAAATCATACTGAAAACAGATTCATCCGCCCCATCAGCACATTTAAAACCGTGCAGACTGCAGACGACATAGTGTACAGTTTGGCATCTGATACACACAAACACACACATACAAACACACAACAAGATAAATGATGAAAGTACTGGATCTGCCCCAAATTCTAAATCTCTTCGAGCCGGCCAAGCTGCAGTGAGAGGTGCCTCAGCAATTTCAGCTATGAGGCGACTAAAATAGGCCACAGGTGTGAAACCAGAAATGACCAGAGGTGGTGGCGTCAGCCGGCGTGGGAGGGGCCCAGGTGGCGCTGCAACACCGTCTCCGTTCATTGACTGACAGGCTGGGATGAAGGGGTAGTAAACCCCTCTGCAGTGTGAAGCACTGCTGAACACACACATATATGTTGACAGCTACTGTAGGAGGCTCACACACACACACACACACACACACACACACAAACACAAACACACACACTGACCAGCTCTGATTACTGATGCTTGTTTCTCCCGCCTGCAGCTGAGAGCAGGCTGTGCGTTGAAGGGAGTGGCAGAAAAAGCTGCAGAACGGTTACTGTAAACTCAGCACGGAGAGAAACCCCCCCCCCCCCCAGCCACGAAAGACGCCTCAGCTCGTCTCCAAGTGTCTGGCACCTCACCCGATTTGCTGATCGATTGTTCCAATCGATAATTTAACTATAATCTTTACACGATGGGCGTTACTCCTCAAATGGCTCCTTGATGCGGTTTGGGTGTAACCCTGCAGCAAACCCACCCAGAATATCGTACCCTCCACACACACACACACACACACACACACACACACACACACACACACACACACCTGAACTGCCCCCTTGACCAGGCTCGTCGTCCACGGTCCACCTTAAAAAGGTTCACCTTAAAACAGCTGCCTGCAGGCGTTCAGACTCAACCAACACAGGAAACGCCAACATTTCCAGCCACAAAAGCTGATGCATGAGCAGGTGTAATGACTTTATACCGACTGACGCACCTGAGGCGACGGCCACTGAATCACAAAGGTAAATCGACATGAAACGTTAGATCAGATCAGATCAGACACTGTATCATCTGTATCACATCAAGACAACAGAGGAAAAAACAAATCAGTCACACCAGCCTCAGTGTGTGTCTGTCTATCCTCTTGTCTGCCTCAGCCATGGGGACACAGTGTACAGACAGTGTGCGGGAGCAGCCGCCGAACAATGGAGAGCAAGCCTGCAGCCCTTTTTCGAGCTTACCGGCGAGACGCTGGCTCGCTCCAGGTTAGCGTTTGTTCACCGAGCCGAACAAATGAAAAGACGATTTCGAGAGCAGAGAGATGTTAGAAAAAGAAAGAGAGACAGAGGGAGAAAGAGAAAGACGGGGCTCACAGAGGCGTTACATAAGAGAACCGCTGTGTGCACCAGCAGCAGAGGGGGTTCGACTTAAAACCCATGGTGGTTCATTAACAGGATGGAAGCATCAGAGGTGATGCCTCCAGACATCAGCACATCATATCCAGCTACTGTCAGGGGAATAAAATGCAGGAAAGGAGGGAGGGAAAATTTTTAAATCTACTTTTGAAGGTCAAAATTAGGACGATGTGATGTTATGATGATGAAGTCCATGTTAAATATACATGCACACATGCATCTAACATAAGAACTCAAACCAGCTGCAAGGCCACAGCCACTACCATGACTAATGTCTGCCACCCAGCAGCCTTTGCACTTGCGGTGATCTCAGATCCACAAGTGTGATGAGTTTTGGCTTCCATTTAAATAAAAGGAATCGTCCGTGGATGTGAATCATCATTAATATTCACGTTGTGTCACATTAAAATCAGACATTAGCTGCTAAGTCAAATATCGATGAATCATGCCGCCGGAAAGCGATGGCCTCCTGAAAGCAAACTGCAAGGTGCGAGGGGAGGATGACACGGACGGCTAACCCTTAAACAGCCAGTTGGTGGAGACGAAAGTGGACGAAGAGCCGCCATGTGCTGCTTTGAATATCAATATGGTCATAGTAGCAGGAGTTGGGATCCTGGTTACTATTGATGATGAAGCGAGATGCCACCAGGATCGAGCTCGTGAATCACGGCCATGTCACCGAGGGCTGGAAGGTGCTGTAGGTTCTTGCGAGTGTGTTCCCACCGCCGTCGCCGCCACCTCGTACGTCTGCGTTAGCACGAGTGAGTGAACTTTAACATCGGCGAGGGTTCAGTGAGGTCAAGCACATAATGTACAGAGCTGTTAACGTCACGCTCAACATTACTCTGTGCTGCTCTCAAGTCGTAAAGGCACACACACACACGCACGCACACACACACACACGCACACACACGCATACACACACACACACACGCATACACACACACACACACACACACACACACACACAGCCTGCTGCAGAAACAAAGAGCTATCACACCAACAGATGCTTCTGAACTCATCAGTGTTCACTGGTGTATGACGAGGTTAATGCTATCACCTTAGCATTAGCGTTATCACTCATGAACCACTGATGCTAACCAGCTCTTTAGCTGTTTCTTTAGCGGCTAACGCGCTGGTATTCAGTTAGCATTCAATTTTTTTATTTTTTATTTTTTTTAATGATTAGCTTTGATGCTTAAATGCCTCTGAGGTGGGAAATCATTTCAAACAACATGTGTCCACTGGAATAAAAGATCAAAATGCTATATGCTATATTAGCATGAGGCCAGGCACCATCACATTAAAGGGCAAATCTGGCTGATAACTGATGATTAATTACGGGGCAAGTATTAAATGCAAATAATTAGTGTAGAGCTCCGGTCAGCGATCAGTCCTGATACAATCAGGTCTCTGGAGCTAAAAGACGATAGCTTCCTGTCATCCATCTAAATGCTTATCTCTGTCACATGACCCTTTAAACGGCGTTCATGCCACCACATCCCCACGAGATTTCACCGTACACCAGCCCATCTACTAAATCCACATTCCATCATGTGCACGGTGCAGCAGGGGGTGGGTGGTTGGGTGGGGGGGGGACACACAAGAGGAGCCCAGGTGACGTGCAGCATCAGCAGGGTGTGAGCCACGCTGAAAAAAAAAAAAAGTGTAAGACGGTGAGTGCGGCGCGGTGAACGCCTTAGCTCACTGCGCCATGGCCTTTCCTCCTCTGATCGTGTTGTTCGGATCAGGCAGACGGCGCTGGCCACTGCATCCCTCCCAGCTCCCGAGAGCCTAACCCGTGGACATGAAAGCACAACGTCACAAGTTAGGGTCTCAGGGACGGGGAGAGACACGTCCTCTTGGCTGGACAACCGGACTTTGGACCGGTTTCTTCTTGGTTTTCAACGTTAGGAGGAAAAATCGTGCCTGTTCCTGAACAGCAGAGCTTCCAGGGACCGAAATTGTCTTTAAGTCAAAGGACGACTCGGGGCGTCTGAAGACGTCCTGCACTCTGCCTGCTTCACACACATCAAACACACACTCGCAAATGACATACATTAATTGAGCATGCTCATTGCAACCTCCACTGCCCCCATGTATATTGGTGAACATACAAGTGCAAGCCTCAGCCAGACACAACATTGGCCAGCCCCCCCTCCAACTCTCTCTCTCTCTTTTGCTCTCTCCCCTGCCCCCTCCCCCATCTCAGCTGAACAATACAGCACTTTGAAAAATGCCTCCTGCTATCAGGTACAGAGCCAGCCGCTGCTGTACAGTATACCTCACAGATCTCCCGCCATCTCAGGGAAAAGGGAAAAAAAAAAAAGAAAAAAAAAAACTAAACCAGCAGACGATTTCTAATCATTGCCACGGAGACAAAAGCCCCCGTGCGGATGCATCGATTAAACACCATCAGATCTGAAGCCGAGACCGCACAGCGTCAAACAGCCCGCCTGACATGACGACTCACACCCGCATGCTCGCCTCGACTGTCACGTCCCGACACCGTTAATAAAAATCATTTCAGCGGCTGCTGCTCAATCGTTACTTGGCGCAGATTCACCCCCCTCCCCTCCCTCCCCTCCCCATCCATCTCTGTTCACCGCAGGTCTCACGAATCCTCCGGAGAGGAAAAGACGGAGCCGAGATAACAAAGCTCCACGGCTCCTTCATGCTACCATGGTGGTCTAAAGCTTAGGAAACAGATGGGGAAGCTTAGAGGGGAGTGGAGAGGAAGAGTATTTGTTGGTACCGACTCACCCTCCCCTTTGGATCCAGGATGTCCCCCTCACACTCGTTGTTCGTCTAGCTTGCCGCCTGCTCATGGAGGGAGGGAGGGAGGGATGGGGGGGAAGAAGAAAAAGGGAGACAGAAAAGAGAGAGAAAGCTCAGATTTAAACTTACAGCACACGAACCAGATTCCTGTGATGGCTCACGACTACGAGGACGATGAGGCTGGTCCGTGTGGCGAGTCCGCTCCGAAAGAGGGAGATGGACAGAGGGAAAGAAAAAGAGGCAAGAGGATGGGTGGTAGGACCGAGTCGTAATGAACCATGTGCACGCTCTCTTTCCCCTCTATCTCTTCTCTTCCTCTCTCTCTCTCTCTCTCTCTCTATCACACACATACGCAGAGCGAGAGTGAGCAGTCTGGGGAGGAGAGTCGCGAGAGAGTCACAGCGAGACAGCGATTCCTCTTCCCAGAAAACGAAACGCTGAAAGGAAGCGATACTTAAAGGTTTAGAGAGAACAGGTAGGTGAGACGAGAGCGGGCGAGTGACTGAGAGAAACAGAGGAGGAAGAAGAAGGAAGGAGAGGAAGATTAAACCAGAGCGAGTGTCGAGCCGCAGAATCAGCGCTTGCAGCCCAGGCCACGGTGCCAGTGAAGCATACCAGTGTGCTGCCTCACCGAGAGAGAGAGGGGGGGGGTGAGGAGGAGGGGAGGGGGTCTACACACACACACACGCACACACACACGTGCACGAGCACAACGCACAAAACTGTGACACACTCATTTGCACCTTTCTCCTCAGCTTCTACTTACATTGTATCCAAACCTGCAGGTCCAGAGCAGGTTGACGAAGGAGGGGGAGGAGGGGGGAGGAAAAACGACGCACACACTTTCTCACATGTAGTCTCTCTGCACGCACACACACACACACACACACACACACACACACACACACACACACACACACAAGTCCA
>CM076657.1:23770542-23826061 GCA_038496675.1 Rachycentron canadum
CCCCCCCCTTTCTCCCTCCCCCTTTTCTCCCCCCTCTCCAATATTAGCACTGTTCCCCTTTTCTCCCAGTCTTTCCTGTTCTCTCTCTTTCTTTCTTTCTTTTTGCCCCCTCTGGCTCATTGTCCTTCTCGTGCTGATAGGCAGGAGGAAAAACAAAAAAAAAAAAAAAGGAGAAAGGGGGAGAGAAATATCATCCATTAATTTGCCTCACAGCTGTATTCGCTTACAGCCAGAGGCCCTCGTCGTCTGTATCAGACGAGAGGGGGAGAGAGAGAGAGAGGGAGGGAGAGAGAGAGTTTGGGGGTGGGGGGTAGAGAGAGAAAGTAGTCCTCCGTTCGTTGTTTTTTCCACCTTGCCGTTGTCCGTTTTCCACCCATAAAACAAATCCTGTGTCCTCTCTCCTCTCCCTCTTTCTCTGCAAGAAAAAAACCAAACAAAAATCCACTTTTCCCGTCTTTCTTTCTTTTCTTTTATCTTATTCTGTCTCACATGAGCCGCCATCGTTCATACCGTCCTCTCAGAGAGACAATGAGAGAGAGAGAGAGAGCGAGGAAGAGGAAGAGTGGGAGAGAGAAGGGGCCACAGGAGCGTTGCTATATGATGTGATTTGGCTTATAGAGGCTACATTTAATCTCCACTGCTCCCCCAGGCTTTGGTATGGAGAGACATGGAGAGTGAGTGAGAGAGAGACTGAGAGACAGGGAGGGAGGAAGGAGAGAAAGAGGAGAGATGATGGGAGGGGAGAGAGAGGGAGGGAGGGAGGGAGGCAGGGAGAGGGGAGGACAGATGGAGTAGAGAGAGGGAGAGTGACGACGTACAACCGGCTGTAGGCTCAAATCATCGACGGGGGCCCGGGGAGACTGGGAAGGGGAAGAAAAGGAGAAAAAAAAAAAAAAGAGAGAGAAAAAGGAAAATCTCTGAGACCACACTGCCCTCTTGCTTCTCTCCTGCTCCCTCCCTCCTTTCCTCCCTCCCTCCCTTCCTTGACTGACTGATCGACCAACTGTGTCTGCACCCCGGCTAATCTCCAATCCTCTTTGACTGCTGTCTGGCAGACGGCGCATTGTGCTGCTTTTCTATCTCTATACAGCTGCAGTTGCCGGTAGAAAACCGTGCATCTGGATGTACAGCACGCTCCCCTCTTTATTTACCCCCCCCCCCAATAAAAAAAAACAAAAAAACACCGATGTTACCCATTTTAAAATCTCCCTGTTGACACATATATCTACACACACACACATGCAGAGTGCAGCTATCCTCATTTATCACCTGCTTTGAGTCCAGATAGAGACAGAGTCTTCGGCGAGGTGCTAATATTAGCCTGCTTTGATGGTGAGAGCCTGCAGCAGCCAGACAAAGGCTCACACATGCCTGCACACACACACACACACACACACTATGCACACACGTGAACATGCAGAGACAGGTGCAGACATACAGCAGCTATACACACACATACAAGAGGAGGGTGAAATTGAAATACGCAAAATAAAAGGAGCAAAAACAAAACGCCTCCCACGAGTCGAGAGACAAACTTTGTATTGAGTTAAATGACGACTCGTCGCCGCTGATTTACCGAAGCCATTTCGCTCTCTTTAAGGATTATGTGGTGGTAATGGCCAGGAATCAGCCCGGGCCGGCCAAGTAGTCCATCAGGAGAGACCCAGATCTGTCACGTTAGCCCACGCAGCCGAGAAAACAGTGAGGAGGACGATGTGTGTGTGTGTTTGTGTGTGTATGTGTGTGTTTGTGTGCGTATGTGTGTGTGTGCAGGACACACTCACTGCACTGCTGGCCAGAGTGATTGATTGGCAGCTTGTCACATCTGATTGATGGGTCGCCGAGGTCATTGCTATGGCAACAATGGTGACAAGAAGGGTTCAGGTGGACGATGTCCCGGCAATAATTATTATTATTACTTAAATTTGTGCTGTTTTATATTTGTATTTAAGCTTTTATTCTATTCAGTTTTCTTTTGAAAGAGACTTCCTGATGTTTTTGGATTGAAATTCTTACATTTAGAGATGAAAGGTGCAGGGGAAACCCATCAAAACATGAAATATTACTGAATAAAACAACGGCATTTGACACCAAAATACAGAAAACTCCACAAAACAATGTGGTGCAGCCTGTTGGAACTACAAACATTTAGCAAATAAAAGAGGAAAAGAAGGGAAATGAAGGAGAGGAGAGACCACATGACACCCCACAGAGGTCTGACACGCTGCTCTGGTTTGGATTAATGCACACACACACACACACACACACACAGAGGTATGTGAATACACACACAATCACTGAACAACTGCACAAGCGCACATCTCACATCTCACTGGAGGATTGGAGCATGAATCCCATGAAATCAGTTTCCACCATTTGCAAAGTCACCAAATCAGAGCTTGAACACAGCTGGACACTTCACAGTGACAACCAACAGGGGGCAGTCTTCTGCTCCTCTACCTATTACCTCAGCCGCGCGCACACACACACACACACACACACACACACGACACTCACACAACACACAGTGGTAGATGTGGCTGCCAGGCCTCAGTGTATTCTCAGTACACACACACAAACTGGGAGCGCTGGAGGCTACACATCCAGAGAGGCAGCTGCCCTCACTTCTGTCTGCGTATTTACACCAAAACATTCAAGTCTCATACCATTTTTTTATACGTTAAGGGAGCAGAAGGAATGAAGGAGTTCTCTTTGATAGTAAAATGTCAGCTGGTAATGGCTGAGCAGTAACTGGCCGTGATGCCAGGCTGCTAGATTTGAAGCATTTTCTGTGAGTTGCTGTAATTGCTCATTTTCAGTAGATATCCTCATCCTCCCCGAGTGTCACAATATTTCACGTCAGATATTTTGACAGCAGCAGTTTCTGCACAGTCTGCGTCTGCTGATTGGAAATATTATGACAATAATTGTTCGCGGTGACAATTGATTTTACTGCTCGTAAAATGCACTGCCATGCTGTTGTCTTCCAGTCTCTCTCTCTTTTTTCCCTTCTTCTCCCTTTTGTGTCTGATATCCTTTACCACCACTATCTGTCATCATCACACAGACAACAAGGCTGAAGCGGAGGGACTTCTTCCACGCAGCCATCAGCGTTAATGAGGTTACCACCGAGCCAATAATAAAGATGTCACCTGAGAAAGGAAACAAACTGATGTTGTTTTCAGAAGCTTTCATGTCCGACTGCTGCACAAAGGCCAACCAACACTCCTGACCTGAAATCAACCAGAGCAGAAAACACCTCCGACACATCACAGACACACAAACACACACCTTAAAATATAATATTCAAAACACAGACCAGTGGTTCCCAATCCAACGGCCCAACAACATGGAAGCCAAATATGCCTTTTGTGGACATTTTATTTCTTTCATTCAATTTTAACAATTTTAAAAGGGGAATTTTTCTCTTTATGTTGAGAGATCACTTGCAAATTTTATTTTTTTCGGTTTGATTCTCTGGTTTTCTCCAATGATCTAATCTTTTAGAAAACAAGTCCAGCAGCAACATAAACGTCCCTTATCACAGCGACCTTAACATTAGAAATATGTTTTCAAAGATATAAACGGAATTTCATATTTATTTTACTTTTTCAATAATTACAACTTTTCATCAAAATTGTGCTGTTTTGTCGGCCCATTTGCAATACTTTCACGTCCCACCAGTGGGCCCCCGGCCCACAGATTGGGAACCACTGATATAGAGAGATGCGAAGAGATTGGCCTTTTAATAATTATTCAACACTAACCAGCGACAGCTGTTTGCTTCTTTTACACAGGCCCTACATCATAATAATGCAATAATAATAATAATGATGTTCATTAAAGCTGAACCATTAGTTCAAAGCTTTTCTAAATTAATAAATTGAATATCTAATTAATAATCAATCTGAAGACTTCACCTTAGGTAACTGGGATTTTTCACTATTTTGCAACATATTATGGACTAAAACATTTATTGATTAATTAAGAAATATTTATAAAATGATTGATAATGACATTAATTGTTAGTTTCAGTGTTAAAAATAATGTAAAAAATTAAAAGAGGCATTTAAACTAAGACAATAGTAAAAATCTGAGGGAAAGTCTGACAGCATTTAAAAAAAATGTTAGTCATATATATATATATATACATATATATATATATATATGTATATATATATATATCAGTGTCAGTCTACAAATGCCTCAGAGATGATCCCATAATGCACAAACACACACGTCATAGGCAAACAGAGCAGAGCTGCTCCATCAGCAAATAGCCTGGATGGATATTGACCATGTGGAGTGTTCAGTATCAAGCAGACGGCCTGATTTTTTTTTTTTTTTTTAATTTTCGTTCTGTTTTTTGTGGCTGTACAGTAACATTGGATTGTATTGATCCAGCTGAGCAGAGTGCCATGCATACCTCAGGGAAAGCTAGGAGGTTGTACAGTTATCTCCTGGGGTGTAATTCTAAACTATACAACCTACTACCTCAACCTGGGAGCAAGCGAACCTGGACACCAGGGCTTCACGGATCAGAGCAACATCACAGCCACTCATGGTCAAGAAAACTACTGACTTTACAAATGTTTGACTCGTTCGCAGCGTCCATTCTCCATTTTGAGATTCTGTCTAATGTCAGAGCAGATAAACACGTCTTACTCCAAAGCTTCTCCAAACTCTTCATGTCAGTGACCCCTGTTGCTCATTTCAAACGGTGAACACGTTGGAGTCAGCGGCCGTTTGTGAGAAAAAACAAGCATCTCAACTGTCCTACGTTCGTATGCGTCCTCTAATTGGACGGACGTCCGCTTCGTTAACACTAGAAAGGCAAAGCTGCAGCTAATTGACTGCTGACTGAAATAGCGCTGTCCTCTTTGTGAGTTTTCTGCAGACTAACACGTGGAATACACACCACAGACGTGGTCGCTATAATCATATTTTCTCTTTTAACCGACACCTCGTTGGTTAATCGCTCAAAGTCCAATTACTTAGGTGGATGAACTGTGTTGAAGGTGGCAAGGAACCAAAACCCAGCTTCTCCCTCCTAAATTTCTGACACAGATACGTCCATGTTTGTGTTTTTTTAAAAAATGTTCAGAGGGAGTTTTGTTGGAAAAATGAGCCCAGAGTCACGACAGTAGATCAAATCTTCCAACAGCTGGAGACGTCGCAGTCTCTCTGAGGCAAAACGTTATCGTATATTTCGATCGTGTCCATTCATAATTCTGGTCTGGCAGGAGGTTTATAAAGTTTTGTGAAAAGTCCTCCAGGTGGACATCCCGTTTCAACTGTAAATGGCGCCCTGCCACCAGAAAAGGCTGCTTCTTTTGATGGATATTTATTTTGGATTATTTTCACTGCTGGCAGGAAAAAGGTTACTAGAAAGTGGTTAAAAACAGAAACTCCTACAGTGGATGACTGGATTGACATTATTTATGAATCTTCAGAATTCCTCTTGATATTAGATTGTGACAGGACAGATTTATGAAAATATGGGAATAATGGATAAAGCACATCCCACCTGTACTTCCCATCATTTGTAGTATGTCTTATTTTTGTTCTACCTCTTTTTTAAAAGGAGATGTTTTTAGTATCATGTGGTTGCGCCCCAGCTTTTTGGTTTTTTAATTGATTTGTTAATATTTATTTTTTATCAGATGATGGTTTGATTTACTTCATTTGTCCTCAGTTGCTCCTGTTTATTACTTTTGGTTACGATCGAGTCCTGCAGAAGACTTGGATGGAAAAGACCACTGAGCCATCACGCTGTTTGACAGGATCCTGACATTAAATCAGTTTGAAGCAGGTTTTAAAGGGTTGAGAAAATATGAGAGTCTGGTTGTGAAGACCATCCCCAGGAAAAGAAAAGCTTCCTTGGTGCCGACTATTTTCTGAAGCAGAATGAAGCAGTTCAGTAGCTGCGACACAGAAATGGTTAATAAAGTTGGAAGGAGCTGGTGAGCAGCCCCTGCTGTTTTTTTTTTTTTTTTGCTGATGCTGCTCAGGTTGTTGGAGCTGCACAGACGCAGACCTGTAGATACAAGCTTGTGGTGAGTGTTAACACAAGTTCGGATCTACGGGTTCGGGGCTGCGAGCAGATGACTTCATACATCCGTCAGCATGATGAGACGCAAGAAATAAGCCTCTTAATTCAGTTAAAGCTTTCATACTTATAGTACCTGTCTCTGTGTGTGTGTCCCTGTGTGTGTGTGTGTGTCTGACTCTCTCACCAGGGACAACAAAAAGACAAAAGTTATATTTATATATACACCTTGACCACACTTAGTGCTGTGAATTAAATGCAATTAATTAAATTAATATTCTGCGAAAATGACATCTTCTATATTTATGTCGTGTAGATTTCAAAGAAAAGACTATTTGTCCTTATTAAAGCAAATGATTATTGATCATTGTAATTTAAACAATAGCAAAACAAAATTCTATATTTTAAAAACAGAACTAAAGGACACAATTTTAACACATTATTTACTACAGTAAAATAAGATTACTTGGACGATATTCAACTTTCTCTCCTCAAGTCTCCACAAGAACTCCAGTAAATCAGCTCCTGAGTTTATACTGAACTTCATATTGTACTTTATTGTTTTTATGTCGCCGACACCTCCCTGGGAAACAGTCGCTTCTCCGAGATGTAGGCGGAAAAATTCAGGTGGTTTTCAGACATGTGGCTGAGCTCAAATGATTTGTACAAAAGTAACAAAACATGTTTCAAATAAATTTCAGAAAGCAGCGTGAAAGAGTGCTCCTTCATAAATACCTGTGGATTTTTAACAGAAGTACAGTAAATACTGCACGAACAATGTGAGCCGTCTTAGGTGAATATAATTAAACTTCTTTTTCTTTTTTTTGTTTGAATTCAGTTACAGTTAAAACTAGAGGTTTGTGTTGTGTATATATATTTGATTTGATATTTTATTATTATTATTGTTAATAGAGAATTTCTTAACAGAACTACATCCCAAAGTTCTCACCATGTAACAACATTAATTAAAATAACTAACTGTTTTTTGTTTTTTTAATCTTTAAAACAACAATAAAGTCATTTTTATAAATAGTAAATTAAAACAATTCAAGAATCACAGCTTTCACATTACAGGCTTTTCACGTGAGGTAAAAACCACCAAACCACATAAATTTTTTTATCATTTTAAAAGCACAAAAACATAAAATCTACTTTCAGCTCGTTCCTGTCTAATGTGAATAGAGCTGCAGAACAAGCAACAAAGTGAAACTTGTAAAACTCGGAGATGAAAAAGGAAAACTGAATGGTCCAATTTCAACTTTCAGACTCCATCTGAAGTTCTCTTTCTCCTTCTCTTCCCTCTGCCTGAATTTAAATGAGACGTCTGACTTTGAAGCCGTTGCCAAGTTGCTTAAAGTATGTCAGTGGGTCTTTGCCAGTGAGCTGAAAGACACCTTGAGATTGGCTGAACAAAGAGGTCAGCGGGGTCCACAGCACCCTGCCAGCCAATGCCGCCACCGCTGCACCACAATGTTGTGTGCATGTGTGTGTGTGCGTGAGGAAGACTTTAGAAAGCACCGACATGACTAAGACCAGCTAAAGGCCACCACCTGCATTGTTCGGCACTGAACACGAGCGCCAGCGGCCAAACCCGGCAGCGCTACCCGCCCTGCTCGCCCAAATCTACCCAGCAACAGAGGTGGTGTGCGCAGAAGAAGGGAGGAGGGGTTCAACAGAGGTGAAGAAGTAAGAGTTGAGGAAGTGACTTGTCATTAGCACTTCGTAATATCACGCAATGCAAACAGATACTCAGCTAGCCAACAGGTAGCATTCAGCCTAGGCCCCTCCATTCACCGCAGCTTATATAGTGTAAACATCAGAAAAACAACAACAACAAACAACAACAAGAACACTGTTGAATGTTTTTAAGAGCCACAAAAGCAAAGAAAAGAAGTAGGGGAATAAAAGAAGCACATTGGAGGTGTGATGACTTACCGATTTGCCTTTATGTTTAGTTTCCAAATGTTTCTGTCTCTACTCTGCAGCAGGGCCTACGGTGCTTTGGCAGAAGGTACAGTCATGTCCACTGTGGCCCATCAAAAAAAAACAACAAAAAAACACAGCAAACATGCAACTACAGTAACAAAATCAGCCCCGAAAGGCAGCTCGAGTGGGAAAGAGTGAAGACAAAAGAGGAAAAAAAAGCAAAGGGAGAGAAACTGGTGGGGCAGAAGAGAAGGAGGGGATAAAAAGTAAATGAATTTTTCTTTTTTTGGGTGTTTTTACAATTTCAGTTTACCGCGCGCAAGTAGTAATAATAACTATAAATAAGCGAGAGGTAATCTACCAGGCTGTAAAACTACACTAGCTGCTTCCCTGCACTACGAGCAAATGACAAGCAACATCTGTTTGTAAGACACCCAAAATCCCAGCCTTAATAAAAAATAATTTAAAAAAAAAAAAAAAAAAACGGCAAAAATTGGCTTGAGTTTTCTCTCTTTTTCAGTCTTGAACTGCAAAACTCGCCCTGTCTGTTTGACTCCCTCACTTGCTCAGCTGAATAAGACAAAAACAGAAAAAGAGAAAAAGGGGAGTGAGGAAATTCAGCGAAGAGAAAACGCAGCCATGGAGCCGTCCTCCTGTCACCCCTGAACCTCTCCCCTTCCCTTCTCCCCCACCCACCCTGCACACTCCCTCTTCCTCCTCTTCTTCTTCTTCTGCCCCCCACCCCCCCTCCAAACTCCAAATGCAAGAGGGACAGTCCAGTCCAGGTATAGCTACCACTATCTCAGTCCTTCTCTTCCCAAAACGCCCCATTACTCCGACACATAAACACTTGGACACACACTCTTGTATCCTCGTCTCCCAGAGCGTCCCACACAGCCAGAAGCAGACTGGCTGGCTTGCACGTACACACTCATGGATGCACTAACAAAAGTGCATATACAGAAATACACACATACACACACACACACACACGTGCGCACACACACATTTCTTGGAAAGCTTCCCTGCACCAAAACAAATACCAATCTTTAGTTAGCCTCAGCTGCGAATAGAAAAGAAGGAGTCATTTTGGGACTTGGCTCTGGTTTACCAAGGAACAGATACAGACCATTTCCCCATATGCCTGCCTTTCACAGCTCAGGAGCAGCTCCAGATCTGACTGTATCATAATACTGTGAAAAACATCCTCTGTCACTGATATCTTTTGATAACATCCAGCTCCGGTAACAAACAAGCGCCGTGAGAGTGGCCGGTATTCGTCAAACCAGAAATGCTGGACTTGTCGTGTTGTTTTTTTTTTAAGTCTCAGAATTAACAAGTAGGTTCGAGCGTTCTTCGAATGTTAGCGACAGCTCGTGAGCTCTGCTCCATTACAGGACCTAAGTGGGTGCCAAGTGAATCAATACAGCACTCAGAGACAGAGACAGCTTCGATTTGAGCTGACAGATACACATTCTCCAATAAGGTGCTGCAAGTTTAGCCTGTTTTCGCAAATTTAATTCAGGACAAAGGTAGGAGATATTTTCTGAAAAGCAATCAAACTGAAGAGTAAAACACGAGCTGTCTCCTCAGTGAATGAGCCCAAACATCCACACAAAACTAGACTCACTAAAATTAGCTTTCTCTCATCTCTGTGCTGCTCTTTGGTATGAAGCATCGAAGACGGGCTGGGTTGGTAAACAGGGGCAAGCTGCATGCTGACATCACGTTACAGGAATGTTGGGTATTCAAGTGTAAGGAGTGGATCGCTCAAAAATGAATGTTCATGTGGGTAATTATGAATCACACTGCAGTTGTACGCAGAGAATAAAGACAAGCTTTCCCAGCTCGTAGCTGACCATCATATTCAAACTGAACTGTGTCAAGGCTTTAACCCTATGATAGTCCACTCTCTTTTAAATCTTTGTTCTCACATTGAGTGCGTTCTGTTCTTGACTCTAATCCTTCCTGATCGAAGTTTCATTTTTACCTGGAGCATCAGGAACTTTCTTGGTGAGTTTTTCCACCATAAGCTTTGTCATACTCTCAAAAGCTGTAGCCTGCACCATCTCCGTCGCCGTGGATGCTCCCGTCTAAAGCGACGCCAGCTGACGTAAAACCAAGTGTGAACTCACTGTGGTTTGTAATTTGTCTGTCACCCATCTTGGTTTTTTGAAACCAGAAGAAACCATATGTGGAGGAGAAGGTGGAGCTGGAGTGGATCTGTCAATCACACAGTAGCCACGCCCCCTAATCCATCCCCTGCTTTCTGGTCTATTTTCCTCTAAATGGACCATCATTTAAAAAATGAACATCATGTTGTATTGAAGACTTGAAACTAGAGACTGAGACCATAAACTCATTAGGAAAACGTTTACTGAGCTAATAAATCAATAATCAAGACTAAATCATAGACTGATTTACAAATACAAACTGAGTTCTTTATACAACCAGTGGAGTCGCCTCCTGATGGTCATTAGATATAATGCAGATTGAAGGTTCTTCAGCATTGACTTCACATTACAGTCCTGGAGCCTACGTCCAGTCTACACAGTTGAAAATGGGCTCTAAAACTGGGATGGACGCTCATTTAAATAGAAAACTTCTCCGCTCTTAAGTGTTGAGACTGATTAAGAATATTCTACACTCAAGGTTCACTTACTCGCTTATCCAAAACTCTGTACTTACACTGAAAACAGAGCTCTAAAGCTCCAGAAAAAAGGGTGAGAATAAATCTCTATGTTCATGAAGTAATAAATTGAGCTCATAGTTGGACTAGTACTGAAAAGAGCTTCTTATTTCTGAGGTTATGGTTTGAATGTTCGGAAATAGAAGCTTTAAGGAGCTTGAACCACGCCTCTGTAATTCGACCAAGGCTTGGTAAATGTTGGAAATCCAAGATTTAATAAGTTAAACATTAGCTAATAAACTATGAGCTACATACTTCTTTGGTGTAACCATGTTGTCTTTATACCTGGGAAAACTCTTCCCTTAAGAGTTAACAAGAGTGGTGCCACCAGTAAAGTCTCCAAATAATCTGACTCACCCTGGCTCTGACTGAGGGGCAAAAGGCAAAGGCCTTGGCCTGGGCCTTGACATACTGGTTCCAGCACGACCTCCAGCACCAAGGTAACTATTAAGTTTCCTTCAGGGGAATAAAAAAAAAAAATAAATGCCATCATTAAATTTTCCAGCTCAAGCTCTTAGCATGAGTCAGGGTTCAACAGATATCTTTACTGCAGTCTTCATAATCCCTTCAAATGGCTTTTCACACAGAAGGGAAAGGTGCATCCTGCCTTTGGGTTCTGCCTCAGACACACCTGAACCTGGTCCAGAACCTGGACCTGAGCTTTAATGTGTTGGCAGACTGGTCTCACTGTCACATTGTTGTCCCGCTACTTTAAAACCTGATTAATCCACGGATTAATCCTCATCCGACTTTTAATTTGAGCAGCTTCCTACTAACTAAACACAATGCAAATCAGAGCTCCATAAGTGAGCTATAGTCGGTTTTGTTGAAGTTTACTGGCACTTTCTTTCTTGCAGCACGAGCAGCTTGTCTTTCAGTCTTCAGGCACAGAATATCTCCCCTCTCCCAAAATTCAGCGTCTGTACTCTTTCCATCTTCTCTCCTGTCTTCTCTCTCTTCTCCCTCTGTCTGATATTCTGGTCACGCACAACTGCGGCAGCCCTCCTCCAATCGCTGGCATTAATCCACACCTCAGACCCCCCAGACACACAGTCTGGTCTCCTACAATGTACCTCAGCTCCAAAACTTTCCCAGACACATTTGGCCTTCTCTCTATCGCTTACCTCTCCCTCCCTCTTCAGCCCCTTTTCTTTCACTCGGTCTCCCCATGGCTCTTCATCGTCCAGTTTCATTTGCTCTGCCCCTTTCTTTCTCTCTATTCAGCCATGGCCTGTCTGACAAAAGCATCTCCTAATCTTGCTCAGAGCCCATTTGACATAAAGTGGCGGCACCGAAACCGACCAATACTGGCTGTTCTTCTAACGCTGGAGAGGAGCGCTACACTCTATCTCGGTTATTTTTTTTGAAGTTTTAAATTAGAGTTGCTCAAAGATTTTTATCTTGCACATTAAAATTCCAGTTAAAAACCTCTAAACCTCTAAGTCTCAAACTCTTGTCAACAGAAACTGGATTTTTTTTGCCACAAATTTCTACATCTGTATCTTGATTGATCATTTTCCGTATTTTTATTTACCTCATTTTCATGATATCTGACTGGTCACATCCAGTCATTACAACATTACCGCCAGAGTTTTGAGACACAGCTGCAACAGATAGAAGTATGAGCTAAAATATTGGTAACTACCTTTGGGTCGGTCTCTCGAGGAACAAGGACATCTTTCTTTGCCATTTTGCACATTCCACAAAAATCTCATCATACAAGCAGCAAAGAGACCAATCTCTTCACCACAATGGTCTCAATAGACTAGACTGTAATGCAGCAAGAGGAGACCTGGGGGTCACTCTGCAACAAGTACGGTAAGATATCCCTTTTGGAAATACATGAGGGAGGTTAAGGTAACGTGGCTTCCTCAAAAAATGTAATTACAGTACAGATGTTATTCACCACATGTACCCTGACTGAGCACTTTATAAACCTGCCTATTCTAGCAATTATCCAATCAGCCAATCACGTAGCAGCAGTGCAACACATACAATCATGCAGATACAGGTCAGGAACTTCAGCTGAGGACTGATCACCGTTGCATGATTGTTGGCTTCAGACGAGTAGGATTCAGTGTTTCGGAAACTGCTGAGCTCCTGGATTTTCACACATTTTCACTCAAATGGAACAGAAATCAAAAAAACCTTCCAGTGAATAGAAGCTTTGAAAATGGAGAGGCTGGTCAGAGCTGACAGAAAAGTTACGGTCACTCTGATAACCACCTTTTACAACTGTGGCAAACAGAAATCTGAACAACACGTCCAACCTTGTGGTGGATGAGCTACAACATCAGGTTCCGCAAATCCGCAGAAATTACTGGATGCAAACCTGCGCAAGAGTAGTCGCACGATATTACTAACTCTTAGAGAACAGATAGAAAGGACTGACAATCCCAAACAAGAGCTGCAAACATGCACTGTAAAGATGCTTCGACTACTACTGCTAAGACCACTCAAACATTTAGTAAAGTAGGATCATGGAAGTAAGTCATAAAAGAAGAAGGGCACCTGCTGGGGACCACCACAGAATGAACTTATCAATTGTTTACTTAATCTTCATCGGGATGCCAAGCTCCTTAACATTCTTGTACTGCACGGTCACTAATTTATTGCATGCTCACTAATTTATTCTTTGGCAGTCGGCTCCTAGGAAAGAAAAGGCCCTCTGCAAAAGCCACTAATCAGTATCTGTTGGCCTGGACTCGTAGTCTCCCCTCTGACAGTGTTTTCCTCATAAGGGTTTTAACATTTATCTGTGATCTCATTTGGCTCCGGTCTTGGGAATCTTTCTGTTGTGCTGGGAAAAGACAAAGCTAAGAGGATTGAATTCAGAGCTGCAGGCAGACATGATGGGAAGTGTAGATAGTGGGGAGAATGAGAGACTCCTGCTGATAGATAAAGGTTCAGCCAAGACACAGTTAATAAGGAGCAAGTTTTATTTTATTGAGATGTGAATATTACGAGGGGACGTC
Source organism: Rachycentron canadum (assembly GCA_038496675.1). Taxonomy (NCBI): domain Eukaryota; kingdom Metazoa; phylum Chordata; class Actinopteri; order Carangiformes; family Rachycentridae; genus Rachycentron; species Rachycentron canadum. The sequence goes on from CM076657.1 coordinate 23,784,182, forward strand.
CACCTCTCTCCCACCCACAGAGGCTATATATTCAGTTCATTACAAGTTGACCGGTGTCATTCCTTTACATGCTGGGTGATAACATCAGAAAAATTTCTTCACCAGGTGGAAAAAAAATGACTCAGTATCCCTTGGAATTTCGTTCTTGTTGGGATATTCCACATCTTTCCGTGTATGGTAATATAAAGGTGAGGTGGAGACCAGAGTGCATCCTGTCCCCGCAACAGCTGTAGTTCATTTTCATCTTTAATTGACCTTATAACCGTCAGCAAATATATAAGTAGCCTAGCCCCATCCATACCCTTTGTCTTACCTGCCCTGTACCGTAGTTTCCATTTGTAGCCCACGGGTCGAGGGTTGGCTAGTGAACCTCTGTGCATCTGACAACCAAAATGTGCTTGTTCCACAGAAGTCTTTACTTATTTCTTGATCAGACTGATCAGTCCTGAGTCAGGATCTGAATCCTGAATCGACTGGACTGTCCCATTTCAAAGGCTCCTTCATATGCATGTGTCGTCCTTTTCCTGGGAAATAAAGGCTCCAACAGGTGGATCCTTCATGGCCCAACCTATCCCAGCAATGAAAATAATATGGCAGCAAAAACCACTAATAGAGAGTTTGAGCATTACACTCTCAAGAGTAAGTTTTGGATTTCATCTGATGGTACAACAAGGCCTTAAAGCATTCTGTCTTTTAAAGGTGACTGAGCATGATGACACAGCAGATGATGCAGAGCAAAAATCCTCCGAACACCAGACTGTTTCATTTGTTTTGCTGGCCTGGTCTACAACGGCTACGGAGAATCACACCTTCGTGGACCGTGTCCTCCGAAGGATACGGCCTCTGAATTAGGGCACAGATAAAGTCTGTTTTTTATACTTTTGATGTTTTATACTTTTTTCATCAGCCAACAGGAATGATGATGATCAAACAAATCTGCAAACCCCCACATTTGAACTTTTTAAACATGGTGAGTTACAGCACAGTTGACTGAAGGGAAAAGCCAGGTGACTTACTCCCACAATAACAACCTTTCTATATTAAGTGCACACGACTTCTGACATTGGGACTGTGAACGTTGGCAAGGACCAATGTGGACAGAATTCCTTGGGATGCTGGTTTTCTGATACCGATTTTCCTTTTTCTCTGCAGGTCGTTACTATAACTGACAAGATCCTTTTTGAACAAGATTTTCTGCCAAAGTAAGTAGAGTTGGTTAAACCTGCTGGTAAAAGCCTATTGGCCCCTTTTCCACCACCAACGAGTGTCATCAGAGCACAAACACAACAGCCTCAGGAGAGGGAGAGTCGCTATGCAAATTGATAAAAAACTGATCTGTCACATCTCACCTGCAGGTTGGAGCTGCTCAGAAAGAGTTGGAGCCTCCGGGAGACGCTTCGATCGCTGATTGTGTGTTTTTAAAAGTTATTTCTCAGAGGAATCTGTAGCTGTGGTGTTTAACAGGTGACAGGTCTGTGTCTGTGCTCTGATGTTACAGCAGGAGAAAGTGAAAATAAATGGGTTCATTTGACCTGGGTTTTTCATTGGAGATAAAAGCCTGACATTAGTGGGTCTTAGCTGGTTTTTTCATCAGTGGAAAAAGGGCTTTAGTTTTTCACTATTGGAAAGTGACAAGACATCGATATGTGCCGGTGTTAGCGGGTTAGCATGCTAACTTTAGTAAAAGAAAGGTGATGGAAACATTGGCGTTAGCGTCAGTGTTGCTTTGCACCTCTGGACACAGCTCTTTGAGAGTAAGGGAGTGAAGCTCACAAGTTTCATCTAGACTGGTAAGTAAACAGCTACTAATGCTAACGCAGGCTATTTAGTCATGGCAAAACTTACAAAAAGCTCCTTTAAGTATCCATTGCTCAGCAGGAGACAGATGATGTCAGGTACTAACTTGCACCAGTCAGGATTTTGCAATATTTGGATATGAATGTGATGATGATGCTTGATGAAGCAGATAATACCTCGGGCTGCTTTTCCCTGCTTTAACTTTGATTGTTGCTCCTTGAGTCATGATTTTTTAAACAAAGATACTTAAGATCTAACACCAAGTTTTCTTTTCTATCTTTACACAAATAACTATTATATATATGTATGTAACACTCACTCAGCTGTAATGTAGAATAAGCCAATCTGAATCATATCTACTATACTGAAGGTGGATGATGACTTTGTGTCATCATTGTTTACCAAAGAGTCACTACAGGCCTTGAATATCTGCAAACAAATTTATCGGTCTAACCTGACGCCCAATCTTTTGTTTCCCTTTCTTTCTGTCCTTTTGTTTCCTCCGTCGTACCAAACACTGCCTCGTTCTCTCCTCTCCTCCAAACTCACTCCCTCCCTCCCTCCCTCACAATCCCCTTCGCCTTCCTCGCCTTTCTTCCTCTTCTTTCCATCTCTCTGCACGCCCCGCCAACCTCCCCCACCCCTCCTCCCCCACCCTCCCTCTGTGTTTGTGTCCTCATCTGACCCTGCTTGGCCTGAATCACTGTTGGTGCCCATTTGGATCGGGCACAGCTGGTGCTGCTGCTGAAAGCTGAATGCCATTACCGCCGCTGCCCGTTCTGTCTGAGAGACACATCTTCATAACCACAGTGGAACCATTTTAGTTTTAATTCACAAATTTGCACGTCCTCCTGGATGTTCTTTATTTTCTCTTTTGTGTGAAACAGGAATAAAAATGAACTTAAATTTACAATAGAATAAACATGTCAGCCATTTCAGGAAAGGACAATACAAAGCGTGGTTGAGAGGAATGAGGGGGGTTGGGGAGGCGAGGGGGCATTTGTGCTCCTCACAATCCAATCATGGGTCAATAAAAACCAAGAAGTGCAGAGTGTGTCTTTGCAGCTGACTGGACGGCGCTGCAGCAAAGGCTCACTTTGTGCAAGCTGCCAATAAACTTGGTGAAAGCAAAGGAGCAAAATCAAAGCCTGCTGTGAGGAGCAGAGAGGAGGAGAGAAGCTCCGATAACACATGTTCGAAGCAGTGCAACACACTAAGAACTGTAAGTATGTGCGAATTGGCATGATCAAATCCAGAGGTGATGACATCTTTGTCCGTCGATGCAGGTGATGATGTTGTAAAACATTCATCTGCATTGAATATGGCTTCATACTTAAAGGAAGTGGTGAAAATAAGGTTGTCGGCCGGTGCTCGACCACGCCTGTCAGGTGCCAGCACCAGCACCAGGCTGCAGATCGTTTTTATATCATACAGAAAATATGAAAAAAGGATTCTTGTAAATTACAATGACTTTCATTATCATGACAACCAGAGGAGCTGTGGGGCTTAAACAATATGGTTTTCGTATCGCTGCATGGGGACTTCTGGTGCACTGTGCTCACCGTTTGCTTACAACACTTCAAACAGGGATCAAGGCTTTTGTGGCATTAACTGGAGAGTCCTACTTTAAAATCTGAACTCCTCCACAACGGCCTCCGAAGCAAAAAGAAAGTAAAAATAAAAGGGAATTAAAAATAGTCATCAAGGTGACAGCGGCATTGAGCCAAGACTCCATGTCACAGTGTGGATAAATCCCACTCAAGGGCTGTTTTCTGCCCTCAAGAAAAGAGAAAGAAATTTACTTTGAATGTCTGATTTTTGTGAAAAAGAAATTTTTGCAAGGAATATTAGAATAATATTAATAATAATAGGCTTGATTTGTGTAACACCTTTCACACAAGACGTAGATAATGTAGCACAAAGTGCTTTATGGCAAAGAAATGTGCTTCACGTGAACATATTTTTATAACATATTACTCTATCACACACAAAAGACTCACAAAGAATTCTAACTTCTGATTGGCTGACAGTGTTATTTACAGTGGAACATGTGAAATGTAATATCTAAATTTTACAGAGTTTCATGTTGGTGAGCAGCAGTTAACGTTGCATGTAAAGTGTTAAGGCTCAAACAATAAAAGCCTGATGTTCTCTGGGGAGTAAAGCACATTCAGGTTGGTTCTGAAAAGCGACGCTGATATCAGAGTTTTTTTGACTGACAGGAATACCAAGGTCACAAAAGCTGAAAAGCTAAATCGAATCCTTTTACATTGGTTCACAAAAATATGTTGTATCACTGAAATGTCCACAGATTCAATGAGAATCAAGTCAGAATGAAAGAAAGTCAGAAAACTCTCCTTTGATATATTTTATAAGTACCTTTTCAAACGTTGGTTAGCAGCTCAAGGCAGGTTGAAAACCCCATTTACTAGATATTAAAGAAAGATCTATGATGTGCTATCCTGCGGTATTTTGTGTAGCCTCCCAGAGGTGGACAACTGACTGGTTAATATTTAATAAGATATAATGACCTAGACATATGACTGAAATTTGTCTAATAATATATTTATGTTTACCTGTAGTTTCCATATTCAGTGGCACACATATCAGATGAATTGCAAACTAATGTCTCATAAAATTAGAAATGCTGCTTCATGCTTTTGTTGTGTTTTAAACTGTGATTGGCTTTAAAAAGAAGGGAAAAAAGCCCAGATCTGTCTGTGAGCAGAGTCACACACAGGCAAACGGCTGCTTGTAACCAATCACGTTCCAGACAGAGTGTTTGTCACTGTCCAATCAGACGGGAGCATTTTAATCAAGCTTGGAAGCGACTGCAGAGGCTCTGGGAGCCACAGAGACACGTTGTGATGTTGAATGTAGAACAACACAGTGCAGGCTCCAATCACAGTATTGATCTTTATCTCGTGGTTTCATTGGTTTGCCTGAAAAATATGTTAATTAACATTCATTCATGTTTCCAGTTTGATATCCATAAGAAAATATATTTGTGGTTTTAAGAACCAAAAAGTAGTTTTCCTTCTCCTCGCTCTCTTTTCTCTGGAGCTCCAGTAACAACAGGTCAGTCAGCCAATCAGAAGAGAGGATCTGAGCCTCTCCTCTGATATTAAAATATTGCAGTTTTCAGGTCAACACTCTGTATGGACCTTTAACATCTACCTTTAGACTGTATGGACCTTTAACATCTACCTTTAGACCGTATGGACCTTTAACATCTACCTTTAGACTGTATGGACCTTGAATATTGTTCTCCACTTCCTCTATTATTGTATATTTTGTTATATCTTTCCTCCCTGATTTTCTTCTTTCATTTAAAATGATTCCACAGAACAATGTGTGCAGTGCAGCATCTTCTGTCTGAAGCCATTAACTTTGACCCGTCCATTGTTACTATTGGCTGCTTTTTAAACTACTGACAGTTATTTGAGGTCCTGTGTGTGTAGTTGTTATACTAAGTCCAATTGTGCAGACATGTAATTGCCATGAACAGCAGCATCTGAGAGCAGAGACAATTAACATGTTGTTGCTAGTTGGGCCCCAGAGTAACAAAACAGATTGTTTAATTAGACTTTATGAAACGTCTTGATTGTTCGTTCAGTAAAAGCTTTTGTCTGCTACAGGAGGGGAACACCTTCCAGTTGAATGGAGTAGAAAACGGCTGTTGTGTTGCTCTGAAAGTAACTGGATCATCTTTGTGTAGTAAACAGGGATTAGTGAGTGTTGATCACCTGTGATGTGATGACATTATGATTCACAGCTGCAATTAACCAACAAGTTGTTTGTCTCCAGCCTCTGACATGACCCACAGTCTCTCTATAAGAGTGGACGTAGACTCTGGATCTGTAATATGCATAAGCTGTAGTAAGAATTAGAGGGTGTGGCTACAGTATGATTGGCAGATTGTATCACCCAATCAGGATAGAGTTCAGAGCAGGTCAGCTCCACCCCTCACTCCTCCTCAGCTCCACCTTCTCCTCCAAATGTGGTTTCTTCTGGTTTAAAAAAAAACAAGATGGCTGACGGACAAATTACAAACTGGAGGCTTCAGGAGTGTTTAATGAATTGGCAGCAGGACAGATAAACTCTAATTATAAATCACTGTTGAATAAGGAATAAAACATTTGTGATTTTTCCAACAGAGCTACACCCACTTCAAACCAACTAAAATATGTATAGGATATAATTACTCATACTTCATGTTAAATAACAAAAAAATATTATTCATTTAATCAATTATTTGATTTTAGCAAAGCACACACACGAGGTTTGCTTTATTTGACCAAATCAAAGGTTTTTGGTAGAAAAGTGCAGGCATCACTGAAAGCTGGACTGCATAGTTTTCAAACAAAAAGACCAGGCCAAGGGATAAAAGTCATCCAACTGAATTACAAGTTAATAAAATCAGACCTTTTTGTACTTTCGTAGAAAAGATCTTGAATGCACTGTGACTACAAATGCTGTAATTTTGGCAACAAACTTTGAAGGACAATTTGACGAGCTCTCAGAAGAGACGCAGGCCATTGTCTCTTCTCTAACGACCATGTCTGCTTTTATCTACCTGACCTGGTTGCTTTGTAAATCTCCTTTCTGAGGGATTTTGGAGCACTTGAAGTAACCGTGCCCTTTCGCTGTCCTTCTGTCTCCCTCTCTTGCTCCTTCTATCTTTCTGTTGTTTTCATGTACCAGTCCCCCATGAAGGACAGCTGCTGTGAGCTGACAGCCTGGCTGCCTGCCATTCGTTACTCTGCCAGTCGATTTCTGTGCCCCCTCCCTCCCTCACTCCCTCCCACACACACACACCAGTACCCATCATGCATTTGTCAGACACTGTCTGGGCGCTGTTGCTGCTGCTGCTGTTGCTGCTGCAGAGCTGTGACATGAATTCAAGAGAGAAAATCTGTGCTTTTGTTCATCATCACGTTTTTTTTTTGTTTTTTTTTTACAGAGATTAAATTTTTTTTATTTTTTGCTTTAGAGCTTTCTATTAAAATGAGTTCAAAAGCCAGGTGCAGCAATAAATCTGATCCACTAACCCCACCCCGAATTTTAAAAACACCTTGAAATGTCACCTCATGGTAGAAAATAGAAAAATATCATTAACTGTCAGTGGCATTGGCATTCCTCAGAAAATACAACGTGATGTTTGCCTTACAAGTACGCTGACAAAAAATTCCAGAGAGCCAGCAGCAAGGGAGTCTGGCATTGACCCAGAGACAAAAACACAAAGAGAAATGTTTGAATGTCAGCGAGGAGACATCCGGGTTATTTCAAGGCCGAAATAAAGCAAGCCCGAGACAAGCCTTTCAGAAAAGGAGGCAAAGCTGCCTTTCAGTGGCCCCACATAATGAATCCAGATGAAGGCTGAGGAGCTTTTTCCACCGTGGAAGACGGAAACCCTGTTCGTTTTCGTACCTGTGGGTATGGTTCTGTATCTCTGAGGCAATTCCTCTCTGTTTCCATGGCTCCTCATGACTGTACTTTTAAATTAAGTAGACACTAACCTCCCCGCTGCAAGGTGTGCCAAAGTGTCTGGTTCGTCTTTTTTCTACTTCCCTCCGTTCTGTTCAAGTCTATCACGACATAAGACCGTCAATATTTGATGATTCTGCAAAACCCCATATTATTTTATACCAGCATTTTTTTGTTCTTGCTGTCTGGGCTGTAGGGGTGACGTATTTTTGTAGGTCAGCCCAAGTGTTAACGTCACCCTGGTTCCCTCGACAATTAACCAGGGGGGTTTTTACATTTCCTTTTGATTACTGCAAAAAACAAACTGCAGTGACAAACCTAGTACTTACAGGTTTGGGTCATTATGATAATCTTTACTAATGACCTGAAATACAGTTGTTTAGAAGTAAAAAGCTAATGTAGTCATTTAGCCACTTGTTAGCAACCGGCCTTTTTTAACAGACATAAAGCTTAAGGAAATCGTGACTAGGATATTTATGTATTTTATATCTCATGAAACATGAAAACATGAAACACGAAAATGACTTTTTCATGTTTCATGTTATGATCATGTCTAATCAAAAACCAACTGAAGAAACACAGAGACATCGGAACGAGGGAGCAAACTCATTTCCATCTTTTAGGAGCCGTTCCTGCAGCGCTCTTTGGTTAGGACAAAGATGTGGGCAGTGAACTATACAACAGATGCAGTTATGGTAAAGATGTACAGGACAGACTCACTGGTTGTAATGTGCCTTAAAAAAAACAGAGGTATAAATGTCTGGAAATGCAGTAGATCAGCTGTTTCCATTTATTCTGAATGCTCACAGTCAACACAATGTTTTGTTTAATTGGGTATAATTTCTTGATCGTTTCTCCTCAGAGTTTGAGAGTGAATTTCAACCCTTTCCTACTTTCTCAGAATTACACAGATTGTGGAGAACTCCCCTCGGGTTGTAAATGGGGGGTGGGGGGGTACAATGATCGGACAGGCACTTCCTCTGAAGCACGCTTACCACTTAAATTATTTGTTCAACCAGTTAATTAGCTGCTAGCTGTGGCTCAGGAGGTCGTCCACTGACTGATGTGTCAAAGTCAAAGTGTCCTTGGGGCAAAAACTGAGCCCTAAAATGGTTGTGATGGTCAGGCTAGCATCGTGCATGGTAGCTCCCGACACTGGTGTGTGTGTGTGTGTGTGTGTGTGTGTGAATGAAATGCAAGTTGTAAAGCGCTTTGTAGGAAAGCCAGTTGGATTGTGTGTTAATGTAATTTGTCAGATTAGCTTCATGAATCGCTAACAATGCCAAACATGCTGATTTTGCAAAAGTAATTTTGTCTCAGTGGTATTTGTTTCATAAATGTTGCCTTAAAATATCAAGAATGTTAATCTACGGCAAATTTACCTGCCAGGAAATCTGAGTGTGTCTGCAGGAGATTAAAGAAGCCAAAATGTACTGTCTAGTAGAAGTTTGGTGAAGCTGTCAGGCCTCATCATTTCTATGTTTACTGAGTTTAACCCCCAGACTTCAGAAAAACAGAAAATTAATTGCTGACGTTATGTATGAAAATTCCCATCAGATGTCTATGGTATCAACGGTGCCAGTCAAGATTATTTCAGAACAAATTAGGCCTAGTTACACCCTCATTTATACCATCAACAGAAGTACCACAGGCGGACAGGAAACGTGACAAAGACAGACTGCAGAAGCAGCATGTGTTGCCTATTTAGCTTGATGGGCTGAATTGAAAGGTGTTCATTGTATTCCTATGTTACCAATCCTCTCCTAGGCTGGGGACACTCAATTATTGTGATTTTTTTCCTTCCTCTAATCCGGGGTCAGGTTGCGGCGGCAGCAGGCTAACCAGGGAATTTCAGACATCCGTCTCTCCAGCAACGATTTTCCAGCTCTTCCTGGGGCATCCCAAAACACTCCCAGGCCAGATGGGATATGCAGTTCTGGGTCTACCCCGAGGTAGAAAGTCTCCAGACGAAGGCGCCCAGAAAACATCCTCATAAAATGATCACCTCAACTGGCTCCTCTTGGCGTGGCCCAGCTACCCTACAGGGGAAAAGCATTTGAGCCCTTTCTATCCACGATCTTGTTCTTTCTGTCACTAACCAAAGCTCATGGCCACAGGTGAGATCCACTGTAAGTCGAGAGCTTTGCCTTCTGGCTCAACTCCCTCATCGCCACAACGGTCCAGTACAAGGTTTGCACTGCTGCTGATGCCACAACGATCTGACTGTTGATCTCCTAGTCTATCTTACCCTCACTTGTAAACAAGACCCCAAGATACTTGAACTCCTTTACTTGGGGCAGTAGCTCGTGTCCTTCCCGGAGGGAGCAGTCCACCGTTTTCCTTTCTGAGAACCTCAGACCTCAGACTTGACATCTCATCCCAACTGCTCCAGTGAGCACTGTATTAAGTACTATTGGCCCAAGCCTTGATCTGCACCAACACTTTGCACCATCTTACATTTTACAGCCTAGCACATGATTTTTTTGGTATTAAAAAAAAAAAAAAAAAAAAGATTTCTGGCACAATCTTACTGTTGATGGTGGATTATTAACCGTAAACGCCTTCCTAATGAGTCCGGTCTTTATGAATGGCCTCCTCTCTGGCGTTTCCAGATCAGGTCTGCTTTAATCAAACTGTGATACAGCTCAATACAGTGGGAGCTTTGACTCAAGTCTTGCCAGAAAGCCCTCCCTGCAGATCTGAATGGCAGAGGGCCACAGGATGTGCTCACAGGCTGTCATTACAGCAAAAGGGTGGCCTAAACAAAGCTAAATAAAAGAAGGGGAGAAAAACAACAACAACAAAAGCATTGCTACTTATTTAGTAATGAACTTTATATGCTGTTGTGCAGAAACAATAACGATCTGCTCTTCACTGGAAAAGGTAGATTAACAGAAACGAGCAGGTTATTGTGAATAAAAGTCCATTTTGTGACGCATTTACAGAAATGGCAATGAGGCCAGCAGTTCCCCAGCTTCTAATAAACCTGCAGACAATAAAGCCAGCACTTCTTAAACTGCTCTTTTTGTTCTACATGGAACAATAATGTTCAAAGAATATAGTGTTTGCCTCAGACTGTCACTACGTGCAGAGCCAATTGGAAAATGCTGAGAGAAGACACAGATTTTAGAAGATGGCTCCGGAGCAGGAGGCTGCATTAGTTATGGAAAAAGGAATTTAGGGAGGTAAAAGGAAGATGGAATAGGAATGGTTTCTGTTATGAATGGGAAAGAGGACAGAAATGGAGTGGAAGGGAGAGAGAGATTGAAAGAGGAGGGCAAACTGCAAGTGAGGCTCAGCAGGAGGGAGAAGAGGGAAGAGGAGGAGGACGGAGGGAATATTAAAAGAGGCACTGAAGATGGAAAGAGAAATCCAGGTTTATGTCTGCAGCAAGAGTTTGGATGATGTGTTATAATTGAATATCTATATGCTAATGTTTTTATTCTCAGATCGGGCAATATGTCAGTGGGGCAAGAAACATGGGCAGTCAGGCAGTAATACAGGTTGGAGACCTGTAAACATACACATGTACGAGGAACATAAAATCTATTCTAATCTGTCAGTTTGTCCAAACTGTCTGTATCAAACATCGATCATTGTTCTTGTCCATGTGAAAATCACCTTTTTTTCCGTTTCCTCTAACATGTCGTCTCCCACCTGATCCTCCTCCAACTAATCACACACCTGTCTCCACTTCCATAATTAGTCCCCCCATGTGGATATATATTCTCCTGCTTCTCTCGCCGAGCGCCAGGTCGTCTTGGCAGTGGCTGTTTTTAATCTCCATCGCTGACTTCTCTAGTACCTTTGCGCGCCTGGTTTGTGAGCTTTTCTCAGCTGTGCTGATGAAACCACAGCCTCGTCTCTGTGCAGGGACAAATCATTAGCACGCAGCTTGGTTTCACCTGCGAATGTGGAGGGTTTTTTTTTTTTTTTTTTTAGCAACATCCTTGTGTTGTCAGATCTGTTATGTTAATATTAAGCACCAACAGTTTATGGCAACTTTGAGAGAAGTGGTGTCCTCTATATGCAGCGGAGTGGAAAGACGAGGATGAGGTTGGGGGTGGGATGGGAATCTAGGACATTCCTGCATTAGTCCAGAATGTACCTTGAGTCATTGAAGGCACATTTTATTATCAGCAGTAACTACAATCTTTCTATTTTCCTTTACCCTATGACGCCCACAGAAGTGTACAGGCTTACAAATGTCACATCATCTTTCTGTGATGGTTTGAGCAAGAGACTGAGGCTGGGTTTTTTTTTTTTTTCTGGTTAAACAAGAGAATCTGTGCTTTCCAGCAAGCCGCCAATTTGTCAGCGTTTGTCGCTTATATTCATCAATACACTGCTTTTTACTTTCTTTCTAAGATTTGGATTAGTCTGACCTTTTCAATGCATTCAATGGACAATAAGATATTTAGAGCATTAGAGGCTTTGGAGCTGATTTTTCATCATTACTGCTCCAAAGAATGAGCAGAACTCAGATCAGATAAAGAGAGAAACTTCAAATCAGCTCTAGAACAACACAAACACATGTGTGGAACTTTCTGTGTTGAAGTTTTCTTTGGTTATTATGGTTTACAATGAAAATCTTTTTATTTTTTCTCTGTGAGCTACTATCCCCTACTACAGTGAACAGTCTTTATTGAGTCTCATATATAATTAGCTGAGGTTGAGCTGATTCTGAATATGTGGAGACTTGGGGACATTTTTAAAACTTTATAAGGAAAAACAAAAGGATGAAAAAATAAAAGCCTTAATGTGGCTCTGAAAAGGTGACACTGCCATGGACTGACATTATAAAGTGAGAAATGACAGTAGCAGCAGTAGAAAAAGAAATGAGTAAATGCAAACTAGCTTTAACTTGGCTGCGATGACTAGATAAGTTCTTTTAAATGGTGTCAGACCTAATGAGATGATGTTGTCACTGTTGACTCTGTGGGTGGGAACAAAGCCCTCGGTCCTCTATAGCCGTGCCACACCATTTTCTCCATGACCATACAAGCTGTAAAATGAGAGGTCTGATCAGCCGACGTCTGTAAACAAGCTGCTTTGGCTTGTGGACAGTTTCTACAAACAGCTGTCTGACTAGAGTTGTCAGCAAAGTGGGAGTCCAGTGTTTGTGTAAGTCAGGGAATCCAGCCACGATGACGCATCAGCTCAGTCCCATAGACGGAATAATGCAATGCATCATTCTGATCCTATAGACAAACTAATGAAGATGTAATCAATAAAGCTGCATCACACCTATCACTTCAAAACTGGACAACACTAACTGAACGATAGGTGCATTTTTAAAAGAAGGTCGATATCAGCCATTTATAATAGAAACCCAATTTATCACTGGAGAGCACTCTACAACTGTACTTGTTTCCCAACTGTGAATCATTTATCATGCAAAGTACTTGAGCTCTCTGGTGTATTTGGCCATATGGGAACATTGTGATGCACTTTATTTTACAGACACATGAGGGAGGGAGGAGACAGGAAGGAGGAGGGAGAACAGCGCTGTCTATGACTTCCTCAAGCTTTTTAAGCCCTCAAGAAGAACAATGATTTCTTCCTCTAAAGCTGCCGCAGCACTCCAGCTCAGACAATACCACTGAGAGGGTGTTTGGCAAGAAAAGATGGAGGAAGTATACCCCCAATGCATTGCTGAACACATTAACTTTCATAGAAAGGGCTGCGTGGAGACACTATCTGTTCAGTGCACACTTGAGAGCCGCTGACTGTCAAATGAATGCGTTTATGACAAATGCGTTTATTTAATATTGATGACCTGAGAAGGGTTTGCAATATGCTGCTGTTCAACGTGACAAATGCACAAAGCAACAAACAGTGAGTCAAAGTGAAGTAATAAGACACATTGTCAGGCTATTTTTTTTCTCCATGACTAAACACTTGGAGACAGGAAGTTGGCTTTGTCTCTGTTTGAGGTACAGACCAGACAAGAAGCAAGGACACAGACCAATAAAACACCAAGGAATTGTTAACGCACCATGACCCCACCCGTTGGTCTGTGAGCTGCTATTTTGAAGCCTCCAGTTTGTAATTTGTGCATCAGCCATCTTGTTTTTTTTTTGTTTTTTTGTTTTTTTTTTAAACCAGATGAAACCATATTTGGAGAAGTTGGAGCTGAGGAGGAGTGAGGGGTGGAGCTGACCTGCTCTGTACTCTATCCTGATTGGGTGGTACAGTCTGTCAATCACACAGTAGCCACGCCCCCCAATCCATCCCCTGCTTTCTGGTCTATTTTCCTCTAAATGGACCATCATTTAAAAAATGAACATCATGTTGTATTGAAGACTTGAAACTAGAGACTGAGACCATAAACTCATTAGGAAAACTTTTACTGAGCTAATAAATCTAGGAGAAGTAGGGACATTTTCCCATAGACTTCAATACAATCTGACTTCTTTAACAACCAGTGGAGTCGCCCCCTGATGGTCATTAGATAGAAGGCAGGTTTTTGACTTTTCATCTCCGGTGATGGATGCCAAAGCATCCGCCACATTCGCCTCAGGCCCAATAAGTTTTAGTAGTAGGAAGTCTCCTCCAAAGAAAAAAATGAGTCACGGCCTTCCTTATGTGACGCCCCTAAAGTTGTTCAAATTAATCTTGTTGCTTCCGACATTCAGGAAATGTATCTGATTATCTGAGAGCTATATCTTTGATCAATCAGGCCATGAATCAGGTGCCGTGATGCCTCAAACTGGACTAGAACCAACTGATCTGACAAACATTAGTTGTGGCGGCGGGGGGACATATTGTAAAGACGTTTTTGGTGAAAAAAGGCGACCGTTGAGTGATGGTGGGAGTCAAATGAACAGTGGTGTCAAAGTCACACACCTGCCTGACCTATCGTCCACCCCACCCTCCTGCCTCCGGGGTTTCGTGGCACCATTACAATGTCACACTCCCTGGCCTTTGTTCCAGCCTGACAAGAGTCATACTTCACATGGCTGCTACAGGTCCTTGTCTGGTAAACACAGGCGTTTGAACAAACGAAACAGACTTTCACTTCCCTGTCAGGACAGCCTTTGAGTTCTCTTGGGAAGTAACAAAACACAAACAGGACAAAGCTAAGTACTTCATATTGGATTCATCTTATAACTCAATCTGCGACTAAAAGTTATTAGCAATTAGATTTTGGAGAAACATAATTCCATCCAGATTACTGTTACTAAACTGATTTGGAAAGCAGTAATTACTTTCATTGTGTGGACACCCACTACTTAAACATGATTTCTCACCTCCAGAGCCAATCTCCAGAGCTATGGCTCATCAGCCAAATCATTTTACATTGTCTTTTTGCAATTTGTGGATCATAAGTAGCATCTCTTCATCCACCAGAAACAGTAAGAGGGAAGCGAGGACGCAACAAACTGTTTACCTTTACAGGTGGGAAGGTTGGAAACAGGATAGAGGTGTAAAGTCTCTTGTGATGGCACGTCAACACCTATCGGTGGGGGCCAAGCTGCCACTGGAGTGGAGGTTGTACACAGAAAATAATGATGGGGTGTGTTGTTTTGTTTTTTGGGCGGTGGTGTGGGTCCTTCAGGCCCTCTGCTGCTTCTGTGCCTTCTCTCAGAGAATTGGCAGGAGGTCAGAAATCTCTCTACTGTAAACACACAACTACACTACGAGGTCATGAGACATCAACATCGTTTGGTACCTCTTCAGATCACATAACAGATTTTTCCAATGTTATATAAAAATCTTTCTGGTTTAGGAGACAGTGACACCGGCTGCCGATAGAAGTTCACCATGACTTGGACTAATTTGCTAAAGATAAAACTTTTTTCCTTTTTTTTCCCTTAAAACTGTAAAAACATGGTCAAAATAGCTTCATCAGTTCAGCTGAACATTTGTGAAAACATTTAAAAGGGATGCTTTGCTGCATTTATTTGTTGGAGATCAACTAGAGACTGAGAAAACAAACTTGTGCAGAAAACGTTTACTGAACTCAAGTGAGAAGTCGAGCCATTTTCACATAGACTTCAATACAATCGGACTTCTTTTAACAACCAGTGGGGTCGCCCCCTGACAGAATGAAGGTTTTTTCCTCTTTTTTTTTATATCAGAGCTGTGTTTACATCACCCACATGCATCTGGGACGGTTGGTGCTGGCATTCCCAACTTTTGGAGCATTTAGTTTGGGATGTGGCAGAGGCTGGGGGTGAATGAGTGGGAGGAGGGTCGAAAGAAATTAACGTTGACTTTTGAAATGGCTCTTATGAAGCGCTGCACAAGACTTCAAATGTCTTTACGACAGTAGTCGGACAACAAAAATCTCCAAACTTGGCCTTCGTTGTGTTGTCAACTACCTGTAAAGTTTCACGACTGTATCTTGCACAGCTTTGATGCTACACAATCTGTCCAGAGACACACAACAGACATGGTCTTAAAATAATTATTCTATTTGTCCAACGTCATCATGTTACATTAGTCTCATCTAAAGGAAAAATTGAGACTGGTCTAACTCTGGAGACCAGCCTTAACTCATCTTTACAAAAACAGCCAAGCCTCTGATAAGAGCCTAAGTGTTTCTAGAAAGCCATTGAATTTTTTTACATGTTGGTGACACTGTCAAGGATGACTCTGCAG
Organism: Rachycentron canadum; assembly: GCA_038496675.1. Classification (NCBI taxonomy): domain Eukaryota; kingdom Metazoa; phylum Chordata; class Actinopteri; order Carangiformes; family Rachycentridae; genus Rachycentron; species Rachycentron canadum. The sequence continues at coordinate 23,800,073 of CM076657.1, forward strand.
CAAGCGTCAACTCCACATCGAAAGGCGACAGTGATTGAGATAAAAGACAAGAGAGTCACAGTTGTTCAATGTGATGGTGGTGGTTGCCTTACCCTGTATCATATCCCATCAGGCCTTCAGCTTTCAGCCTTCAACAGTGGTCTTCCATTATTTCTGCTGTGAACAGAAACAACAGCAGTTAGAAGAGACCCAACTCAATCTTTACATTTACCAAACCATTTGAAAATCCACATCATTTCAAGTCACAGACCTGGTGGGAAAATTTGCATCGTTCACAACAGTAGAAATAAATTGTGGATGATTAAGAAAGGCAAAGATTCCCTTTTTAAAGCTGTATTTTATTTTATTTTTTTTTAAGTACTTGACCTTAAGTCACTCTACAGACGAAGACTGGAATCTTTCACGTTGCCCAATTGTTTTGATCATTTCTCGAAGGGTTCGGCAGACCTTCAGTCACTTTTATTAAAGCTTGTTCAGCTCTCACCTATAACGACACCAGAGAAGGTCCTCCAAGCTTCCAGTGCCACATAGGGTCTGCTCTTCTTTTTACATCTACTCTGAGTCAGACAGTCAGGTCTGTTATTAAGAATTCACTTCATATTCATAATGGACGGAACAGGAGAGGATGACACTGTATGATGGAGCGAGGAGACTAAATTCACAAGCCTCAAAAAGTGTGACTGGGGAGCACAAATACTTGTAATGGCATTATGAGGACAAAACTCTGAATATTTTAACCTGGTTCTCATAATTTTAGTTATTCTACATTTCACCCATATGGGGACATTCTTTTTGGCCAATGTCTGGACAACACTGATGGTGATGTCCACATAGATTGAAACTGAAACCCCCCCATTTTCCAGTGTTAATGCTGGTCAGGGTCTATGGCTGCAGAGCACATTTAGTTTGCATCCTAACCCTATTAAGCCCTAGAATCACATTGTCTTTAATGCATCATTGCTCTGTGATGGTTTGAGGTAAAGACTTTGGCCAATAAACTCATGAAGGAAGTTAGTTCAGATCTGGATCAGTCTGAGCCTTTGACTGGAGCATTGCTGCTTTACTTCTGTCTGTTTATCCATCCATTCTCATCCTCCATCTTTGATAGAGACGTCTAGAGTCACGTCTCTACATGGGACGCTCCTATTGGCTCCAGTGGGTGATGTCACAGCCAATCAGAGTGTCTCCTTCAGAGGCCTGAGACATAGAGACATGGACAATAAGATATTTAGAGCATTAGAGGCTTTGGAGCTGATTTTTCATCATTACTGCTCCAAAGAATGAGCAGAACTCAGATCAGATAAAGAGAGAAACTTCAATTCAGCTCTAGAACAACACAAACACATGTGTGGAACTTTCTGTGTTGAAATTTTCTTTGGTTATTATGGTTTACAGTGTTTTTATCTAGAAAATAAACAGTTTTTAGTTTCCTCTTCTTCTCTGAGCTACTATCCCCTATTACAGTCTTTATTGAGTCACATATATAATGAGCTGATTTTGAGCTGATCCTGAATATGTGGAGACTTGGGGACATTTTAAAAAACAACTTTATAAAGGAAAAACACAAAGGGATGAAAAAACAGAAAAGCCTTAATGTGGCTCTAAAAGGCGTAGACATCTTTCACTCTGTTATTTTTCTCACTCCTTTGCAAAATGGCAATTTAGTAAAAATCTGGCTGATATAGGACCACTAAAGGGTGAGACATGCTGTTTGTGTACACAAGGTTAATGACTGCTACGCCGTGCTTCAGAAATGACCCTTGAAATGACACTCCAACCCATTCAACAGCAATAATGTCAGTGGATCCATAAAGCGGAGACTATAATATTAAAGCAGATTGAATGAGGACAGGACACAGTGCGAATCCTGTATATTTTGAATCAAAAGAGCAACAGCAATATTTTTAGCTGTGACGTCAAAAGCACTAAGTCACAACAGGAAACAAACTGTCCTTATAAGCCTCTGTGGAACCTTTCATCTATTTTATATAACACAGAGGCTAAATTAATTTTGCTGACTGAAGTATTCTTTAAGGAAAGAATGAGTAGAGGTGAGCAGTGGTCTACTTTCTCTGAGCCCCTGTCCCTTTAAAAACAATGACCTGACCAGCAGGGCACCTTGGCTGGAGATGAGAAAGTAGTTATTTCCAGCACCCTCCTCATTTATTTGCGTACGTGTTTTAAGAGACCTAAAGCAGCAGGGCTGGATGCCTGGGCGCCATACTGATAGAGCAAGAAGGGGACTGCGTGCACTTGACCCAGGGCCCCTGAGTGAGTAGTGGGTGGGGGTGGGGTAGTGGTAGTGGGGGCTCAGACAGGTGATCAGGGCCAGGCGGATACACTCGGGTGGATAACATGTCTTCGGTGTTACTGACGGACTGCCCAACTGGCGCCCTGGCTGGCTGGCTGGCAGCGTGCCCAGCGTTATTCCACTGGCTGAGCGGCTGTTTAGCTTTAGATGACTGTTGTGAGACCGAGAGGGAAAGTCAGGGGTGACAGTGAGTTTGAGGTTGGCCTCTGTCTGTCTGAGCCCAAAGACAAACTGGAGATGAGGCAATCACTGAAGAACGTTCTGCACATTTGTATATTTTTACTCCTCAAATATTGTGCATTTCTTCATACTTGTTGCTGTAGTTTTGACTTTTTTTCCTTATCTACCTCCTCTTTCTAAATTGAGTGTTGAGCATTTGTAACAAAGGAATTTCCCTGCAGGGATATTTCTGAACACACTGGATGGAGTGAGCAGAGAGACGGACCTCTCACAGGTTTTAAACTGTCCCATGAGGTTGAAAACAAGCTACATTTCTCTATTTTATGTGTTCAGATGTTTTACAAGTTGTAATCTGTTTAAAAAAAAAAACACAAAAAATGGGATTTTTTTTTTTTTTTAAGGAATCAGCTTTATTTTAATTATTTACTTTTAGGTCCAGGTTTACAGTCTCACCTTGACTACATCTAAGGTCTGCGTGAAGCCTCATGGGCCATATGACTGTGAACCCACTAATTTGCGATATTTATGCAACAACTACGTAGCAACTGTGCATGTCCTCTAATGTCCACCAGGGGGCGACTCCACTGGTTGTTAAAGAAGTCAGATTGTATTGAAATCTATGGGAAAATGTCTCTACTTCTCCCTTGATTTATTAGCTCACTAAACGTTTTCCTAATGAGTTTATGGTCTCCAGCTCTAGTTTCAAGTCTTCAATACAACATGATGTTCATTTTTTAAATGATGGTCCATTAAATTAACATCAACCTTATCATCGCTGTATCACATTGTTTTGTTATCTTAAAACACTTGTTACCAGCCTTGTGGTCTGATGGATAAAATAAAATAAAAGTTACTGAAACGTCGTGTTTCATTGTCCTGAAAACAGCTGCCTGCTGGACCTCAAAATAAAAACACAAGACCTAAATGAGGCTTAAAGGCAATGTGGAGTTGGGTGATTATTCTCTGTAGTTCCATACAATATTATAGATGTGATCCATCATATTGTAAATATTTAGTTCAGCTTCAAACTTTTATATCAATAAAAAAAAAATTAAACCAGATTAAACAGTATTTGTTTTGGAGAATAGTTGCTGGTCGGTATGATAATCTTTTATTAGGGAGTTTTATTTAGTTACTGAGGAGCTGGATATTATAATCAGATTTATTTATCTCTGTGATCCAAAAGATATTTTTTTTAACCACAGCAGGACATTTGATTTTTGATGGTTTCCTCCACTGGCAGAGCCACAGATGATACCTGCTGCAGCAAATACCAGGACACAGCTTTATTTAACATTAATTTCTAACAACCGACTGATCAGCAGGAAACTTTATTTAAAATCGGAAGAACGAATACACTGTGTACAGTTGGCTCTGTGTGGACAGACTGTTTATATTTGGAAGGCTTTTAAGGAAGTCAAGCTGTGTTTAGATTATCAGACATTTCAACAACTGTGGGTTATTTAATAAATAAACAGTGGAGGCTCGGGGTCTTATTCTGTTTTGTGTTTAGTTCAACATCACTGGAGTGGTCTTTTCTAGTATTTACCATATATTATTATAATTATTATTATTAATAAACCTTATCTCAAGAGTCTGCTTACTGGATAGAAACACAAGCCCGGTCTGTGTTAGCTGTGTTAAAGTGCAGAGAGTCTGGACTGAGTCTCACACAGTAGCACTGATCTAACTAAATAAGAGCGACACACATGATTAGTCCCAATTATATACAATATATACTATATATACCCCCCCCCCCCAATTCATCCCTGCTTTATGGTCTATTTTCCTCTAAATGGACCATCATTTAAAAAATGAACATCATGTTGTATTGAAGACTTGAAACTAGAGACTGAGACCATAAACTCATTAGGAAAACGTTGACTGAGCTAATAAATCAAGGGAGAAGTAGGGACATTTTCCCATAGACTTCAATACAATCTGACTTCTTTAACAACCAGTGGAGTCGCCCCCTGATGGTCATTAGAGAGGATGAAGGTTTAAGGCTCTTTAGCTTTAGCTTCACTTCACAGACCCAGAGTCTACTTTTATAAACAGTCTATGGTCTTTGACCAGTCAAAGAAATCTATGAGTATTTTAGCTTAATTTGACATTTAACAATTTTTTTTCAATTTTAATGAAACTGCTGAAGTCTGTTTGGGGTGTAGCTCATGCACACCAGTACATGTGAACACATCAAACTGGAAAAGAGCCTCGTTTTCATGCGTAAAATTAATTTAAAAAATAGCGTTTAATCTTAAAGTTTCCTTTCACCATGACTGAATGAATAAGAAGTCATTTTAACCTACACAACAATCTTTTCGAGTCTTTTTGTGGCTAAACCACACTGATAAATAATGTCCTCCTTTGTTTGATGTGCTGATTTCATGCCTGAAGATGGTTGGCAAATTTTTTCCATTGTGGCTTAAGTAGATCAATATTGGCAAGATTCAATCAAAAACTGGGAAGCTGTTTTATTAAGAATTGCACAGCATGCAGTTTTAGAAAAGACAAATAAGTAACAAAGAAAAACTACAATAAAATAGTAAGTATAATAAAGTTGTGTTTGAAAAGCAAGTAAAAGTTATGACGCTTGAAATTCTATTACTCATCCGTTCTTTATCTATACCACTTATCCTTACAGGGGGCTGGAGCCAATCCCAGCTGACACTGGGTGAGGGTGGGGGTACAACCTGGATCACACAACCATTCATCCTCACATTCACACCTAACCACTGCACCACCGCGCTGCTTCGAAATTCTGTGATTCAGTCCAAAAATAAATACTGTTGGGGTGTTAATACAGAAACTCTGGGATTCTTTTTTACCTTGAAATAAACTTTCCACCACCAATCAAATGCTTATCAGTAGTTGAAGTACGGGTCACGGTTGGACTTTCAATCGGCCAATCCTGGTGAAGGAGGCCCGACACGAGGCAGACAACTACGTCCCTTGAGCGTGATAAACATGCTATAAATTGGCTAATTTCCAGCTGGCCCTGCTCCAGCATGCTAGCAGTGACGAATCCTATTTACTGACTGCAACGCTGACTATTGGAAAAATCACATGGACCCAATCGGACAAGTGGGTCAGGATCTGCTTTTGTTGTTGTTGGACATGGGGGTCATGGTGTGTCGCCGTGGCCAGTGGGCTGGTCTGCTGGTCAGTTGGGGACAGTGGAGAGGTGGCCTCAGAGTGCTGGGAGTGGCCCGGCCCAGATGGCCGTCCCATACAGCCCAGGGACTTAATATCTTTCTTTTCCCTCCTCACAGACCAGATGGAGACCATTACAGTGGTCAGGCCACTGTAATGGGGTGTGTGTGTGTGTGTGTGTGTGTGTGTGTGTGTGTGGAGGTGGGGGTATCTAATTACAACAATTGTTGAAATCTTTTCAGCCTGCTTTTTTTTCTTGCTTTTTCTGATAAAATGCTCCCTCCCAACATGCACTGCAAACCCTCCTGAGAATTCCTATAAGAGACCAGACTGTTTCACAGAGAACAGAAGGACGGACGGAGAAAAAGGAGAAACTCTGAGAAGGGAAGGAGAGAGGAGAGGGGAAAAAAAGCACATTAAAGATATGCAAATCCAGCTGTCTGGGGTGAAGAGCATTAACTAGCGTTAGCAGGATAGCTGCCTCTATTTTTAGTGTTTGCATATGTTTGTGCGTGTGTGTTCACGCATGACTGTGTGTATTTGTGTGTGTCTCTCTCTCTCTCTCTCTCTCTCTCTCTGCCGAGGTGTGTGATGACTTCCTTAAGTCTGGGCTTTCATGTTCTCGTCAGGCAGTCTGGGCGTCGAGATATGTCAGCAGAAATATTCTGCCTAATTGAGACACTTCACAAATGAAGCTGTCAAGATCGGGCTTCAAACAGAATACATAATAGCAGTTGGAAGAAATTTTCTAGGACAGCAGTGAGAGGGAGTCTAATTTTTATTTTTTTATTTATTTATTTTTTTTGAATTCTAAACAAGTCCAGTGTGTAAAATGATTACAGGTTGGTTTCATGACGATTATCAGAGTTGTCAAATATATGACTTCCAAAGTGAGTTGAGGAGGGTCAGAAACAGCAGCTGTGCCAATCATGTCTCCAGGAAGTCAAATGAAGTGAGTCAGGTCGATGTTTAATTTATTTTGTAGCCATGGTTGTAACGTTTCCCAAAACCAGTGTCAAAGTCATCTAATGTCCATGATGTACAGCAGTGTCTGGCAGCCATGTTGTGTTTCTTCACTTCTGGAACTAGCATCTTTCCAAATGTGCAACACAGCACAGAAGATGAATCGTTTAGATACATAAGGTGTTTAAAGGTCCATACAATCTAAAGGTTGATGTTAAAGGTTTAAGGCTCTTCAGCATTGGCTTCACTTTACAGACCCAGAGTCTATGTCTATTTTTATAGACAGTCTATGGTTCATACTAATGTTCAGTCCTCTCTCTCTCCTATTATTATTATTATTATTATTACTTTTATTACAGACCAGTCTGATATAACAAGACCCCTCGACTCGCTCATGACCTTCAGCCCTTGAACATCTGTTGCATAAACAGAACTGATACCTGAAAAGTCCTGTTTACATCTTTATATTTTTTAGACATTTTCTATTCGACAGTGAGGAGATAACAGTATGTGAGGGAGGGGGCCAGACGGGGAACGACACACAAGAAAAGTCCCCTCTGAGACACAAACCAGGTCCATACGGTCTAAAGGTAGATGTTAAAGGTCCATACGGTCTAAAGGTGGATGTTAAAGGTCCATACGGTCTAAAGGTAGATGTTAAAGGTCCATACGGTCTAAAGGTAGATGTTAAAGGTCCATACAGTCTAAAGGTAGATCTCCATGTGGTCTTTGATTATAAAGCAGGTCTGTATTCAGAAACTGAGCCTTAAAACCAGCCGTCAGAACTTCTGGAACGTTGTGATGTCATGATCAAGCAGTCACCGCCCTCAGCCACACCACCAAGCCCCACCCACCTGGACCCACCAGCCAGCCCTTCAGGATTTGGTTTCTCTGGTGTTTCCCTAAAATATGTATTTTACTGGGTTGGTAGAAAACAGTCAGCCAATCTTCTGACTGGTCCAGAGAGAAGCCTGAGAAGATGGAGAGGGGAGATGTAAAACTACACTGAGATGGTGTTTGGTTCTTTTATGGATATCAACACTTCAGATAAAACACCACAAAAGGCTAAAACATGAGACCTTTTAAGCAACAACACCCACAATTGCTCCATTACTATGAACAGTTACAGGCTGTTTGAGATTGAATAAAGTCTTTGGTCATCACCACAAAAACACTCGTTTCTTCAACCCATGTCTGCAAAGAATATGACATGAAAGGACACAGAATATACTGGCCACCTTTCTGAAGCACCACTTTTTAATACAGTTTAGGGGAAAGAAACCACACAAATCAAATCAATGGAGGCGACATGACAAAAAAATTTGTTGGATTGGTAAGAAAACCTTCCAGATCTGCTGAATGTGGTTGTCACTGCTGAAAATATGTAAGAAAAGGCAGACGCCAGCGCCACTGCAGGGTTACAGGTCAGCAGACAAGCGCTCCAGTTGGTAGCTAACTGTCAGGCGCAGGCAGCAAGAAGAAAGTGTTTGTGGTTTTGCTTTATGTTTCTGCCTTTATCCCCAAACTTAAGGAACAACAGTCATGACTCAGCAGGTTGATAATGCCACAACAGACCCAAACGCTGGCTGCTGGATGCCTGGTGGTTCTGGAGGTCTGAGTGGACCATCCTCTCCACACTCACCCACATCGGCCTGACAGCCCTTAGGTCCCCAACCCTCCTGGTCCTATTTTAGGCACCGTCACCCATCGTCTGTCAGCTGCTGTTTGGAAGTCTTCAGTTTGTAACTTGTCCGTCAGCCATCTTTGTTTTTTCAAACCAGTAGAAACCATCTTTGGAGGAGAAGGTGGAGCTGAGGAGGAGTGAGGGGTGGAGCTGACCTGCTCTGTACTCTATCCTGATTGGGTGGTACAGTCCTACAATCACAGTAGCCACGCCCCCTAATCCATCCCCTGCTTTCTGGTCTATTTTCCTCTAAATGGACCATCATTTAAAAAATGAACGTCATGTTGTATTGAAGACTTGAAACTAGAGACTGAGACCATAAACTCATTAGGAAAACGTTTACTGAGCTAATAAATCAAGGGAGAAGTAGGGACATTTTCCCATAAACTTCAGAATGAAGGTTTAAGGTTCATCTTTATTGACAGTCTATGGCCCATACTAACATTCAGTCCTCTCTCTCTCCTGTTGTTGTTGTTGTTGTTGTTATTATTATTATTATTATTACTTTTATTACAGACCAGTCTGATATAACAAGACCCCTCGACTCGCTCATGACCTTCAGCCCTTGAACATCTGTTGCATAAACAGAACTGATACCTTTTGTTATGATTCTTTGCAAAATGAAAAGTCCTGTTTACATCTTTATATTTTTTAGATATTTTCTATTCGACAGTGAGGAGATAACAGTATGTGAGGGAGGGGGCCAGACGGGGAACGACACACAAGAAAAGTCCCCTCTGAGACACGAACCAGGGACGTTGTGGTTCATGTTCTTCAGCTTAACCCCTAAACCACCAGGGCGCCGCACAGCTCACTCAGTTTTTACCTCCAGTCGTCCTCCTGCTGGGGCGTATTTTCAGGGCTTTTATTTCCTGTCATTTATAACTAAAATAAATAATAGATAATAAATTAAAATAAAAAGTTTTTTCAATTAAATTTTTCTTGTTAACTCTATGTACAATTGACAAGATTTCATGAAGTGAATTAAAATGTAATTTGCAAGTAAGCATATATATATATATATATATATATATATATATTTTCTCATATATATATCTAGNCTTGTTATTGTTTGCAAGGAAGGAGATTTCTGTGTTTTGAGGTTGTTTCCTCTGCTGCTCCTCACACGAGTAAAAACCCTAACTTAAGTAAATATGTTTTCGTTAATGGAAACGAAAATGAAATGAGGTTTGAAATGAGGAAGTTAAAAAATAAATAAATAAATAAAATTGAGAAAAAATTTGAAATGGAAACATTTTTTTCTAATTGAAGTCATGGCACCTGCCATATCGGGCCCCTGGGAGCCAGATCTAACTGAGGCACCGCTTGAAATCTGTCAACAAAGCTTAATTCACATGAAATTTCTCAGTGGAAACACATTCACAAATGTGTTTTTTAATGGCTGCTTGGGGAAATATGGGAAAATGTGGGAAGACACCCATATATATATATATATATATATATATAGTCTCATTAATATTGAAATAATTTCATTTTAATAAGCAGAATAAATGTGTTGTACTATTGCGTTTGAATGTAAGTCTGCTCAGTAATAGGGTCAGTACATGGAAACAGGCTTCATTCAGGTGGTTCAGTTAGACTGTAACCAGCATCAACTTCCAACTATAATAATCATTAATTCTCTTTATCTCTGTAGCTGTAGATACCCCAGGCTGTAAAGTGCATGGATGGAATATTAAAGGGTCATTCCACAGATTTTTACAAGAATATCTGTCCTTGTTGCGAGAAGTAAAGGACTTAATGTCTTTGGTTGCTTTGGAGGGCACTTGCTAAAGTCTGAAAAAAAAATAACCCCGATTGTTTCTGTTTTGTTTTTTGTTTTGTTTTTTTTAATCTAGCATCTATACTGCTTATCTATGTGGGTTCATGTGGATGACATGGATAACGTACATGTCTCTGGACCGTGGGAGGGAGTACCTGAAGGGAACCCACGCAGGCACAGGAAAACATGCAAACTCCACACAGTGCTATCCACTGTACCACCGTGCCGCCCCAGTCTGCAACATTGAAAATGTGGGTGTGAGTCTGACCCATATACTGTCACTAAAGATGGATGTGGCCTCACCCATAAGTTCAGTTGTTGCCATCCTGTCTGTGCCCGGCTCCACTGTTCTCCTGGCTAGAATAAAAAAGGGCGTGGGGTGTGTGGAGCCAAGGTCACTCAGGGTGGTGAAATTTAAGCCTTAATAAAAAGTAGAAGTATGGCGAAGGAGAAAATTCTCTGTAGAGACCCAAACCAATTTTTGTTTTTTTCTGTTGATTTCTGCTGTGAATTTTTAACATGGGAGTCTAGTTAAACTCTAGTGGTCATTAGAGGAACTGCAGCTTTTGGCTTCATTCTTAATTTTCTCCTAACAGCAATTCAAAGTTATTTTTATATATATATCAACCTCATTGCTTCAATCGTGATAATTTAAAAAAGAAAACTCTACTAAATCACTAGCGGAAAGTAAAAATACAGAGAAGGCAGCTTGTTATCTCCAATTTGACCATGATGCTGCAGGAAGCGTGCTGGGTACGCTGACGGGTACGCTCATTTAGGACTCACGTGTGATCCACTTAATTATACACAAATGAGGAAGTTAAACAAGCGAGGGAGATGAATAAAAAGTCATTAAATAGTTGGGTAAAATATGCATCTAGTTTTCCTGCAGCAGAGCGTGGGGGCCACTGTGATGGAGGTGCATATCTGTGTGGAAAGTTGATCAGTAAAACAATCCACGCATCTCCGCTCTGAAACTTTCATCATGAACTCTAATACTTCACTGTGTTTGTCAGTGCAGCCTTTGTTTAGACAAGACGAGCCGAGCCCTGAGAACAGCAGGCTATTAGGGCCTGCTGCAGAGTGTGATACCAATGGCTACGGATACCATATGGCATCGGGAACTAGATACAACACAAACAAACACAGGACGCAGGGACGGGCAGACACAGACGATGGGATTACATAGGCTGTATACTGTCTGTGTGTGTGTGTGTGTGTGTGTGTGTGTGTGTGTGTGTGTGTGTGTACTGTATGGTGTGTAGGTGTGTGTGTCTGTACTGTATGGTGTGTATGTGCAGCTGAGTATGCACCAAATGTCAGTATTTTGATCACATTAAAAAGGACTGAATTTAATGTCAAGTGCTGTGAACACTGTGAAAATCTTCAAGTGTTTGCACATATGTGTATATATAACATCAGAATAGTTGCCATGGTTACTTACATGTATGTCTAAAGTAAAACATTTGCCTTGAACCTGATTTGCAGCCTGATACAAAGCTGCAGAGAAGGGTTTTTTTCCTGGCGTCTCATGGTGAATTTGAAATACTGTAAGTTTGTATCATGGCCGGGACTTAGCTGTTAAGACGTCATGTTTTCTCTGTAGTTTATATGACACTGATGAGCTTTAACATCCTTTGCTGTGGAAAGGTTCTAGCTAGAGCTGCAGATGTAATTTATTATTTGGAACAAAATCTTGTGCTGTATTTATAAAATTTATTCAAATTCAGATGACCTTTACTTTGAAAATTACATTATTCAACCTGCCCAATGTTCCTCTGTGATTGGGTGTGTTTCCTGCCAAAAGACACACTGGGAGACTTTGTACTGTTTTATTTCGTACTAATGGACTACCTCATTGTTTGAGCCAGACTCTAGTGGCCATTTGAGGAACAGTTTTTAGCACTTGTGTTGGTGTTGGTGCTTTTTTCAGTGTATTAAAAAAATCACAATTTAAATTTACAGAATTTACACATTTACATTACATCAAAAAAATAAGATTAACTGAATCCACCAAATTCATCAAGATTCAACTGTGCAGGCTGGGCACTGATGTAGAACTGTCTCATTATATCAATGGACTTTTTTCCAAGTCTGCATTTTATAAATCTATATATTATTATATTATATAAAAAAAAAAAAAAAAAAAAAAACAGCAACGTTGGTTGAAATGGATTTAGTTCATTTTATTTTGGTGGAATCAAATCCAGTCTCAGTATAAACTCATTACTGATGCTTTTCTTTGTTGTTCAAGGGACCGTGTATATTTTACACTAAAGTTTTGATCTGTCAGACAATAACAGGCCTCTCTTTGAGCATCTTTGACGATTGGAATCACGCTGCACTGCAGCTTGTTTTCAGGAGCTGTCGGGAGAAGGATTACCATTAGCTGCAGCAGAAGTCTAGTAGATCATAGCCAGAGGAGGGAGAGGCGAGTGGGGCCTGACAAAAAGCAGGAGGCCTAAAGTCAGCCCAGCCCGGGGCCAGAGCTGAGCTCCACAGGGACACGAACACACTCTTGATAAACAGCGAGCAGGAAAACACATGTGGGCAGCTCACATGAGCATACGTGAAAATACATGCAACATCACAATGTGTTTGTGGAGGAGACACTGCAGCCACGGGCCTGTTGTACAAAAGGAACCTTTGTTCTATTACTGACACACACACACACACACACACACACACACACACACATATATATATACAGAAGATACTCACATACTGAAAAAACATGGGTTCTTCATACACACCAGGCAGAAAGAGGCTGCAGGCTCAAGGCTGTTGGGGACTGATGAAGCCAATGCTGAAGAGCCTTAAACCTTCATTCTCTCTAATGACCATCAGGGGGCGACTCCACTGGTTGTTAAAGAAGTCAGATTGTATTGAAGTCTATGGGAAAATGTCCCCACTTCTCCCTTGATTTATTAGCTCAGTAAACGTTTTCCTAATGAGTTCGTGTCGTCACTGAGAGCTGACACTTGACTCAAAGTGACCAGCCTGGTGTGTGTGTGTAAATCTTTATGAAAATGTTTCTTCAATATTCGAATTCCTTTGAAACGAACTGCATGTAATTCAAACTTCACTCAAACTAATTCAATAATATCAATAATAATTATTACTAAAATAATTAATAATTCATACCTGATTCCCTTACAGCTCCTTCTCTCCTGTTTCCACACACCGGACCTCAAATGCAGCTTGAAAATCACTCGTCTGCATATTTTGTCTCTTTGTTGCTGCTGACACACGTTGATGATGTCACACTCAGGGAGAGTGACTCAGTAACGTTTAACAGTTCTTTACTGTTAAAAGTGCTAAAAATACATCCACATAAAGTTTGTCTCGCTTAAAAACAAGCAAGACAAATTATTAGTATCGACAGTCGGCTGTTTGTTTTGCAAACTGATTTTGGATCGATGTGTCGAGCGCCTATCGATGGATGTAGTTGATGAATTGTTACAAACCTACTACAGAGTGAGGACCAAGTCTTCTCCTGACAGAGTGAGGACATTGTGGTTGGTCCTCACTTTCTGTCACACCTTTAAATGCCAGTTTGAGGGTTGAGATGTGGTTTGGGGGTCGGGGGTTAGGAATAGGCTTTGGGTTAAGGAATGAATTATGTCCTCACAAAGACAGAAGTAGGAGTACGTGTGTTTGCGTGTGCCCTGAAAAGGAGAGGCTGAGCGCCGTATGTGGGTCAGGTCATCTTCACCAGCAGGTTCTGTCAGGAGGTGAGGAGGAGCTGTTAGGAGAGAGATGTCTCTTCCTGTCAGTGTATCAGTCTGGCAGCTCTGACCTCTTCTCCACCCTGTCGACATCTCAGCGCAACAACGTCATGTAGGGATTTACTGAAACACGCAGGAGCGCACAGCGCATCAGAGAGACAACACAGACACTCATTTTTCTTCCTCGTGCTAAAAATAAGTAAGAATCACTCATTAAAATGTACATTTGGAAGCATCTAATGAATCAATTAACAAGACCCCCGTTGAGGAGATTGGCAGCCATGAAGAGAGGATCTGTCAGGAAATCTGTGAAGTAACAAATAAGTGAAACTCCCTCTTATCATCAGTCATCGACGTAGCGGATGTAGACAGTATATTTCACACACATGTACCACAATCAGGGCTGTGCATACACAGATTGGTTGTGACAGGATGAAAACACCTCTTCTGATTGTTGTATTTGGCTCAAAGACATGAAAAAGTTTAAATACAGGAAAATGGTTGAACCTCCTAAGACAAACGGTGCCAAAGATGAATCTGACGTCTTTGTCGTCATTAGATAGAATGAAGGTTTAAGGCTCTTCAGCATTGGCTTCACTTTACAGACCCAGAACCAGTCTGTGGTTTTATACCCTAATGTTTAAACGCAGGTAAACGCCTGAAAACGGGTTGTTGCTTTTGAAAGTCATTTTGGAGCTTGATCTGACTCCCAGAGGATGGTGTTTCTGGTTTAACAGCACCTGAACAGACGACAGGTCTGCGTCTGTGCCTCGAGACGTCACAGCAGGAGAACAGGTGAAAATTAGCATGTTCACCCAGCTGTTGTGTTTACATTGATAGATATCTGTATCTGCTGCAGAGTCACGTGACCCAGGTCTGGATGCAGATTGTTGCCTTTTCTATTTTGCGACAAAACCCAGATGTTAGCAGGTTTTTGACCAATGAAAAAAATGAGACTGTTGACAAATCAGCAGTCGTACAACTGTGTTACTGATAATTTAGTTCTGGATAAAACATCTGGGAATGTTAGTTACTGACAATCACAGAAAGAAACATTTACAAATTAGTGAGAGGTGACACCTCTTAGTCAGATTGTTTGTCTGAATCTGTCTTATTCATCTGCTGCAGTATCATTTTCGTTAGCACATAAAAAGCAAAGAAAAGAATCCGATATGAATGTTTGTATGTATCTATCACTGCTTCACACACACACACACACACACACAGAAGACTTGTTGTCTGTGCAGCCATTCTTAGTCTGCAATTACCTTATCTGCTGGCATTCACACCCACCCACAATAACACACAAGCATCAGACCCACAAGCTTCACACACCAACCTTGAATCCACCCTCACTCCAGTGTCTGAGACGGGAGGAAGACAGACAGACAGAGACTGGCTATTAAAACTAAACAGCTGGATTTAATTATCATTAATTAATTCAAACTACCAACCGGTTCCTTTTAAAAATCTGCAGTAGCTGCCTGTGCTAATATGCATGTTCATCTAATTCTATCACTCCGTATCTTTGATACTTTAATGACCATTGTTTTTTCAATGCATTTGCATTCTGTACATTTTGAGTGTTACTGATGGATTCAGCTTTTCCTACACTGACATCAACAATTCATGGGGAATTATGCATTCAAGTACCAGGCGAAAGGTAGTGCATGCACACATTTTGCATAATGCAGAAGACATTTGGTTGATGTTTTGACTTTAAGCCAGACTGTGCTGCATGACTTGTTTCTTTTTCTGTTGCGATCCTGACATAAAAAGAGCTGCTCATTCTGTGTTTTCTGTCCAGTGGTCAATACACGTGTCATTTCGTAAGGAGGTCAAATAAACTATGAGTAAAATGCAAATAATAAATCATTTTTTTACATTACATTTAAAACTGAAATTCGTAAACCTTTTTAAGATACACAAATGAATATTTATCTGAACGAAGGATCACTCATAGGAGTTGTTTAGATGAGTCAATCCCAGAGTTAAGGTTAAGGACACCTAATGAAAGAGTCACCCCCGACCTCGTCTTGATCTCTGTAGCATCTTGGTCTCCATGGCCCACTGTTAACCACCAGCCTTGTCTTTGACCCAAACAAGAATATTAAACCCAAACTTAACCCCAAAACTGAGCCAGTTTATCTTGACAGGTACGATGGGCGGAACATCATTATTATTATCATTATCATTGCTATTTAGAAATAACACGTCTTTGATGTAAAATAGAAAGATGTGTCTTATTCATGGTTCCAGAGCCTCAGATTTCTCTGTTATTCCTTGTGTCCTAAATATCACGAGTCCACTTTAAAACGGTTGGCTTTTTTTCAATTTTGTGGTAGTTTCATGCATCTGGCCATCTCTGCAGTCTGTGTCTGTGTGTGTGTGTGTGTGTGTGTGTGTGTGTGTGTGTGTGTGTGTGTGTGTGTGTAATCTGAGCTTCTCCTTGACCTTCAAAAATTGTCTACATGCCATGCTTACAGTCCCAGGGTGGCAAATTGAGCATTGTCCTCTACAGAGGAGAGGTAAAGTTATGCGGACACTTCGAGAACGAATGTAATTTGCAAGAAAAACATGCACAGCTTCTGTGTGTGTGTGTGTGTGTGTGTGTCTGTGTCTTTCCCCTGCCGGGTCCCGGCCGTCTGAAGGTCATCCCATCCCCATGCTCAGCTTCATGGAGAGCTGCCAATGCTGACGGCTGCAGCTACTGCTGCTGCACTGTGCGTCTGGCACTTGCTTCCATCACTGCAGGGCATTGATTAGGTGGCACAGCTATGCTTCACCTGCTGGAACCAGCCAATACCAATACAGCAGATGCTCCAGCCAGCCAATACCAAAGCAGGGAAAGGTTTGGAGAGGCTGGAGACAAACTGGCAGCCAGAAGACAAGTGTTGTTGTTTTTTTTTTTTTTTTTCTGGTGAAAAAACAGAATGTATCACGGAGGCGGAGTAGAAGAAAGAGTAATAAGATGGAAGGTTAAGGAGGGGGGATACGGGAATTTGGAGGGAGGAGAAAAAAAAGGAAAGCAGCTTTTGAAATAGCGACAAGGATGAGTAGACTTGAGGGAAATAGGCGAGGAGACCGTATTCGTTTTCACACACATACTGACGCACACACACACACACAAATATTTAAAGCCTTTTCAGGCTGCTTTAGTGAAGCTGTCAAGATGAAAAATGAGCTAGTCAAATCTAATAACATGAGAAGTTAAGAGGCAAACTTTTTCATGCAGAGCTGTGGAGGAAAATGTTGATGAGCCGGAGCAGAGGAAGTGTACAGTATTAGTCAAGCGGCGAAGCATTGAACATTTTGCTTTAGTGCAGTAAAAGTATGAAGGGTCTCACACAGCATCGATTGATCTGACACAGCTAGAAGTCAATGAACTACAGCAATTTTCACAACTGACTGAATGAATCATTGATTGATTCGCAGATTCTCAATAATAGAGTCCAATTGACACAATGAAATCTATGCTCATTTGTGTTGGATGGTAAGTTAATGCATTTTTCTTGTAGTAGTAAAGAGTTTTGTGTCATTTTTTTCTAATGTCTGAGGAAAATGATGATATTGCCAACAGCCTCTGTCACTGTGTGTTTCCTACATTACGTTACCTGCAGCTAGCTTTAGCCTCTGAGTCTTTTGGCGTCCACCTTACTTTGCCCAGCAGCAGTTTTCTCACGACCTCTGACGACACCACGTACACGACTTCCCATGATCCGTTAGTAGAATGTAACTCTGCATTATAAACACTGAATGTTAAACCTATAAGCTCAACGTATCAGCTGTTCTCATGATTAAAGCTAAGAGGATTTTGTTAGCCAGCCTTTGCTAAGAGAAGTTTGTTGTAACATGTAATCTGGGAGGAATATAGAGATAATGGTGTCAGCAAAAACCCATGCAGGCCCTGAAACAGGCCTCGAGTGGAAAATTCCAGGCACCATTAGAAACCGGCTCAAATCAGTCAGGCCCTGCCCACGAGCTGACGATAAAACATGGTGCTCAGGCACAATGTCCTCAGTCGGGTTTATCTCTTATAAAAGAATGAACTCTACTGCACTGAACTCTGACCAACTCTCAGAAGACTCCAATAAGTGTTGATGAAGAGGATCCGACTTCTAATCTGGACCAGGCCTGAACTTCTGACCATCCAACGTTTCTGAAGGTTTTAAGGCAGCATTAACGTTGCCTCAATAAATTTTTCTTGGCCTTTATTATCTCACTAGCATGGTTTTATGATTTTATCGACATCCAGCTGCCGTGGAGCAACATTAGCGTTTCTCGTAACTGGCTAATGTAGGTCCAGTATTTACTGTCTTGTAGCTCTGGTTTTGGTAATCACACAGTAGCCACGCCCCCTAATCCATCCCCTGCTTTCTGGTCTATTTTCCTCTAAATGGACCATCATTTAAAAAATGAACATCATGTTGTATTGAAGACTTGAAACTAGAGACTGAGACCATAAACTCATTAGGAAAACGTTTACTGAGCTAATAAATCAAGGAGAAGTAGGGACATTTTCCCATAGACTTCAATACAATCTGACTTCTTTAACAACCAGTGGAGTCGCCCCCTGATGGTCATTAGAAAGAGTGAAGGTTTAAGGCTCTTCAGCATTGTCTTCACTTTACAGCCCCAGAGTCCAGGTCCACTCTTATAAACAGTCTTTGGTACTTGGTCAAAATTTGTCAATAAGATCAATGAAGTGTTTTTTTGTTTTTTGTTTTCTTAATAAAAAAAAAAATGCCTCCCAGACTTTTGCATATATTGATATAAACATTACATTTAAAATGAAAACTTCCCTGAGGTCAGTCTCAGGTTGCACCTATGGATTTTTATCCTGACTCTGTACTTCTATGTTTTAAATTTGGCTGCAACCATTTTCACAAATATTCAGTGTGTAAAAGAAACTGTCATCTGTTGTCACAGATCAATTCAAGCTCTTTCATTCAGAGAGATAAAAATACACCCGACATACACAAACTCACCCCTTCTCACCCTCCTGTCTCCAACACTCCTCCCTGACCCCTGACCTCCCCTCGCTCCCCCGCCCTCCTCGCCTCTCACCTCCCCTCATGCGAGCCCCGTGCGGAGCCAACAGACCCCCTACGTCGCCGCCCTATTAACAGGCCTGGGTTCACTGTAATGATGCCTCTCCTTATGTCTGTGCAGCTGCCGCGGCGCTGAATGGGGAGGATAAATCTGGGATCCTCGACATCCACATCATTGTTTCACTGCCACTCTCTGCTGTCATGTGCATGAGACAGAGAAAGGAAACGCTCCATTAGATGTCTCTGTACATAACTATTTTATTTTAAAATGTCTGTAAGTGACTCGGACTGATAGATTGGGATGGTATTTATAGATATTTTCTAATCTTGGGGGTTTTCAGTGGATTTTATGTGACCACAGATGTTAGACCGCATGAAAATAATGTGTTACAAAAAAAAAAAGAAAAAAGAAACAAAACAAAGACAAAAGAAAGAAAGAAAGGATGAAGGACAGAAGAAGAAAGAGACAGAATCTGTGGCTGGACTAAATGTCAGCTCTCCTCCCACTCAAAGAAATCTGCAAAATTGTTTTTACAACAACAACAAATGCACCAAATGTGTTTTTGCACATTTTGTGTCTGTGTATAAATGATGTGTCCATGTGCCGTGGGACAGCAGACAGCTGCTGCAGGATCCATCCGTCATCTGCTGTATTTATAGGCTGATGACCATAGAACACCAACAGCTGCATCACACAGGGACAGAAGGAGTAGGCAGAGAGGACGCAGGAAGCTGACATGTTCGACGCTCACCTCTTCAGTTCTGTGAGAGGTCACAGCGACTCTTGCGCCGGTTTAACATGAACTATCACATCACTGCGATTTCAAACGTCTGCTGGAGAATATAATGTCTCTCGCAAATAAGAATCAGAAAGGAGGGAATTTTTCATTGTTTGAAAAGATGTATTGTAAGAGGCACTTGTCCTAAATTATATTAGCTTTTATTGTGAAACTGATTCCTGCGTACATCTGAGAATAGGTGTGTTCGCAGATCAGTGTCAAAGATCAATGAGATAACAAACGTTTGCTATGTACAACCAAGTTCAATTATATCCAGCTCAGTAAAATCAACATTTTATTGTAAAATTTAAAGGGCCAGTATATTACACTTTTATCTGAAGTGTTGAAATCCTTCAGAAGATATATTTGTGGTTTTAGGAACCAAAAACCATCTCAGTGTAGTTTTACGTCTCCTCTCTCAGGCTGAGCTCTGGAGCTCTAGTAACAACAGGTCAGTCAGCCAATGAGAGGAGAGGATCTGAGCTCTCTTCTGATTGGCTGGCTGACTGTTTTCTGAATGACCAATAAAAATAGAGCAGATTTCAGGTGAAACTCTGTTGAAATTCTCCTCTGAATCAAACATACCCCCCGTGTGGTATCACCACACCAGATCAAACAGATTGATTCTCTGTTTGGTCAATGCACATTTTAGAAAATTGCAGAAATCAAAAAATAATTTTGTATGGGGATGTAATCACATGTTGTTCCAACACTACAGTGTGTCTGATATCAGGACTTACAGATTAACGCCTGGTGTCATCGGCAGGTCGCAGTCTGTCCTGGCAGCTCCTGAGGACGGGAAGAGATAAAGTACGTTAGTATCATAGACTGGATATAAAAGTGGACCTGGACTCTGGGTCTGAAAAATGAAGCCAATGCTGAAGAGCCTTAAACCTTCATTCTCTCTAATGACCATCAGGGGGCGACTCCACTGGTTGTTAAAGAAGTCAGATTGTATTGAAGTCTATGGGAAAATGTCCCTACTTCTCTCTTGATTTATTAGCTCAGTAAGCGTTTTCCTAATGAGTTTATGGTCTCAGTCTCTAGTTTCAAGTCTTCAATACAACATGATGTTCATTTTTTAAATGATGGTCCATTTAGAGGAAAATAGACCATAAAGCAGGGGTTGAATTAGGGGGCGTGGCTACTGTGTGATTGACAGACTGTACCACCCAATCAGGACAGAGTACAGAGCAGGTCAGCTCCACCTTCTCCTCCAAATACGGTTTCCACTGGTTTCAAAAAACCAAGATGACTGACAAACAAATTACAAACTGGAGGCTTTAAAACAGCAGCTCACAGACCGATGGTGACGAAGAGTATGGAGATGAAGGAACCTTCTGATTGGTGGTGAAATGGATCACAGTCAGTTTCGACCTGTGTCTGTTTCTAATGAGTACAAGAGGAAGAATGTAGTGTTTTTCCCTCCAACTTTCAGATATAGCTGCTTTAAATTACTAACTAATATTCAGGCCTGTTAGAGCCATAATTCCTTCCTCACAGGTGCAAATAATAATGTTAATGTCTGTTCATGGACCACACCACAGCTCTGGGCCACCTGGAGGGAACGCAGCCATTATTCATGTTGTTAGTTCTTCAGTTGTTCTGCGCTTCATGAGTCTTTAATCTCCTGATTCTGCCCACATCATGATCAGATTACATTATGGAAATTAGGCAGGTGGAGGCGTGACCAGACATGATGCTTCGCAGGTGAATGGAGGCAGCGTGGTCTTCTCTCCAGGGAGAGCTAAAGTGGACTGACTAAGGCTGGATTTAAAAAAAAAAAAAAAAAAAACAGCATTGTGGCTTGTGCTAATTGGTACAGATCACATTTACACCTGGAGACGCTATGATCAGATCACAGCAGGGACCAGATGACCTCCAGATGTTGTCTGGCTGATCTGATAAGACTTTGATTGCGATTGCGAGAGTCTATTACTGTCTATTAGTTATATGTTTAAGAGTTTTATGTTGATAAATACGCAAAATCTCACCAATATACACCAATCAGCCATAACCCTGTCCTGACCCTGGAGGTCTGGACTCCTCCAGACCTCTGAAGCTGAGCTGTGGTATCTGGACCAGCAGATCCTTTAAGTCCTGAAGTTGCGAGGTGGAGCCTCCATGGATCAGACTTGTTGGTCCAGCTCATCCCACAGATGCTGGATCCAGCATGGACACCCTGACTGGTCTGAGGCTACACAGCCCCATACACAACAAACTGTGATGCTCTGTGTTCTGACAGCTTTCTATCAGAACCAGCATGAACTTCTTCATCAGTCTGAGCTCCAGTAGCTCTTCTGTTGTATCAGACCACAGGGTCCAGCCTTCAAGAGAGAGCTGGTGTGATCCCAGAGAAAGACAAATAACATGCAAACTCTAAATATACAGAAAAGGTTGTGTGTTCAGAACCTAGAACCTTCTTGCTGTGAGTCAACACTGCTAACCACTTCGCCACCATGCCGCCCCTTCATGGCAACATACAGTGGTGAAAATATTCAAAATAAAGGCCACAATTACACTGGTATTAGCTTTTTGTGGAGGGTGAGATACGTTTTTTGCAGACCACGTCCAAAGCAGCACATCATTCGGCTCCCTCAAACATGTGCTTTCAAGGTGCCCTTCAACTACCAGTGAACTACCAGTGCAGACTGTAGATGTACTGGGCATCTCCCAGTGTGAGCCTGTTAAGGTGTAGCTGTAAATAAGAAAAGCATTCAGTCGGATTTCACAGCATAAATAAGAAAAAAAAATAATAATAATGCTCAGGGTCTCAGGCCGGATGACATTTAGCTGGAGACGACTCCTCTATTGGAAGAAACAGCCTTTCAAATAAGTGTTGTTGCCTTGTTTACAATGTGCACAGGAGCCTCAAAGGGGCTGGTTACAACCATGTTATTTGTGATGATGATGAGGATGATGATGAGGAGGAGGAGGACTGCAGCACAAAGACCAAGGGAGCCAATGAGAAAAACATGCGGTGTGGTTTAGAGTCGGCCTCTGCCCCAACGTGTCCGGTTAAAATCTGAAACATCGGGACGCAGGCGCTCAGCCTGACTCTGCTTTAACTGTCGGACGGTCAGACGTCGGCGTTGAAGCTGCGTAAGGTGGGCAGAGAGAGAGAGAGAGAGGGATAGAGAGAGGTTCACCCTGAGTTTGAGCTCGGCTGTGATGTAACTGTGGACGATGGCTGTGCCGCAGTCAATTTAGGATTCAATGTCCTCAAACGACCTCATCTCCCTCCCCCCAGCCCCCTCCCTCCCTCTCTCCTCTCCTCACACTGATGCCATTTATCTCCTCCACACCCTATCTGTCTTGCCTTTTTTTTTTTTTTTTTTTTTTTTTTTTTTTTTGCTACCAAAACCTGCAACTACTCTTTCATACCCTCATGCAGACTCTAATATTATCTCTTCCCCCTCTCTTGGTGCCAGCTTGTCCATGCATCACTGCCTCTCCTCTCCTCCTGCCCAGCATCCCTCCTCTCTCAGACTGCAGCGCTAACCTTCACACACACATAGACACACACACATGCACAATAATATCTCCCGCGAAATTCATTTCAACAGGGCTCTGGGAGCGTGAAACGTGTTGGCACGTTGCAGACTGTCCACCTCCGCAGTTAAAGCTGTAACCCAACTGCTTTTAATAACAGTATATTCCCTCCTGACGTATTTAGCTCTACTATACGTTTATGGCCCCTCCACACATCCCACCCTCTCCCTGCACCACCACCACCATCATCATCATCGTTTCCACATCCCTCCCTCCTTCCTTCCTCATCTTCTTCCTCTCCACCACCTCGTGCTCACCTGTCGACTCAGGCTTTTTTTGTGTGTTTTTTCTGCCGCCGATATCTCGAATCCAAAATACAGGACATTTTAAAATTTTACATGTAAACTGATTTTTTTGAATATTAAATCATTTAAGGTGCGTTCTGCATGTTGTGTAACTATTTCATGTGTATCTCTAGACGTGTGTGCTTGCGTGCCCATCCCTCGTTCCCCTCCTCTCCTCTCTGACTGATGGAGGGTGGGGTAATCTGCACCGGTTGCCATGACACCAGACAGCTCTCGCTTGGCGAAGGCACGTAGTTTCCTCTCTGCTCTATTTCCCCGGAGCCCTCCACTCAGGCCTGTGTGTGCATCTGTGTATGTGTGCGCCTATGAATCTGGGAGAGTCATATATGATGCTCAAAGCTAAATGGAAAGGTGGAACATGGAGAGAGAGCGTGTTTACTGTCTCTACACGTCGATGCAGAGGAGGGAAATAAAGCAAACAACACCTATCTCAAGGCAAATAAAGGGTTTCAATGCAAATATTTTAGATACATGCTAAGAGGCAGACCTTCTGGTGAGTTATAGTGAATTTCATCCGGTCCTTAATATGCTCAGACATCCTGGAACCCACTCAAGGACCCCTGGACTTTCCACAGCAGACCTCCGCCTCGTACGCCGACCACAAATCTTATTTTACGAACCAGGTCGTGGCCGTTTTTCATTTTTATTCGACCTCACTGTTGAGGCGACTTGCTTGGAAATGCAAACTGTTGATGGCAGCTGGGATGTTCAGGCCTCCCCAGCAATCAGCCTCCCCCCCCGAATCACCCCATACGGAGTCGGTAAAAAATTCAACAGGCGTTGGCATTAGGCAAAAAGAAAGAATATACTGCAGTTGACACAAATCACATCTAAAGAAGGCTAAAACTTATTTTTCTGCTGCGCAACTTTGGTGCGTGCAGAGATTTGTCCTCATTTCACAGTTTAATTTAAGACTTAAGATTTAATTCCTCCAGCAAATGGCTGTTCCCAGACCTGACGCAATTACTTTTCTCAGTCTCAAAAGGCGATCGTGGTGTTTTTTGAACCACTCTCCTCACAGCTCTCTGAATCCTAGTAAAAGTGTCCATGCCAGCTCTCATCCATCTATCTATCTGCAGACTCCAGCCTTAGCTGAATAATTTAGCAGGCTATATTTCCAGCCATCTGCTTCCGTCTCTCACTCATTCACACGCTCTCTCTCCCTCCATCATTCTTCCTTTTCCTTTCTCGGTTAAGTCCCTGGGTTTGTGATGCAGCTCCACCTATGAAATCCCATTTATAAAACATGCGAAAATATATTTTTTTATAAGAAATGGCTTCGACTCTTGTTGCAGTTGTTTTGGCTGCAGAGTTTTCCTGGTCAATTATACATTAAGGGTCAGAAAAATCAGGTCAAGAGGTTGTAATCTGAGAATATTTAAATGTCCTTTTTGTTTTACCGCTCAAAATTATACATTACAGTACATCTGTTAAAATGATACCTCCTCTCCGCTGGATGCATCACTGGCTCTCCTGGAGCCATTCTGTGTTTAATGGGAGCCAGAGGAAGCCTTGAGAATACATATACATCCTGGAATCAAATCATTAACAGATCAACATCTGCAACACTGCCTGTCAGAGCCCAGCAGAGGTCAGCCAAGTTCCTCTTTCCTGTCAGGCATAATGAGCAGAAGCGACCACATGCTCCTCCACCACCATCACTCCCATCATCTGGGCACAGCATTTTACGCCACGCCGAGTAATTGACGAGCCTCCCATACTCGTGGCAACGGCGTGAGGTTCATGGTTTGAATGGAAATTGAATGCATAATTACATGTATAGGAAGCAGCTGATTACGCGGCGTATGTGATTTATGGAAGCAAATAAAAAACAGCTGCAGGGTGAATATAGGGAGGGTCTCAAACCGCTCAGGAGAAGGCAAGATGGAGGAGCCAGCAGACAGGCAGACACACAGACAGACAGGCAGACAGACTGAAGTCAGGTAGATGATGCAGAGGATGATGAGAATGGAAAGGTTTAACAGCACAAACTCAATGAATTGGATTCATGTGACTTTTTTTATCCCCAGAAAAAGAAACGAATTGATGGATTTTGGCCAAAGGCGACAGTCCGGTTGGTCATGTGACCTATAGATCACCGTAATTATTGTATTTTCATCCTCTTGAACCACATTAAGAGCCACATTAAGACTTCTGTTTTTCATCCTTTTGTGTTTTTTCCTTATAAACTTTTTTCATATTTTATTTTACATATTTTTAAAAATGTCTCCAAGTCTCCTCATCTTCAGACTCAGCTCAACCTCAGCTGATTATATATGAGACTCAGTAAAGACTCTGTTCACTGTAATAGGGGATAGTAGCTCAGAGAACAAGAGGAAACTAAAAACACACATTGCATTTCTCCTTATTTTCTTGATAAAACCACTGTAAACCAGAATAACCAAAGAAAACTTCAACACAGGAAGTTACACACACGTGTTTGTGTTGTTCTAGAGCTGATTTGAAGTTTCTCTCTTTATCTGATCTGAGTTCTGCTCAT
>CM076657.1:23841037-23872523 GCA_038496675.1 Rachycentron canadum
GTATAAGAGACAGCCACCCCCACCCCCCCACTTCTCTGTCACTCTCTCACTGTGTCAGTGAAACTAAAGGCTAAAAATTCCCAAATAAATCCGACCCAGTGTTCTGTCGACAAAACATCACAAATCAAAAACAGCATTCCTGAGTCCTGCTCACTGACAGACTGTGAGAGAGTGAAGGGTTGGAGCGGTGGCAGAGGAGAAAGCTCACATGCTTCATGACAAAATATACATTGTCTGTGGTGCTGGGCCCAACACCAGCATTCAAGAAGAAACAGCCAAGAAAAATAAGTAAATCCATCTCTCTCCATCGGCCCCGTGTCAAGCTACAGCTCAGGGTCTGTTACATCTGTCAGCGCAGGGGAGGGTCACCTTCTCATGATACCAGTATATTTACTATTTATTTGGGCTTCTCTTGGAGCAAATGTGGGAACCTGATTTCATCCACAGTCTCCATATTCAGTCCAGGATTTTAATGTTTTATGATCCATCCTGACAATTTATCAGATTATGGATTGTTATGATGTGTTTTACAGTTATGATTGATTTGACATTAATCATGTTTTAATTATGTTTCAAACAAATGATACATGTTAACTGAGGTTAGTTGAGATACCACTGCTCATGCTAACAAGCTAGATTTTCATTTCTTTACCAATTCAGTGTCTTTTAGCTCATTGCTTATATTTTACAACTATGGTCTACGAAGGCTTCAGATTGAGCTGGTCCAGTCTATCGTGGATTTCCTGTTTATCCTCGGTCCCTTTCATTTATGAAGTCAGTGATTCATCACTGGCACACAATGTATCTTGGGATAGATTAGGATCCACCCGCTGGATCCTTCATCGCTCAGGAAATGAAAGATGAATTTTTCGGCCATATTTGAAGGAGCCTTTGAAACGGGACAGCTTCGCTTTGACACAGTTGGTCGTCAAATGCAGCGTCTGGATTCAGATATAGCTAACGTTAGCATCTAGCTGGTGAACAAAGGGAGTATTTAGCAGCTAAAGAGACAAGATTTCCCTTTGCCAAGCCAAGTGATTGTTCGTCTTCCATTTGTCAGGTCGCCAGAAATGTTGCTTTGTTTGCTGGACGTGTTTATTAGCCTTTCTCAACTAGAAAGCTTGTTATACCGCCACCAAGTGGTGAACTATGCAGTAAATATAGGGTTAAATAAACATTATCTGGGTACAAATGTTATTTTGTACCTCTCATAAACTAATGAGCAGCAATTATCACTGGACCCATGTGGAGGTTAAATCCATAGCGGCGCAGGTAGCCCATGGGATCGAGCCTGGGCCTCCCCAGCCTGCACAGCCCTCCACCTACATCAGATGCATGGCACTTTAATGATATTTAACAATACTGCTAGTTTGCTTTTCTTTCCGCCAGAAACCGAATGTGACCGCCCTCTAATTGCTTCCATACTCCCTCTGCACTGTACAACTGTAAGTGTCTTTGAGTGGCAGGTAGCTCAGACTCCTCCTATAGAAAGCACAGGCTCCTATTGTAAACAGGGTTTTTGTTTAAACCCCATGCACCCCCCACCCTCCCTGACACCTAATATACGAACCTGTGTGTGTGTGTGTGTGTGTGTGTGTGTGTGTGTGTGTGTCTCTGAGGAATGCTTTGAGAGGCTTGATGGATTCAACCCACGCCACAACTCCCTTTACAAAGAAATAAACAAATATGATTGAATTATGATGCAAGGCGCCGGTGAATTTTCCAACACACTTTGGTCTTTAGTCTTTTTTTGTCAGTCTGAGGGCATGTTGCTGTTTTCTCCGAGGCCTTCAACAACATTAGTTTGGCTGGAAATAGCTGTCTCCTCTTTCCCAGAATTACCGCCGTGGGTGGATGTTGAAAGCAGTTTGAAAAGTACCACTCATTTCTTTGTCTTTTCTGAAACAGGACACTGAACAGGAAAATGTGGCATAGTTAGAGTAACTGCTTATGAAATGTATATGCCTCAGTCAGGGCTTGAAGCTTCCTCTGCTATTAACGTGGTCGTTAGATTTTGTTTTCATTGGATACTTTTGATTTCCTGAGCAGCTGCATTTACATACCGATTAAAACCCACATTCCTGTATCGCTCTACATGTCGGAAAAAAAACAAGGTGTTTTATTGAGCCAATGTTTGTGTTGCTAACATCGGGTATAAATGTGACAAATCCAGCTCTGACTCATGCTTGTAGGAGGCCCCAAGGACACAAATATACGTTTTTGAGAGAGGGTGGCAAGGTTGAATTCACATCTGAAGAGAAAATACTCTCACTGCTACTCAAGGTTATGCACACAGAATCAAGCCTGTTCACGAAAATCCACCGTTAGCTCAACAAGGTTGTTTCCAAAATTACCTCTAAATTATCTACCCGCAACCTTCGGTATCTGATCACTGCTGCACAATCACTCAGCCTGAGATTTCATCTGTAATTTGTCTTTTTCAGGCTTTGGTGAAAAGAATAACAAACTGTATGAATAGATGCACATTTATGACATAATTCATGCCATTTGACTTCGGCTGCATGACGTGAAAGAGTTTAATCGTGTTTACCAAGTGGTGATGGACAGAGAGGTCTAACTCCAAACTGACAAGCCCTTTAAAGCCCTAAATTGCATCTGAACCAATGACGTTTATCTCTTAATCAGCTGCTCGGCTACTCACCATGCCCACTGTTTTCTGAACTTAAGGCAATTTCTGTTAGCAAGTGCATTAAGCAGTAAAAGGTCAGAAAGAAGAAAAGACGAAAACATGGAGTAATTTTCCATTTTCTTACAGAACAAAAACCACAATGACATGTAATTTTCCTGGTACTAAGAGTGAAAGTAGTTTATGTGCCTGTGATTCTGTGAAATGTAAAAAATGTTCATCTCATGAAATGTCTGGTATTCTACAACATGGATTTACACAATATTTCATACAGACATTCATGTTCCCCAGAGGATGAATTGTAATGGCTTTGGTAGTCCTGTGACTTTTTCTGTCGCGGCACCAGAAGATCAATATTTCCAATTATCTTGTAAAATTTTCTATACTCTAAAATATAGATTGGCATATTTTGAGAGGACATTCGTGTTCCCCAGAGGATGAATTGTAATGATTTTTCTTTGACTTTTCCTCTTCTGACACAAGGACGCCAAACTTTCTGATTATCTCATAAAATGTCTGGTATTTTACAATATAGATCTGCACAATATTTTGCAAAGACATTCATGTTCCCCAGAGGATGAATTGTAATGGCTTTGTTCGTGAGACTTTTCCTGTAGTGACATCAGCAGGTCAGTATTTCAATATCAGCTTGTTTCTGTCAACATTGTTGTCCTTTAGCCAGCGTTAGCCCTAAATTAAAGACACTTATAATGGGTCGAAGAATTGGTTGCTTCAGTTGTGCCATTCAAGCCGTACAGACAAGCTACACACGTTTTAAATCTTAGTTCCTCCCAGACCTTTCTCATCCTCAGACTTACCGAGCCAACGGCCTCGAACACCCCTGAACTCAGTGGCGGCAGTTTGCTCCCTGCCCCGACGCCTCTCTGGGCCAGCGCAGCACAGTCCAGCCCAAGGCCAGACTCACTGGGGAATTTCAGCTGAATTCAATTTCACCTCTGGCCTCTGTCGCGGCAGCTTGAGCCACAGCGACACAAAGGGCTGAATTTTACATTGAACGTGAGAACCCCCTCATCTCCTGACCCCGATTACCATAACAACTGACCAGAAAATGGAGCTGGGAGCGAAGCAAAGGAGACAGGAGTGAGTGAGTTGAAGCAAGATGGCTCGTTTTGGAGCGCTTGGTTTACCTTTCTCACTCGCTGGGAGTAGGAATTTGTCTCTTTGTGTTGCACTGAGACAAAAACATGCATAAACAGACACCACCTGTAGAGGTCACTGGGAGGGGATAGAGAAGCTGTTCGTCTATTAAAGCTTCTGGGCCACGATCTCATGAAACTGACAGTTCTGGTCCTGATTTATAGATGAAAACAGTTCAGCCTGAGGATCAGTAACTTCCGTCTTCTATATCCAAACATCACATGCGAAGACTTTGAAGCGACAGTTAATATACTGCCTTGTCAAATAGAGTAAACAGAACTAAATGCTGAAATCAGTTGTGTAGAATAACACAGTGATGCCAGTTTAAAAACACAATAAACCTTCATTAGATTAATTAGGATTCAGTCTATCTCAATATACTCCTTGAACTTCACTTTAATTCTCACACAAACAAATGTCTTTGAGTTATTTCCTTCCTCTATATAAATACGTATTGGCATCAATCAATAAGAAAAGAATGTTTTGATAATATTTTTGGTAATTTCTCTTATGTGAACAAATAATAATTATTATTTCCTCATTTATTTCTGTATCTAAGAGAAATCACAACACAGCTATGCCCCTGAAAATAACCTCAAGTTTATTAACTAAACAGGGAAATAATAGCATATGGAAAAATAAAGGTTTGTGCAAAAGAAAAGTAAACAAACAAAATGTCAGTCTAATTGTCTTTGTATAAAATAAACAGTTTGTAATTCACATTTTAGCTATTTTAGTTACTATTGATTCAAATATATTTTGAATAGCTTTCATTGATAGTGAGCCAAAAAAAAAATACACTTAACCACGTGGACCCACACACATTTAAACAAGTCATAGGAGAAAAATGCAAACAAACAGATCTGGGCGATGCTGAGAAACGAGGTCAAAAACAGCAGACGGATAAAAGGTTGAAGGTTTGATTCTTCACAGAGTGGTACAGTACAGACCGTCCCTCATGGTCAGATAAGTTAGTGAACTGGAAAGACTAGTTACACAATTCAGCTGCTGCATCGATATTTAATGAACCACTCGCACGCACACACACACACACACTCACGTCATAGGTTTGGAGTCATAACATGTTTCTACAGATATAACTTCTCGTCTTGCACTTGACGCTTTGTCACCAGGAAAAATGACACGACAGTCGTGTAATTAAACTGAACAATATATATACAGGTTGTGCTTTGTTTGTGGTGCTGGAGCGTCAAGTTCACTGCAAATAATTTAAAGCTCTTAAATGAAGGTTGCAAATGCTGCTGTCTTTGTTCTCTGAATGTCCACGTTCTGATAAAGCTCAGTAACAGGACGGGTTTAAAGGGTCCTGGGTGTCAGAGCTAACCCCAGGGTTCGGGGTGTGTCCTCCAGTGATGCCAAGATTGTTGAGCAGTACTTAGTCACCTTCCTCCAGTGTCTGATTTCTGACTCTGACTCTCAAACAGTCTCTCGTTTCATTCATGGTTCTGGGAAGCTGCGGCTGGTTAACACGTTCTCTATGAAGTGGGGATGCTGAAAACCATCCTCTGTATCTGGACATGTGCCATAACACAGCTCCACTGGCAGCATTCATCCTCTCTCCCAAACACCAGGACACAGGCAAGAGTAAGGCACAAGCTGATTGGCTCCATTTTGGCCCCAGAGCTGGATCAAGTGATGCTGAGACCTGACAGGAGTCGGAGGGAGTCTCTTATGTTGCTGCTTCTCATTGGAGATGGAAAATTTACAAATAAATAAATACAGCTATAAAATAAATTAATGATGTAATAAAAGTAAAAATATATAAATAAATATAATATTAATATATAATTGAATCAATATCTTAAATCTTTAAGATAAACTGCTACTTTTCACATGAGAATCGAACAGCGCTCCCTGTGTTTTGTTGACCCGTCCATCCACCCCGACTTCCTCTTGATGTCTTTGTCTAATAATATATAATATATATATAATAAACTTTGTCAACACACTTTTCCCTTCGCTCCTATCATCATCACCACGACCGATAGATGTTGCCTAGCAACAAAACTCGATGATGAGGTCATAATAACCTGCTGACAGACGACCAATTAGCTCCTTTCATTTCCACGAAGACGGTCTCCGGTCGATGCTGCAAAACGTGGTGCATAAAAACGGACGCCGTCGTGGTCACCTGGACCCCCCACGCAGCCAATCACAGACTTATAATCAACCAATTACATGCAATAGAACTAAAAATATTTTATGCTCTGTTTACAGCTCATGCCACCTCGAAGCTTCAGAATATGGCGAGAAAACATATTTATTCATTCGTTATTATTATTCATTTAATCATTAGACACCATCTTACAGCAGCAACTAAATATGAACTTTGCCCAACAGTGAAAGTTTTGACTTGTTCCAACGTGACTTGTGCTTCACTCATGTTTCCTAATTTTGTCAGATAAATGTTTAAAGTCCACAAATTCTCGTTGGGTCTGAGCCGTGTCTCCTCCAAAAAGCAGTAGGAAACAGAAAAGTGAACACTTAGCCGTTAGCCACACTTAGCCAGAGCTAAGGAAGCAGCAGCCTGATCAGTGAATTTAGCCCCAATGATGATAAATCAAGGGGCCGAGCCTCCACACTGACACTCAGACACTAAAACCACGAATGTTAGAAAGTTGATGCCACTGTGTTTGGGCTGTAAAAAAAATCAGCCCATTCAAATATATCCTGTGTTTTTCTTGGGACTAGTTGATGCTGTTGCTGCTCTAATTTCCACCATAATAACAAAACAATATGTTATAACAATTTTCTCCTCTTATTGAAAAAGAGTTAGGGAGTGCTTCGCCCTGTTAGCCCATATAAATTAACCACTTCTGAAATAAACGCACAATTTCACAGTGGGACTGATTTTGAGCAGCACTAAGTTGGAGAAGTTGTAAGGACGGAGGCTTTTAGGAAAAGAAACTTTTATTTTTATGGAAATATGAGTTAAATGTGGTGGTTTGCTTGTTGAAGACTGACTGGAGGTTACAAAAGATGCAGGGAGACGGAGAGAAGGTATAAAAAGATGTGTGAATATATATAGATTTGAATATATGAATACATTCAACAGTCATAACTTTTTTTTCTGCTGTTTCATTTCACACGAGGCAAAGTCATTTAGGCGGCACAGTGAGTGATCAGAGGCAGAGCAGGCGGCCAGACAGGGCCCTGCCTCCTCCCTCCCTCCCCTCAGCACTCCCTCCTCCTGCATCAGAGCCTGTGGTCATTATTGCCCTCCAGACTGCTTTTATCATCTCTATAAATCTCTGCTGGCTCAGACACGGTGTAATGAGGAGGCCTGCGAGGCTGTCAACCTGCACCTCTCACCCATGTCGCGGGAGAACAGAGGGGTATGAAATTGGTGGAGGGAAACTGGAGAGAGAGAGAGATGTAGAGATTTAAAAAGAGAGATTATACCCCCACCACACCCCATCCTGCAACATTCAACATTCTTCTTTCCATAATTTTGTCATTTGTGCCCTCAATTACACGATTATTTCCCTTGAATTGAATTATTTAAGATCTCAGATGACTACATTGTGCTGTTAAATTACTGAATCCATTCCCTCCCCACAGTTACTATGGACTTCAACACATTATCTTCATCTGAGATCGAGATATGCTGTGTGATATGTGTTGTGTTATTGTATAGCACAAAAGAGTTTACTATTTACTTATTATGAGAGTTGATTTATGTATTTGAGGGATTGTATCACTTCATTTAGAGACTTAAATTAAGTACAACGTATTCAGGCCATGACCACAGCAAAGTTTGGCCATGATTTGAAATTACTAATCCTCCCCTGACTCTGAGTGGGTCCAATAAATTTAATATAAATACTTTATGGTGATGATGGTTTAGTTTTTATGGCCCTTTAAGTTTCATCCATGACATCAAATATTTATGACCAAATAAATGAGCGACAATAAAAGTTAAAGTTTGGAATATTTTTTATATCACAACAACAAAAAACTATAAGGCAATAACTGACTGATCCTCTTTAAAAGTCCATAAGGTAGATGTTAAAGGTCCATACAGTCTAAAGGTAGATGTTAAAGGTCCATACGGTCTAAAGGTAGATGTTAAAGGTCCATACAGTCTAAAGGTAGATGTTAAAGGTCCATACGGTCTAAAGGTAGATGTTGAAGGTCCATACAGTCTAAAGGTCGATGTTAAAGGTCCATACAGTCTAAAGGTAGACCTCCATGTGGTCTTTGATTATAAAGCAGGTCTAGGTTCTATATTAATACAGTGAAAGTATCAAAGGTCTCAGTCACAGAGAAATGCTCACAGCCTGTTTTCAGAAACTGAGCCTTAAAACCAGCCTCAGGACTTCTGGAACTTTGTGATGTCATAACAAAGCAACCACTGCCCTCAGCCATGCTCCCAAGCCCCGCCCACCTGGACCCACCATCCAAAACCTTGCAGAATTTGGTTTCTCTGACTGTTTACCTGAATTCTGCTATTTTTTTGTTGGATCACTCTGAAAATAGTCAGCCAATCAGAGTTTCTGATCCTCTCTTCTGATTGGCTGACTGACCTGCTGTTACTAGAGCTCCAGAGAGAAGCCTGAGAGATCAACACTTCAGATAAAACAGAGGAGTCGAAGCTATTTTATATAGATATAATATAGATATTCACAATGCTCACACTTATGTAATATAATCATGTATATCAAGTGCATGGAGCTGAAGTCCTGTATAATTGTCGGGGTGGGGGTTGGGGTGGGGGGGTATTGAGGGTTAGGTTCTGCCCTGGGCCCCAGAAAAACCTGTGCCAGCCCTGCATATAGTAATTCTAAGGCTATCTCTTTGTCTTTGTTTTTTTAACAGCTAGTTTCTGCTACAAATGCACATTCCATCAAATCTTAACCGGCGTGCAAAAGCATGTCCTGGACCGTGATGCAGATGTCGTAATCTGTGTCCCCCAAAAAACCTGCCCCCTCCCCCACTGTCACAATCCCTTTAAGGAGGAACTAAAACTGTCCTCGTAGGCTCCAGATATGTAGCAGCACATCCACAGCAGCTGACAGGTACAACTGCTTGGAGGAAAAGTAACAAATATCTGCAGAGACACACCAGCTCCGACCTCATTGACACGAGGTTTATGTGCGCACACGTGAGAGAGACAAAGCCATCTGAACTCTTCCCCTGCTCTGCTCTGAACGCCATGTCTGATGTCACACAGGAGAACCCTGCATCACCGATGACGCCCGTGCAGCCGTTAAGGACGAGCACACACACTCAGCTGGCAGCTGATGCAGAGCACTGACTGTGACCCGCGTTCAACCTCACGACAGCGGCCCCGTCATCCATCCCGTCAGCGCGGCACTTCCTCCAGTCCGGTCTCATACCCTCCCACACTGTCAGGAGCTGTCTCCAAACCGCCCACACTCGCTTATGTAAGGGGATAATCCTCTGAAGTCATTAAAATGATGCACGGCACTGGAGGTATACAGGCACAAAACTATTTGATGCCTATGGTGAAATCAGTGCATTAATACTTGACAATCATAATACCCCACAGCAGATTATACCTCCATACATTAAATTCCTCTTCTAACGTCGCCCCCCTCCCTGCGACCTGGACTATCTAAATGCAGAAGATTATTTGAAGAGCTGCAGCTCCTCTGACACGTTAATGATCCCAGCTTCTCCAGACTCGTCGGCTCTTTCTCAGACATCTCAATCACCTTCTTCTCTGGTAAAGAGAGAGAGCGGGGGAAAAAAAAAAAAGCTCATTTCACATGAGCACTTGCTGTGTGGCTCCTCTAACAGAAACAAAATGGCAGCCTCTCCATCATCCGGAAAACCATAAGCTTCCCTTTATTTCCCTCCCTCATTAAACTCTGAATAACTCAGCAGAGAGGCAGAAAGACGAGGGAGAAAAGTGATTGAGTTCTGGTGGAGGAATAAAAGCCCCTTGAGGTTGCCATTTTGAATGTGTGCCATGTTGAACAGGCTTGATCCAGAGATCCTGGAGACAATGGAGCAGGGAAGAATAGCCTATAGACAGAGCTCCAGACACAGCTGACACACTGTAGATAATGTACCATGGATGTTGTGTTATTGTACTGGGAGGCTGGAGTCACGATGATGACCCACCGCGACCTCGGAGGGAGGTGGGCAGAGGCGGAGGAAGGAGCTGTGAAAGGGAGGTCAGAGGGAAATCGTGGCACCAGACTTGATATCTCTATTCAAAAGGTGCACTGACAACCTGGCCACACTGAATGCCACCCAATTATTTCAATACACCAGCAATCCTGGGAAAGGGGACACGAGAAAGAGAAAAATGGGTTTGACATTCAGTCGGCGGGCTGAGGGAGGTAACAAGTTCACAGCCCTTTCAGAAAACATGGCTGCCTGCTGTGTGATGGATCACGGAGCCTCAGATGGGCCATCAGGGGTGGGACTCAGGGAGGAACACATGGAAACCCAGTCTCCCAGGAAGAAAAGAGTCATCCTGACACTGAAACCCATGAACTCCTGATATAAGAGTCTTCCCATATGGAGCCACAACCCTGCTGCTAAAAACTTGGGCTGATTCACTACATTTTAAAGCATTTTATTACTAGATATTGACGCCAGAAAAGAAAAATCCTGAATGATGTTTGCAAATGAATGAATGTCGAGTTGAAAAAGTGTCGACTCACAATTTAGCTGACAGGTCCTTTAATTAAAATCTAAAGAGTGGAAAAAAAGTAAAAAAAGAATTAGAACTTAAATTTCACTGGACTACTACTACTGGACATTTTTGATCAATTATCTTTATATGTAGATAGAAATTTGCTTTTGAGTACTAAGATATGTTATTTAGTTTTATTGTGTAATGAAAATACACAAGGCCTGTCAACATAAAACTATAAGATGTCAAAAGAATTGAAATACTGAAGAACATTTACTTCTTCTCAGTTACATTAAATTTCCAACACAGAAATTTGTCTCATCTGAAGCTGGACATAAAGAATCTCTTCCTGAAACAAACTCGTTCTCAGTGTTTCCAATAAAGAATGAAGCATAAATGATGAAATGGGCTTTTTGGACTTCAGGCCTAAAAAGAAGCACTGGATCTAAAACCATGACGTCTAATCCATCCTTAATAAAACATTTACTATAGTTTCTGGAGCACAAGCGAGTGAAACTCGGGAAACTGCGGGGAGACGCCCACCACAACCACGGCAATCATGGCGAGAAGGTCAGATACAATATGACTGGCACGCTAACGATGATGACAACAGCCGTTACGACTGTAAACATGTTGAAGTGCAGCTCATCACTGGACCAGAGGAGGAGGCAGGAATGTAACACTGACAAGACATGAATCATTTTTATCTTCAGCAATTTAAACTATTTACATATTAACATCTGGCCAACTTTTAAATATCATACATCATATTTTAATATTGAGGAGTCAGCACATATTGTAAATGAATAAGTTTAAACAGAATCTTTTTATATCCAACAATTTTTACAAACAATAAATTAATTTTACAGATTTTTTCCATCAACATCCAGAATCTATTGCTGCTCTTTGTTATTTATCGCAGTTATTTTATTGTGAGTGCGAAAAATGAGGAATTTGAATGATATAATAATATTTGAATCATCTTAAGATTGAGGAATTTTTACAATAATGGACATTTTACAAAAATGTATTGATCAAGAAAATGTTTATATATTATTTGTTGTTATTATTATTATTATTGGGTATAACATCCACTCTCCCCTATAGAATCTGTGTGCCACCTCCACAGTCCAGGAATAATAAACCTGTCAACAACAAGTCTCCTGGGAGGCCACTGCTGACACTTACTTGTCAGTGGCAAGGCATGCTGGGATAGCTAATGGGAGGGGTGGGGGGGGGTGGACGATGGAGAACAGCCCCAGACAGGTGAGCTAACTGACAGATGTAGTATAAAATAAACAGCCGTCAGTATAACTTATAAAACACAAGTGATGTCTGCTATAAAAACAACTGATATTATGATAATTATTGTGAATCCACTCAGATTTAAACTTGTAATAATATCAGATTTTGTGGATTTAAGTTTAGGCCAAATGACCATGAACTTACAAGGATAAACTTTATAAAAACACGGATAAAAAACCTCACTCCTCCAACTCATCATGTTACCAACATGACAGATATTAGAGAGAAGTTCAGTGATGAATGCATTCAAAACTCCCTTCACAAAACTTGAAATTTAATCACCTACCTCTTCTACACACACACACACACACACACACACACACACACACATACACACACAAAACCACCACCCCACACACACACACACACGTGAGTGGGAGCGAACAAACAGCCCACAGGTCGTCTCCATGATTTCTCCCCTATCGTAACCACGTGTCTGCGTCCATCGAGCTCGACACACGTCTGCAGCCCAACCTTTCCATACGAATCACTGAGGGGAGCAGCTGGAGTTTCACTACTTTCCCTCCAGTCGGATGGATGGTGCTGAGAGGAGGTGATGCACAGTCATTCACTGTCACTCAGGCTTGTTACACAATTCCCCACCAGTACACACAACACACACACACACACACACACACACACAGAGACACACACACAGATTCTCAGAAAACAAGCACGTGTAAAAGGACTGTGTGTTAGGCACAATGTGTAGGAGCTAAACAGGAGTTTGGAAGCAGGAAGAAAAACAAGGAAAGCAGAGAGAGTGAGCAGTTGTGTGGTGTTTCCTGGGCACTGACCTGGACAGAAAAGCTCACTCAGCGCCGGTTTGCCTCTCATCTTGCTTTTCTTCTCAGATTTCACACTCCAGCTGCCTCCTGACTGCTTTTTGAAGTTGGTCCCGCCGCTATTTCTGAAGTAAAAGTCGTTGACAGAGGAGTGAATGAGGGAGTAGAAGAGGTAGATGGGTGGCTGAAGTCTCTTCTTTTTTGCCTTTCTTTCCCCCCACTCATCATCCTCCTTCTCTTCTTCTTCTTCTTCTTGTTCTTCTTCTTCTTCTTCTTGTCATTTTATTTACTTCCCCCTTGTATTTTTCACTAGCTGAAATCTGCACCTCTTCTTGCTCTTCCATTGCAAAAAAAAAAAACAGAAAAACACACTCACCACTGGGAGAGGAGGAGAAAAAGAACATTTGGAGAGAGAGAGAGCAGCAACAAAAGTCTGCTCAGTCACCTTGTCTCCCTCCTGTTCAAATTTAGAGGCTGGATTTCAGGCTGCAAGGCAAACTCTACTGGGCATGCCCACAACCGAGAGGCACACTTTGTAATGAACACTCACTTCCTCTCTTGTTCTTGCTCTCCCTCCTCCCTCATGGCTCTTTCTCTCCCCTCCCTTCCCTCTCATCCCCACCTCCCACCCCCTCCTTACAGGTCTCAGTACAGCGGGGATTAGGAATGCTGCTCAGACCTAAGTCCACTTGGCTTAAAAACACAGGATTCAGGGAAGGCAAGAAAATATTTTTTTTTAAGGTTATCACGATGCAATTTTTTTTTTTTTTTTTTTTTTTTTTTAAATGACGTCATCGTTCCAGTCACAAACTTGCTCAAACTGCCAAAAGTGGTGATATTGTTGGTTTGGTTTGCAGCCATGTGTGTTTCAGATGGCCGTCTAGACTTCAGTGATGTAACATTTAATCCAAAATTAATGGACGTGTCGCACGAAATGGCGAGGCAATCAATTTTGGTAATGAAATGAGCTCATGTGAAAAATTTCCTGCATCACTTCTGCTTGAGCAAGATAAAAAAAAATATTTATATATTATCTGGATCTACGTGGCATCCTATTTAAAGTCTCCCTGTTGGCCAGGCTGTTGAGCTTTATCACTGATCCCACCAAAGCACATGGTAAAAAAATTCAAAGCACCCAAGTATTGTTTTCTCTGGTCTTTGCACTGCGACGTGCAATGTATTTGTTTAGCGAGTCAGCCTCGTGTCTGTGCTATCTCAGGCTCCCCACGCTGACCCAGATTCTCCGCAGCACTATCAGGACATTATGTATCAAAACCAGGCTGTGGAATGAGGACAGTAAGTTCAGAGAGCGACAGACAGCAACAGGAAGAGATACAGGCAGTGAAAGTTCCCCTGGCATCTGTATTGTGTTAGTCAGTAAATAAAAACAGCATCATAGGCGACATGGGACGATTCATATTTACAGAAATGCTTTGCAGTAGCTTAAAGCCTCACGAATCAGGGCTTGATGGAAAAAAAAAATTTAATATAATCACTGAAATAAAAGCTGCTGCTCAGACGTGGAGATTGGTGGATCCTCTCTGTTGAGACAACAATGTAATCCTGTAGACACCCTGAGCGGGGAGTCGTCCATCTGGACCATCCAAAGGCTGGAGATAAGGCCCAGGTCAAGGAGGAAGAGGTCCAGACAGGCTGGAGGCTTGACCCCGAGAGGTCGGAGGTCATGGGAAACAGCGGGTCGATATGAAGATGAGAGGTCAATGCCACCACTGGCTGAGCACAGAGCCGCATGTGTCCGGGTCGCGGTGGTTGATGGAGTGAGGGGGGGAGCGAGGTTGGAAAGTGTAAAGGGGTCAAAATTAAAAGCTGCAAAGTCAAACAAAGGGGGCGACGGTTCCAGTCGAGCTTCAGGGAGTCAACATCCAGCTTCATTCAGATGCATCGGCAGAGGTGTTGATTTAACTGTGGGAGAGTAAACATGGAACAAATGTCACGTCCACAGAATTTGTTTAGCGGGAAGTGATTAGTATGGCTGAAAGAAGCTAGTCTGTACACTGTGTCGTCCAACATCTAAAGGAAAAAGTGTTTATACATCCACACTTGAGGCGGGAAAAAGGTCTGACGTCAAAACCTCTTCCTGGCTTCGTGCCACTGCCTCTGATCTCTGACCAGAACAGTGTGTTTTTGTGTCTTTGTAGTCTTGAGCTAGTGAGTTTTCCCACTGTCGCTCCTTGAAGGTATCCACGGTACTGACGCCATATATATATATATATCTGCAAAGATACATGCCAATGTCTCCTCACCTACAGTACAGGAGTTATGGGTAACCAGAAGTTTGAGGTTGGCAAAGTAACTTATGTGTTGTGGCTCAGTGCTTCCTCTTGATTGTCAAATACAATGCAGACACATCAACGTTACACCCAAAACAAGTCTGCAAGAACAGTCACACCAATGGGTCCAAGTGACACCCATGTCCAAGGTCTTCATGGATCGGCCTGGTTCTGAGTGACCAAGACTTGACACCCCAGGGGCAAACTGTACTCATTCCACTCTCTGGGTAAAATGTCCGATACCCAAGAGAATCAGGGTCACTGGCAGCCAGATCCATCATACCTTTCCTGCTCATGATCAGTGTTTGGAACTGGTCTGACTGTTCCCACAGGCTCTTTTCCTCTGTTCGGACTCTTCAGTAAACTCTTGGTAACAACTAAGAATAGGTCCTAAAAAATCAACATTTTTAGAAAATGCGTTGGAAAGTTTGTTGGAGGGTGCAGCCTCTTGTCGGGGGTTTCCACAGACAAATTGGCCTTGGCCGTGTCAGAACCATCTGAGCCGGCGGCTGCAGACCACACCAGCCTGCTCCTCTTAGTTCAATACTGACTCATTAGCCCTCTCATCCTGGCCTCTAAGGACCTGTGACCCCGGCTATTGTCTGGCTCGGGCCTATCCTGATGAGAGCCTCAGCACTGAACAAAGCCTTGTCATTTACTCTGGCGTGGCTGCCCCCTCAGCCGCAACGTGCAGCCCCCAGGAGCCTGTCTGGGATGAAATGAAGTGGGTCAGACAAACACGACGCACCGTTCATCAACTTTAACCCCGCTGACGACCACCACCCGGCCGACCTGCCGTCTCAAGAGGGCAGGGAATGAAGCACTGTTTACAGGCAATAGATGAACAGTGTTCATTCCACCTGCTCCTGTGCAAACACAGATGTGTGAGGTGTATCGGTGAAC
This sequence comes from Rachycentron canadum, assembly GCA_038496675.1. Lineage (NCBI taxonomy): Eukaryota > Metazoa > Chordata > Actinopteri > Carangiformes > Rachycentridae > Rachycentron > Rachycentron canadum. The sequence continues at coordinate 23,856,758 of CM076657.1, forward strand.
AGCAGCGAGCCAGCACTGAGTGCATGGTGAGGGGTGGTGGAAAGCAATAACGGTGGCTGGGCAGCTGTTTTGTTTTCTCATTCTCTCAGTCAATAAACCAATAACAAGTAGCTAAAGAACACACAGACATGTTGAACTTGCTAAGCAGTGTGGTGTCTGTATGTGAGTATGATGCCGCCGTCTATTGATCCAAACTTACTGATGTAAAACAAGAAATGAATCCATGTTGAGAATTAGCTCACTATGATCTAATTTATAATGGATTTGAATGTCTAAAGAAATCAAAATCAATTTCAAGTCATGGCAGGCAGCCTGTCTTCAAGCCCTTTGGATCAATTTTGGCATCAAAACCTCCATCTCCACACCTACAAAACAATACTGTTAAATGTAGTTTTAGTTTATGGATTTAATAGACTGGACATTTAATTAAGCCAGTCATCTAAACAAACAACAAACACCAAGCAGAGGAAGAGTAAAGATCCCTGACATGGTCTCGATTTGACTTATTGTGAGTGGACGTCACACACTTTCACTTTCCATTGAAAAAACAATTAATTGATTCAGCAAAAGTATTGATCCGATCTTGCCAGCATTTGAAGAACAAGTTTATAAGCTATCGTATTGACAAAACACTCAAAGCATCATTAGCAACAATTGGTTGTTGGAACACCTTCTTTATCCGCCTTCACCAACACATAACGCAGGATCATTCTCAGGACTGATATGGACTCATCAGCAGGCAGGGAGCAGGCTGTGAAACCAGACTCAGAACCAGTGAGACAGAATAGTGAAATGTGGTGCTTATGATTTCCCTCTGGTGCTTTGTGGTGGCTGTTTAACAGCCAGTGCATGGAGAGAAAATCCACATGTGCAACACTAGCGCCACTGTTTGGACAAAAATCATACTGCAGCCAGTTAGTTGAGAGAATTACTATCAAAATCCTTTAGCTAAGGTGTGTGTGTGTGTGGCAGCAGACATCATGACTGTGTCCCAACTCTATACCAAGTACTATTCACACTGGAAAAGTGTGGAAAATGAAATTGCTCAAAGACGTAAGGATGTAAACTAAAAATCACTCACTTCTTGGGTCCTGTTGCAGATGGTGGTGAAACAGCTCGAAGAAAAGCTCAGGAATAACAGAAATATTGCATTTTCTTTTTGTGAAGCTGAATAAAAACAGTGCAACCTTGGGAGCAGGTTTTTGAGCTCAGGTGTAATTGATGACATTAACAATGTGATGTGTTAACGTATGAGCAAACCTTTAAAGGTCCCATAGACGTAATTTTAAACAAAACAAAACAAAAAGATACCAGCAAACTGTTTTCTTTGTAAATAGTGAAGTAATGATCAGAGAATGAAGTCATGCCTCCTCTGTATGTGATCCAATCTGAGTTTATCTGGATCATCAGAACAACCATCAAGTTTTTTACCAGCTCTGTCAATTATTTTCCTTCTCACTTTGACCAAGGAACCAATACTGGTCTGACTTTGGTTGGGGGGGGGGACCTACCAGCTGCTAAAGTCTCCAGCTTGACTGATTAAAAACCTGTTTCAGGGACTAAATCTAAAAAGTTTTACTTATTATTTATGAGGCACTGAATGGAGTTTGATGTATATGAGCCACAGGAACCAGCTCCCAATGGATTAAATCAAATCAGCCAAAACTGTCACTGGCTTTAAAAAGAAGCTAAAATCTGCTCTGTACTAAACTGCTTTTATTTAATGTCTTAATCTTTTTCTTTAATCAGATATTATCCATCCATCCAAGTTTTATTCTTTGATGATTGTTTTTACCTCTGTTTTTATGCTGTTAAGCTGATTGAATTACCTTTGTATGATAGTGCACTATACAAATAAACTTGCCCAGAGTAGTTATTATATATGTGTTTGGCAAATGTTGCTATTGCTAGCTGGCTAGCTGCCAGTAATGTTCGTGTGGGCTAAGGGTTGTGCTGGATTGTTTACTGTTGTTTTGTGTAAATACAGTAACTTAATTCAGTCTTGTCTGGTTACACTTGGCTGAAAAAACGAAGGACGGCCGAAGGTGTGTCCGATCAAGAATTTGAGGTACTGGTGCTCCAGTGTCACAATTATCTGTACAACCTCAACTATCTGTATTTGACATAGACTGTAAATGAAAGTGGACCTGGACTCTGGGTCTGTGAAGTGAAGCCAATGCTGAAGAGCCTTAAACCTTCATTCTCTCTAATGACCATCAGGGGGCGACTCCACTGGTTGTTAAAGAAGTCAGATTGTATTGAAGTCTATGGGAAAATGTCCCTACTTCTCCTTGATTTATTAGCTCAGTAAACGTTTTCCTAATGAGTTTATGGTCTCAGTCTCTAGTTTCAAGTAGCTTTTAGTTATCTGGTTTTCAATAGACCATAAAGCAGGGTATGAATTAGGGCATGGCCACAATGTGACTGACAGACTATCCCACCCAATCAGGATAGAGTACAGAGCAGGTCAGATCCACCCCTCACTCCTCCTCAGCTCCACCTTCTCCAGCCACGGAGGCTGGAGGCTTTAAAACAGCAGCTCACAAACGAATGGACGTCACGGTGGGTTGACACTTGGTACTGAATCGTTTTTGCCAATGGACGAATTAGTAGCTTGTTGCTCATAATGTGACACTTCCTGGTTAAAAGCTTTCTGAAAGACCCTTGAAAGCCTCATGATAACTGTTCTTGTTCTCGCTCGAGTTTTGTACTGAACTGAGCACAGTCCCAGTCAGCAATGGACATCAGCGCCTTATAAATGGTGAAACAGTGAATGAATCTTTGACACAAACAATTTAAATCAACCAAGTGATTTGTAATTTCTGCTTTCAGCCTGTCAACATAAGTTGCTGGCAACAGCACACAACTGCAAATCAAAATGTCCTGTGAAATATGTGCGTTAAGGCTTCTCACACTTCCTGCCTGAGATAACGTCCACTTTCCAGCAAGACAATTCACTCTCCTGCACAATATCTGTGTAATATTCCTGACGGACTTTCTATAGCACCAACAGCAAAAACAGCTCCATGTTGGTATTGATAGCTAATTGTTCCTGCAACTAATAAATGTTTCTCAATTTAGCAGCTAATCATTTGGTAAATGAAATGTCAGAAAGAGTCCAAAGTGACACCTTGAAAATAGATTGTAATAGTCAAAAATTCCAAAGATATTTCATTTCATATTGTATATTACAATGTAAATCCTCACATTTAAGAAGATTGAACAAAGAATCATATTTCTTGAAATTAAAACTGGATCTTTTGCTTCTATTAGCAGCTAAAAGACATGATGTTATACTGAGTGCCTGCAAGTTGTTCTTCAGTCTTCCCATCATGAAAATACATTTATTCTTATCAGCGTCAAGTTATTTGTCAAAACAGTCCCAACCTACCTGCTCAACCTGGTCCATTTCCATGTGGTCTAGTCCAGAAGGAGGTTGTAGAGGCAACAACATCTCTGAGCAGCAACACCCACCTGCTCCACTTTTATACTCTGGACCCTGCAGCACAGTGAAAATTGACTGAATAGATTTCCAAGACAAAAACCCACACTTCAATTGATCCGACCTTGTGGGGGGAAAAAAAAAAAACCATTGTCATTGATGACACTCTTTGTTAATGCTTTTGTTGGCGAGTGCTGGCGAGTGATTCAAAATGATCCAAACAGCCGACATCAATCAGCGCTCTATCAAGAGACACTCCTGTCATTACGCAGGAAAGGTTATCAGTTTGACCACTTTGACTCAACGCCACAGTCGATAACATGAAAAAGTACAACTGGAGTTATTTAATGTGGGGCTTGAGGATTAAAGTATGGTAAAGATACGTTCCCCGAAAATTATGATGTAATCAAAGAACTTTTGATCATTAAGCTTCTTAACCTGCACCTCAGACTATTACACGTCCATGAGGTAGTATTGGGTTTCCAGTGCTTTATTGTTGGAAGACTCCACCTTTATTGAAAAAGGCCACGATGATTATTCAAACGTCTTGAGGCCTATTGACCTGTCAGAGCCGGCCGCAGGGTCGGCTGTTTTAAAGTTATGGCTGCTTTCACGCTGTGAAAAGGAAGAAGGGGCCCGGTCGTCTCCAGGGGTTCTGTCACCTATAATTAGTGATCAGTCACAAATTAGTTTAAAAGCTACTGAGAGTGAAGAGCACTATTAGGTCACAGCGATTCACAGCGCTCCAATAATTGCTCAGGATTTTTACAGGGAGAGGTCCTGCTATTTGTTTCTATCGCTGCCATAAACTAGATCTGAGGAGGGTTCAGACTCTCCCACCGTGAGTCCTGCAGATTTCTTTCTTTGAAGCACAACCACATGAATTTGCTCTTTTGCCTCCTTGAGAATAAATAAAAGAGTCAGTGCTGAAAATGTGAAGGTTAATTGTATTACACCCTCAGATTTATGGCTCTGGCTCTTCCAAACAGAGACTTAACCCTTCATTCTCTCTAATGACCATCAGGGGGCGACTCCACTGGTTGTTAAAGAAGTCAGATTGTATTGAAGTCTATGGGAAAATGTCCCTACTTCTCCCTTGATTTATTAGCTCAGTAAACGTTTTCCTAATGAGTTTATGGTCTCAGTCTCTAGTTTCAAGTCTTCAATACAACATGATGTTCATTTTTTAAATGATGGTCCATTTAGAGGAAAATAGACCATAATTCATTAGGGGGCGTGGCTACTGTGTGTTTGACAGACTGTACCACCCAATCAGGATAGAGTACAAATCCACCCCTCACTCCTCCTCAGCTCCACCTTCTCCCCCAAATATGGTTTCTACTGGTTTAAAAAAAAAAAAAAAAAAAACCAAGATGGCCGACAAATGAACAACATGAAGTATTTACTGTATCAAACCTTGTGTTTCTGGTGTGAGTCCATGTGACAAGTAATGCATTCAGAATTCAGGGCCCTTTTTTTCTGAAATCTGAATAAAATTTTAATTAGATTTCAGAAAAAACGGGCCCTGAATTCTCAGAACAGGAATGTATCCATAGCCGTGGTGAATCCGTTGAGTTTCACCAAGTTGCAAAGATTCTAAATAACTTCAGGGATTCAGACGTGAAAAGTTTCCACAGGGACTGAAATGTTGCTGATTCACAAAAGACAGTAAATGCATGTGTCTATCTATATAAGCTATGGACCATGAGCACAACCCAACACAACCCAGACCGATGTGCCTCTTTCAGCTCATTGTTTCGGTTCAGTCGCCCTGCTCTCTCTAACCTTGTTTCCAGCCTCAGCAGGCAGCTGTTTTCAGAGTCCGTCAATTCCCCGAGTTCAACCTGGCCACAGTCACCAACATCAACTTTTCTGTGATGAAGATGTTTTTGACAGTTTCTAGCCACTGTTCCTGGTTTGGAGCTTTTATGATTTTCTTGCTTGCTGCAACTAAAGCTTCACTCAGGTAGAAATCTTTTCTCATCACAATACCTTTAACATTCCCAAGATACATCACTGAGCAGGTATTTGGACTTTCTGTCTCTTCTAACTGTCTCTGTCTAACTGTCAGTGATCATTTTATACCTAAATATACCTGAAATCACAGCTCAGTCTTTGTCTTTAATTTATGTGTTTGGTGATTTTGTCAGAATTTGATAAGTGGTTCAGACATGTAGGTTTTCACCTAGTTTTGTTACAATAGATGTTATTTCTCATGTGAAAACACTGATCACATCAACTTCTAGGTGATTAACTGTTGATGGGATGTTCTTGGGTTAGAGACAGTTCCTAAATTTCCAGATTGAGCTTCACTGTTCTCCCAATGCCCAGAAACATGACCTGATGATAGGCACAGGCTGTAGAAGCATTACAAGTCTTTTTGTTTCGTCTAGATTTAATTTTAGATTTTGAATAAAACAGGTTAAATTCTCAATGTACTTTTTAGTAAAAGTTGTGTTTTTTTAAGAGTAAGATAAGATGGAAGCTCAAACACAGACGCTTGTTGTTTGATTGTCCTTTAATAACATTCATCCACCTCCCCCTCTCTCGAGCAGTGGCCCCACTTGGAGAATTTCAGAATGATTTTCTCATTTTCTTTGGGAAGGTAGCATCCAATACCTACAAACAAGGTGCAAGTAGTGTATTAAAATCTGATCTTCAATAGAATAACAAGAAGAAAGGCTGATCAGACATTTTCCTCGTGGACTTACCGACGTCAGGTCTTTTGATTTGGCCGTCAGGAGTCTCGACCAGCAGCTCCCAGAACGTGTGGTCTTCTGGGTTTCCATACAGACCATTCACACTCTCCAGGTACGGACCGTAGTTTGGATCCTCTGTGTAGGTAAACCTGCAAAAACCAATGAACACCCACTGTAGTTTCTTTTAAAGGGACAGATGAATTTGATACTGATGCTCACCAAGGCCCATTTCCTCATATGTGGCTTAACTTTTAACATTTAATCAGATTACTCACTCACCAGTCCACACCCAACTGTGACTGACTCAGCTGTTTTTGTGAAATATTAAAAAAAGGTTGTGGCTCCATGTGATCAGTGAGTCACCTGTTGAGTTATATCAACAAGAACTGATCTTTGAACTGTTATTCACATTTCTATTGAAACTTGAAGTTACAGAAGCCGTGAAAGGCAAGTACAGAAGTTTTCTCACTGAAATTCTTTATGTTTTTGTCTTTTTCATTGGTGAAAACAGGCCTTGAAAGACGGAAGGAAGGAAAAGAAAAGTCTCATTTTCAAATAGTTTGGTTTTGTTTTCACAGATGAAAACAAAAACACGTTTGAGAGTTAGTGATGCATTTCAGCCTCTTGTGGCCAAAACTTATTACAAAAATGGTTTATATGTATTATTCATTTGTTTTATATTGCCTCTTGAGGGTTTTTATACCAAAAAAAAACTGATTCTTCCTTTTAAAATGAAAAAAAAAGTTTTGAAATGAAAATTATTCAGAGATTCAGAATTCTTGAAGGAAGCAAAAGGCCTAATGTTCAGAATTTAAGGTAATTGAAGTTACTGAATTTGAAACTGAATTTTGTATCTTTAATAATTTTGTTTCATAAAGATTTAACATCTTTTGACACAAATTATGTCAAAAATAAATGTTGATGTTAGTGAAAGCACTTCAGTTCACATCCTCCACCATAATAACCCTGGACAGACGACGTGCAGAGAGATATTTAAGCATATTTTTAAAAAGATTTTGTTGAGTGCTAAAAACTGTCGATTCTCCACTCTGTCTTCCTGCACTGATTCAGTTTTCCATCCTGTCAACGTCTGCATCCTTGAGGTCTAAGAAACATGTCGAGCGCTTTTGCTTCCTTGTTAAACACAGCAGATTTTCTAAGTATCATAAATCAAATGTTATTGACAGCCATGTTTACCAAAATAAATATAACTAGTCTCAACTGCAGACTCACTCTGGTGACAATCGATGTTAAGATCTTACGTAAATCCTGAGCCGGAGGCCATGAGTCTCCTCAGTGCTCCCAGCAGGATCCCTCTGAAGGCCACCTCAGTGTCGTAGGTCTCCACTCCACCGCTCTGCACCTCCACTTTAATGGGAAGTAGTTGATGATCTGGACGATAATTGACTAAAACAACAGAGGAAAGTTTGTTGAAGAAGTTCTTTTCACTCATAATAAAATAATTTAATGGATTATTCTGAAGCTTACATCCAGCCAGGGGTCCAGGAAGCAGCACCAGCAGCAGCAAGGCTGTGTGGCTGAGTCCACAGGGAACAGATACCAGGTCCCTTACCTGATCCACATGGGTCGAACATCTCATTCTTCCAGTCCAGCTCAGCTCCTCTCTGCACTATTTCACCGCTTTGGGGACAACAACTGAAGTTTAACCAGTTTTAGCTCTCATTTATAAAGACAGTGTTTGGCTCCACCTTCAAACTGTACATCTGAAACAAGGGAATGAGGAACAAGAGGAAGAATTATGAGGTTACCAGCAGTAGTTTGATACTGTTTGTATATTGTCAGTATTAAGAACAACATCTATTAAGTCAGTGCAGGACATCAGATAAGAAAACTTGTTCCACCATCAGGGAACCACAGACCAGAAGAGTCTGGACTGAGATGGTCTTGTCAAGAAACATGTCAAGCTTCCTTTTTGCATGAAATAAACGATATGGCCAGTCACAATATTTGTTATAACTGAGAACATTCAGTAGAGCTGTAATTTACTGTGTTTGTGCCCCAGCCTGCCTGAAGCCAACATGCTTCATTAGTTAACAGGTTTAAATTATCTTGTTAATTCTCAGCAAAAGATTGTTGCCCTCATGTTCTTCCTATGAAAATACTTGAACCAGCCGGTTTATCAGCCGGTTTATGAGCCGGTTTATCAGCCGGTTTATGAGCCGGTTATTGAGCTGGTTTATGAGCCGGTTTATCAGCCGGTTTATCAGGGAAATTATTGTTTCTGCATTCAACAGTGCCTGTCAGCTCTTCCACATTATGTAATATTAGGTCCACCCATCTTCAAACTGCTGAGTGAGAAAATATCTGGACAGACTGGAGGTTGTTTGTCAACAGGAAGAAAACGAAGGGTTCTCAGACTATGATACATTTCAGGGAGGTGTAGTTTGATACTGTCAGACCACGACCGCTGGACCACAGCAGCAGGGTCGGGCCTATGATCGTGAACGTTTCTACGGACTGTATCAAATATGTTTCCCCCACTGGTCAGTGTAGAGCTGAGAGGGACAGAAGCTGTGAGCAGTTCTACATATCAAACAGAGGGAGTGAGACATAAAGTCAATAATAAAGCCTGTTTAAGTGAATAAACACAAATCCATTGTGGATGGGCGGTACAGTGGAGCAGTGGTTAGCACTGTGGCCTCACCGCAAGAACATTCTGGGTCTGATTCCTGGGCCTGGAGCCTTTCTGAGTGGAGTTTGCAAGTTCTCCCTGTGACTCCATGGGTTCTCTCAAAGACCTGCACATTTAGGTCAATTGGTGACTCTAAATTTCCCGCCGGCCTGAGTGTGAGTGGTTCTCTGAGAAAGATGAATCGAGGGCAGCTGAACAGGTGGGAAACCCGGGTATTTAGCCTGAGCTAAAGGCTAAATATTCGGCTAAATACCTGGGTTCGCCCACCAGCCGGCCAGAACTGAAGGAGCCTCTTTGATGAAGGTGAAAGTCTTCAAGAATCTACAACCAAGTCCAGTTGCCCTAGATTCAACTTTCTCAGAGAACAATGACCTGGACGACTGAGAACCTCCACAGGCAGCGTGAACGGTTGTTTGTCTCTTCTGTGTGTCTTTATGTGCTTTTATGTGCTTTTTTATCCCAGCGATCATTTTTTACAAATGTACCTGAAATCACAGCTCAGTCTTTGTCTTTAATCTATGTGCTTGGTGATTTTGTCCATAGATGTTTCAGACGTTATTTCAAATCTAAAAACATTTGATCACCTCAACCTCTGGGTGATTAACTCACCTCTCTTCTCTTGGTTTAGGGACAGAAATGTAGTATTTTTTGATAAAAGAGGTTAAAGTTTGAATGTGTTTGAATTTTTTAGCAAAATTTCTTTTTCAATGATTCATTTAAATTAAAAAGAGAAGTTCTTTGTTGTAACTGTGAATCCCACAGGTCACGAATGCACCATGTCATTTACCTGTAAAGTTCACCTGTAAAAGTTTTCTTTAAAATGTGTTTTTTACTCATTTGTATTCTCCACATCCACCATCCTAAATTCATTCATAGTGTCTATGTGTCCGTTCCTGCTCATGTTTATTCTCCTGTGAGATTTTCCCTTTGCTAATCAACATGTGGAACAATAATTAATTCAACATTAAACACAGATGCTCATTGTTTAATTGTCTTTTTCTGAAATACATTGTCGTATAGTTGGTTCCAGCTCTGGTTCTGATCCATCGTTGATGAGTTGATGAGTCAGTTGTTGGATCTTGACCAAGTTGTGAATCTCAGAATGATTTTCTCATTTGCACTGGGGATGTAACATCCAATACCTGCAAACAGGATGCAAGTAGTGTATTCAAATCTGATTTACAATGATCAGACATTTTCCTCGTGGACTTACCAACATCAGGTCTTTTGATTTGGCCGTCAGGAGTCTCGACCAGCAGCTCCCAGAACGTGTGGTCTTCTGGGTTTCCATACAGACCATTCACACTCTCCAGGTACGGACCGTAGTTTAGATCCTCTGTGTAGGTAAACCTGTAAAAACCAATGAACACCCACTGTAGTTTCTTTTAAAGGGACAGATGAATTTGAAACTGACGGTCACCACAAAGATCCATCCATCCATCACCAAAAAATCCAGTTTTTCTGAATAATACTCACATCCACACCTGACTGTGGCTGATTCAGCTTCTCGCCCTCAAGTTTGTCTTGTTAACATGTAAAAAATACTGTAATGTGATTGATCAGACACCTGCTGAGCTCAATCAGTACTTAGGTGCCTTAATGGGATTTTTATTTTATATTTCATATATAATATAATATGTTATTTACTATTATGTTTTTATGATAATACTATTATTGTAACTATTTTATTCCATTTTTTCACATTTATTTTTTTCTACATTTTAGCTTTTGGTAATGTCTGATGCACATTTCAATATTGTCTTATTTCTTATTATCTCCTTTTATCTACTGTCAGTTCTTTTTGCATAATTACTGATTGTGATATTTTGCTTTACTCTTTTATTATGTTATGTTTACTTACAGAAATACTGAGCATTTTCCACTCAGTCACAGTGTCCACTAACATTTTCCCTCTGTGTCAGTCACCCTGTCAGTGTGTGCGTGCTTGAGGTCTAAGAAACATGAAACATGCTTTTGCTTCCTCACGAAACATGAGCATTGCAGATTTTCAGGAGTAATTTAAATGAAACGTTATTGACGGCCATGTTTACGTCACAATACAGTTTCAGTTTCATATAGTTTCAACTGCGGACTCGCTCTCTGGTGATAATTGATGTTAAGATCTTACATAAAGTCTGCGTTTGAGAACGTGAGCCTCCACAGTGCTCCCAGCAGGATCCCTCTGTAGGCCACCTCAGTGTTGTAGATGAGTGGAGCGGTTCCTAAGAGGCTGTTCTGCACCTCCACATTAATGGGAACTCGTTCCTGATCTGAATGAAAGACACAAGAAATTTCGTCATGATAATAATAATAAAAAAAAAAAAAAAACATGTGAAATGACTGATGAATTATTCTGAAGCTTACTTGCCGTCAGAGTCCCAGGAAGCAGCAGCAGCAGCAGGGCTGCGGAGTGAAGAGCAGGCATCATCATCATCATCAGCTGCTGGCCAGTACACTAAGCTGCCTTACTTCACACACACTTTATTCAAGTGCGGACTGCTCAAACACTGGAGGAAGCTGATCTTTGTTGATCTATTTAAAGGAGCTAATCATGTTTCCAGCTCCGGTGTCACCTTGACGTTATGATATGAAACAATATTTACACTGGAAAGTTTTATGAACAATGACAAATATATTAAATCAAGATCAAGATTAGCTCAGTTTACTGGTTTCATACTCTTTATATCATTTTTTGATGCAATTCTTAATTCCATTATAATAATTTAATATTAAGTACTTTGGAGCTCCATAGATTACAGTCATTTATGTCGTGGGAACAAGAATCAGCAGATTAATTTTATTTGGCTTAATATAACTAAAGTTCCACAAGTTATTTGTAACTTTATTGTTACACTTTTGAGTTTGAATGCAGACTTTTACAGTTTTTGTTCAACCTGGGCGCTGATCAATGGATCGTAATTTGTATCCACATAATATCTTTAACAAATATGAATCTCTTCAACATAAGCACAGCTTTAACATCCAGAAACTGGAAGTTGTTCTGCAGGTTTTTGTCACAATGTTTGACTTGCAACTGCAAACATTGTACTTTACAAGCTGAAAATCATTTAGACACGAGTTGGAGTCTTGAGTCATGCCAGTTGTTCACAGTTCACCTTGTTCACCAATGTCACGTTTGGATGTTGCAATAACCAGATTCACCAGGAGGTGTCAGCGTTTCTTCTCATATTATATCAGGTTTTTGACTCAAGCCTCTGTCACATGAAGGTGCTGAACAAGTAAACCAAGGGTTAACTCAACCAGGGGACAATCAATCAATCAATCAATCAATCAATCAATCAATCAATCAATCAATCAATCAATCAGTCTTTATTTGTATAGCACTTTTCATCAAATAGTGCAACACAAAGTGCTACACACACACACACACACTCCAATTTACACACAGAGCACTAAGTTATAAAAGCAACACAACAATAATATGAACTGAATTTGAATTTGCACCAACTTCATCGTAACATTTTGTCCGATGTTAGGCTCAGAGAATGATCAGTTTTCCTGAGGCAGGTCATCAATGGGGATGTTGTACACCATCACATGATGTAACAGAAAACCTGATCCCTCAGACCAGACCACCTTCTTCATGGCTCCATGGTCCAGTTCTGATGCTCCTGTGTCCATTGTAGGATCTTCTGGTGGTGGGCAGGGGTCAGCATGGACACCCTGACCGGTCTGAGGCTACGCAGCCCCATACACAACAAAGTCCTCATCAGCTGACAGCTTTTTGTGTGGACACTGATAAGACATTTGGTGTTAGACTAGTTTGGGCCTTCTCTGGATTGCTGCCATCACTGAATAATACAAATTTCACATTTATAGTTAATCTTTCACTAACAACTTGTGCTGTAAAATGAAGATTAGGAGCCATGTGTTGGAGGAAACAGCTCTAAGTTGGTTAAGTTCTATTTATCAAATCAATATCGAATCAATTTCATTTTGAAATGTTATTAACAAAAAATATCTTCCATATATGCAAAAAAAACTCATGGTTATGCAGACGATACTCAAGAATACTTAACAATGAGGTCGGATAAAAGGTATGACACAAAATCTGGTTGAGCAGCATTTTTCTGCTACTCAGACAAAGGTTATTGCCCATTTAATGCCCAGAGACATTATCTGATTATAGCTACCCTGATGGCATCACCTTGGCCTCCGGCACCACCTTCAGTAATCAGTTTTATCTTACATCAGGATATGTCCTTAAACCCACATGAAAAACCAACTTCAAGGGCTGCTATTCTACAGTTATATAACATTGCACAGTACAGACAGCAACAAGGAGAAGAGATCATATCTGTCCTGCGTTAGCTTCTCTGCAAAATCCAGAATTTAAAGTCCTCCTCCTCACTTTCAAAGCCTTTAATGTTCAGATACTATCATAACTTTGAGAGCTCATTGTGTCCTGTCACCCCACTGGAACACTCCACTCCCAGGATATAGGCTTTCTCGTGGTTCTCAGCATCTCAAAGAGTAAAATAGGAGGCAGATCCTTCAGTTATCAGGCTCCTCTCCAGTGGAACCAGATCCCAGTCTAGGACCAGGGGCCAGAAAACCTTTCCAGGTCCAAGATTAGGCTGAAAACTTACGTGTTTGTTAAAGCCTTTAGTTAGAGTTGGCTTCAGCCTTTTTAACTACCATCCCCTCGTTCTGCTGCGATTGACCTGGACTGCTGGTGGACTTCCCATGATGCACTGAGCTCCTCTCTCCTCCTTTTCCTCTCCATCTGCACACAGGTATTTCTGCTTTTTGACCAATAGAGTCTGGATCTGTGACTCTGGGAACCTAACCCTAGCTCTAACTGTCTATAAAAGTGGACCTGGACTCTGGGTCTGTGAAGTGAAGCCAATGCTGAAGAGCCTTAAACCTTCCTTCTCTCTAATGTCCATCAGGGGGCGACTCCACTGGTTGTTAAAGAAGTCAGATTGAATTGAAGTCTATGGGAAAATGTCCCTACTTCTCCCTTGATTTATTAGCTCAGTAAACGTTTTCCTAATGAGTTTATGGTCTCAGTCTCTGGCCGACGGACAAATTACAAACTGGAGGCAGCTCACAAAGCAATCAGTGACGTCACGTGGGTTGATACTTGAGACTGTGAGCCACCTACTGTCGGTTGATCCTGATCAATAGCTGCTGTTCATTATTAGTCTCATTATAATATCATTATCATCATTATCATTATTATTATTATCATTATTATTATTATTATTATTATTAATAGTAGTAATGGTGTTCCTTTTGCTTGTTTATTCCTTTATAGCTGTTTTTAGTTTTAATATTTAACATGACAACATTATGACATTATACAGTATATAGTCATTTATTTATTTGTTTTCATTTTAATTTTTTAAATGTGTTTTATAGGAAAAATGAATAGTTTGACATCCTGTTCCCAGACTTCAGGGGAGGGTTTATTTGCCTGTTGTGACCCTTCTACAGCACATTTAAAACAAACTTGTCTTTCCTAGGGTGTGGTGATGTCATTTATCACTAGAAACTGACAAACTGAACAAAAGTCTTGATGTTTTCGCTCAGTAAATAAAGACAAAGTTTGTGTGTTTCATGGCGTTTAGTTCCACTTCCTACATGTCACAGTGGGTCTGAAGTGCCCCATCATCCCAGTTTGACACCAGGTGTGTTCACTGGAGAATTCCTCCCCTCTGGCAAGTTAGAGGGGGAGTCGGGGGTAGATGAGAGACAAGAGGAGCGGGTGAGGGAGATGAGTGATGGAGGGAATTGTGTGTATCCGTACACTGTATGGAGTTGTGTATCTTTTCATGTCAGAACTTGTCAGGTTCACGTTTCGCAGTGGATTCAGTCTCTGAGATATGCAGCGCGTGTCGTGACTTGTTGGTAAATTTGTCACATCCCCAAAGACTGTGAGGAATTCAACCACGTCTCCAAACAGCTACACAGGATGAATTAAGTGTAAAGACAATTTCAGTGAGTTTCAGTTCATGTGACGCTTCATGAATCGTCTTCAGGCCCAAACAGGAAACTGTTTCATTTCAGTGTAAATCACTTAGTTAGTTTTTTGTTTTGTTTTTTTTATCTGGATCTTATGGCTTTTTGCTTAATCAAGCAAACTGATGAAGACCATGGGATATGGCTAAAAGATGAGGATAGCAGGGGGCTTTGGTGGCTGAGTGGCTGGAGCGTGTACTATATGGCCATGACATAGACTGTATATAAACATGAACATAGACTCTGGGGCTGTAAAGTGAAGCCAATGCTGAAGAGCTTTAAACCTTCATTCTATCTAATGATTGCCTTGACGTCTATGGGAAAATGTCCCTACTTCTCATTTGATTTATTAGCTCAGGGGGTGTGGAAACTGTGTGTCTGTCCAAACTGGAGGCTTCAAAATGGCAGTTCACAAACCAAAGGGTGACGTCACGGTGGGTTGTCACTTGGGGCATCCTGAGCTCTGAGCAGAAGGTTTCCGGTTCGACTCCTGACCAGATTTATTTATTGCATCAGTCCCTCACTCTCTCTCCCCATTTCCTGTCTCTCTTCGCTGTACCTATCAATAAAGGTATGAAATGGTCCTAATAAATAATTCAAAAGATGTGGACCTTGATTTTAGACCTTGCTTTCATAGTCAGTTTAGCTGCTAATGACTCTGTTGGCTTTATGAGCTGATATTAATTCATTGCATCTCGTTTGGCCTAGTTTTAAAATGTGGGAAATGAGTCCTTGGGAGAAGAAATGTGGGTTACATAAACCTAAGCCTACACCTGTCAGCCATGAAGAAGATTATAAATCTCAGAAATCCACATTTCCACGAAGCAGAGGATTCATACCCCCCACCCTCCCACCCCACGCCCATGTGACCCGGTCCTGACAGCGGGGTCTGTACAGTAGCTCAGTGTCCTTTCTCAATCCGCCCTGTTACGTTCCAGCCCACCCCCCCCCCCCCCCCCCCCCCCCCCCCCCCGCCCCCCCCCGCCC
>CM076657.1:23880763-23950708 GCA_038496675.1 Rachycentron canadum
GGGGGGGGGGGGGGGTGAGTGGCTGTTGGCACCATTGAATGAGCCATTGAGTCACAGGGGCTGTTTGGGTCTGACACACTGCCCTCCCCCACAATCCATCTGTGTGCATGGATTTCACATAGAGGATTGATGGACAGTGCACAGTGGGGTCATTGACATTAACATAGAAAAACACTATACATGTGCTGCCATTGTGTGTATTTTGGTCAATACAGATCAAAGTAATTTAGTTTTTAACCTGATGCACTGACAATAATGATCCATAATGAATCATGTTCAGCTTGTGCTTCAGTTATCACTTCACTTCCTTTATGAACCGTCTGCATCGTCTCTGAATCTTAACACAGTCAAAGTTCAGCCAAATATTGACTTTGTTGACATGTTAAGTTGCTTGTTTTTCATTTCTTTTTACCGTGAAATAAACAATTTGGTCATTCAAATGTGTATTATTACTTAGTGGCGTGACGTGGTTGACCATCGGCCATCTTGGTTTTCTGAAACCAGCAGAAACCATATTTGGAGGAGAAGGTGGAGCTGAGGAGGAGTGGGGGGTGGAGCTGACCTGCTCTGTACTCTATCCTGATTGGGTGGTACAGTCTGTCAATCACACAGTAGCCACGCCCCCTACTCCATCCCCTCCTTTCTGGTCTATTTTCCTCTAAATGGACCATCATTTAAAAAATGAACATCATGTTGTATTGAAGACTTGAAACTAGAGACTGAGACCATAAACTCATTAGGAAAACATTTACTGAGCTAATAAATCAAGGGAGAAGTAGGGACATTTTCCCATAGACTTCAATACAATCTGACTTCTTTAACAACCGGTGGAGTCGCCCCCTGATGGTCATTAGAGACAATGAAGGTTTAAGGCTCTTCAGAGGCTTCACTTTACAGACCCAGAGTCTACGTCCACTTTTATAGACATTACTGAGAATATAGAGCTGTAATTTTATTGTAATTTTACTTTTAACATGGTGTATAAATGTGCTGCCCTTTTCTGAGTCCTCAGCCTGCCCCCCACCCTGTCAAATAATTTCTAGACCCGGCCCTGAAGTTGTTCTCACACCTGACAATTGTTGCACAGACCTACTGTGATACTGCGGTACTGTAGATTTTGTCACCATGTTGGTCATCATCGAAGTCACGAAAGGTTTTTAGTACAGACTTGTACCACAGTCTAAGCAGGTCACTTTTCATGTTGTATCTGACTGTTGTTCAGGATGTTGTTGGTTCAAACTGCCTCTTTTTGTCGAGGTAAACATATAAACACTTTTTAGAAAGTAACTAGCTCAGCAGCCATCTATTTTCTCAAGAGATTTAATGCATCGTGGTTGTTTGTCAGGTCTGTCAGTCAACCTTTGACCAGAAAGTGACACCCTGAGCTGAAATGGATTTTTTAATGTACTGAGCATCTGTCATTTGTCAGTGTTGTGTTCACTTGTTTCCTTTGCCCCCAAGTGGACAAAAAAATAACTTTATGCAGGTCTAATATTTTTGACATGTTCTTTTTCTTGTTTTTTTTTTGTATTTGCAAATGACAGTTTAACGTTATATTCTATTATTATTATTATTATATTACCAGTTATTATATATATATATGTATATATATTGTATTATCTGTTGTTATCAGGTTTCAAAGCCTTACTGAAGTGCCTGTCTGGGAGGTTCTGCAGTCGGGAGCTGATTGGGATCATGGGGCCCTCAGGGGCCGGGAAGTCCACCTTAATGAACATTTTGGCTGGATACAGGTGAGAGAGCAAAACTCCACTCTACAGCAGCTGTAAAACAATAAACTCATTTTATTTTAGTTGAATTAACAATTAGGCATCTGTGGAAAAGATTCAGGAGAAAGAGCCCATGTTTTCAGCCTGTTATCTATAAAACACAACACTGTTCATTATGTGTGTTTATGTGTATAAATATGTGTATATGTGTGTCCTTCCTGCTGCCCAGGGAAACAGGGATGAAGGGTCAGATCCTGGTCAATGGTAAACCCAGGGACCTGAGGAAGTTCAGGAAAATGTCCTGCTACATCATGCAGGAAGACATGCTGCTGCCACACCTCACTGCACGGGAGGCCATGATGGTGAGATGGCTGAGCAACATTTTAATTCATGTTGTTTTAATTTGGAAGACCACAGCTTGCAGCTCATGAAAATCTAAATATTTGAATATTTGATTACAAGTTAAATTTGATAGATTTAAATTTCCATTCATACAGTACAAATCAAGTGTGGAATGAAAAGCATCAACAGAGATGACTGCAGCCTTCAGTCCACTCCTCATCTGTACAATTTATACTGTATAAATTATCATTTACTCAAACTCCATATGAAATACTCTAATACTCTGAGATATTGAATTTTTGACTGTTTTCAGAGGTTTCACTTTTCAGATGCACCTGCATGTTTATTCTTTCTGAACTAGTAATGAAAAGATATTGTGTTTCTCTTTACTGCAGGTTTCAGCCAACTTGAAGCTGGATGAAAGTATCGATGTGAAGAAAGCACTGGTGAGCTAAACTATTAATATCTACCAGCTTAACACGCGCAGAACATGAATACATCCTTTTGAAGTGAATCTTGACCTTAAACACACCAAAGTCATATTAACTTAATCAGTCAATGACGGTTAATACAAAGGGATGACCACTTCCTGTCTGATTAAGGTGAAAAGTATTTGTATTCATTCACTCACAGCAGATCAACGTCCAAACCAAACCTTGCTGCAAACTGTAGGAACATAAAGTGAGGTCAGGTCTTAAATGGACCTCTGTCTTGAATCATCACCATACTTTATTACATTTATTTGACTGAGAACTGAAACAGAGATCTTGATCTAATGAACTGTTTCTGAGCACCACCTATATAGTGTTTCTATTAAAATCCCCGGTGGAGCTGAGCACTCACAGGGGGCGTCAACGTGAACAGATATATGGGAAAAGTGAGGATACTTCCAGGTATGAAAGTCGATGCTCTCTCTCTGAAGTTAAACATGCAGTTCCTCTAGTGACCACTAGAGTCTGGCTCCTTACGTGAGTCAGTCCCCAGAGACTCCCGTGTTAAAATGTCCCAAAGCAAGTTTACAGCCTGGTACACGAACAGTTTTGGTCTCTAAAGCTAATTTCCTCCTTCATGACGACTGTACAGGGGTAAAATTTTATATAATTCACCTGTTTACGTTTTATTAAGGGTTAAAATTCAGCATAATTGAGTGTTAAACCTCCTGTGTCGCTCCCTCTCTCTCACGTTACCTGTTCAGGTGAATGAGATCCTGACAGCTTTAGGGCTCCTCGACTGTGCTCACACCCGCACCAGCTCCTTGTCAGGAGGTCAGTGTAAACGTCTGGCCATCGCCCTCGAACTGGTCAACAACCCTCCGGTCATGTTCTTTGACGAACCCACCAGGTGAGACATAGAGACACTGGTGCGCAGAGGGTTACATTTATATTTAGAGCATATTACACACTGTGTCAGATGTTTGTTGTCTGTTCCCCTTTAAAAGCAGGGATTAAACAGATTTTTGCAGTTGCAGAAGATCCTTTGTCTTCTCAGGTTAACGGTTTCCCCTCTGTACGTCTGTCCCTCTCTGTGCAGTGGCTTAGACAGTGCGTCGTGCTATCAGGTGGTCTCGCTAATGCGTTCTTTGGCTCTGGGAGGACGGACCATCATCTGCACTATCCACCAACCCAGTGCCAAACTGTTTGAGATGTTTGACAAGGTACGCATCTGCCAATAAAAGAGAAAATCAATGCTAGTTTGTATTTCACAACATCTTGTGGTCACAGTTTCTGTCAATTTAAATAATCATGTTCTTCCACAGCTTTACATTCTCAGTCAGGGGCAGTGTATCTACAAAGGCACGGTCCCTTACCTCATCCCATATCTGAAGAGTCTGGGCCTTTACTGTCCCACCTACCACAACCCTGCAGACTTCGGTGTGTTCACTTCACATTCATCCATGTATGTGCTACAGTTTTCTGAGGTTGATTGTTATGTTTATATTTTCCTGCTTTTGTCTTTGCTTCAGTCATTGAAGTGGCGTCAGGAGAGTACGGAGACCTGAACCCTGTGTTGTTTGAGGCGGTCCAAGGTGGAATGTGTGCATTAGAGGAGAAGAAGAACCAGTGTGGTAACGGCACATCAGTCTGTGCAGCCAAGTACCCCAAGGTGAGTAATAGACGACGTGTGGCTATAGTGGATCGTCAGCTAAGCAACGGTCCCTGGACTTTGCTGTTTATCCATCAATCTGAAAAGGTGCGTGGTGAGGAAAGTGTGTATGCTGGGATTAGCATGTGGTCTGAGTGGAGTAAAACCCAAACATTACCCAACAGTATAGACACAAGAAGCAATCACAAGAATGTGTCTTGTGTTGGTTGGGCCTTTAGTTGAGCCCAGATACCTCCCATGCTTCAGGGTCCTCTCGCATCACTTCCCCCTGCAGGTCGGTGCTGTAGCTTCAGCTGCAGGATCTGGTCTGGCAAAGCGCTGCAGGCCTGGACTCCACAGCTCATATAAAACCACTGGAGTTTGGTAGTTTGTAGTTGACAGGGGTAGATTTTAGACCTATCAACCGTGCCAAACATAAGTGAGGACAAAAGCAGTGGTCATAACTTATATGTACCATCATCTGGGAGAGTCTCAGTGTTTCCTTGTTAAGTAACATTGAGGATATCGTGAAAAAAATGGGGAATATAGAAGCAGCAGCTTCTCCTGTAGTTCTGCATACGTACTGGTGGGTTTGGACACCAGACCGGCTGTTTCCCGCTGTTGTCAGACCGACCTGAGTGGAGTCAGTCCATCGTCATGGGACCATGGGAGCACAGCTGGGGGGTTAATCCAGGCCTGACTGTCGTATGCTGTGGTGTTCTGAGGTATAAGATTTCACCTGCTTCCATTTTCCACAGGATGCTGGACACATAGAGAGCCACACTTTTGCCACAAGCACACTAACGCAATTTTGCATCCTCTTCAAGAGAACCTTCATAACAATATGCCGAGACCAGGTAAGTGGAAGCATCTCTACCAGATTTAGTGATCTTAAAATAACAGGCAGTGTAATCCTCCAAGGTTGTGATTGGGTATTTAGGCATTTGTTCTGTTGTCAGGTCTTAACCCACCTCAGACTGATGTCCCACATCGCCATAGGTGTGTTAATAGGCTTGCTCTATCTGAACATTGGCAATGATGCCAGCAAGGTCTTTAACAACACCGGGTTCCTCTTCTTCTCCATGCTCTTCATCATGTTTGGTGCACTCATGCCAACTGTCTTAACCTGTGAGTATGATCCAGTGGAGGGAACTGACTCATATTTACGTCCTGTACATATTGTTGACTCCAGTGTGTCAATCAGCAGGGTCCAATTTCAGACTCTTAAATGTTGACAGATGTGTGAATGTTTTTATTCACCTCGTGTCAGTTCCTCTGGAGATGTCTGTGTTCCTGAGGGAGCATCTTAACTACTGGTACAGCCTGAAAGCTTACTACCTTGCCAAGACCATGGCTGATATCCCCTTTCAGGTGAGCTGAGTCTGCTGGTGTTTGGAGGAATGATCAGGTTCACTGTGCCAACAAACCACACACTTTACATAGTGCACTGCTGCTCTCTAGTGTCAAGTGAGGATGTTACCATTCACTTAGCTTGCAACTCTGCAGGATTTGATCTTTCAACTTTAGTTCAAGGTTTTCTGGTGTTTCATTTGAACTTCTATGATCTATAAGAACATATATTTGTAATTTTAAGAACCAAAAACCATCTCAGTGTAGTTTTACATCTCTTGCAGCCTTCACTCTTTAACTTTAGTATCAGCAGATTGGTGAGCCAATCAGAAGAGAGTATCTGAGGCTCTCTTTTGATTGTCCTGTCAGCTGGTTTTAAGTCTCGAATTTTGATACTTTCAGTGTATTACTATAGAACCAAACCTGCATTATGATCAAAGACCACATGGAGGTCTACCTTTAGACTGTATGGACCTTCAACATCTACCTTTAGACTGTATGGACCTTCAACATCTACCTTTAGACCGTATGGACCTTTAACATCCACCTTTAGACTGTATGGACCCTTAACATCTACCTTTAGACCGTATGGACCTTTAACATCTACCTTTAGACTGTATGGACCTTTAACATCTACCTTTAGACTGTATGGACCTTTAACATCCACCTTTAGACCATATGGACCCTTAACATCTACCTTTAGACTGTATGGACCCATAAATACCTAGGTCACACTTTGATCACATTACAATTTAAGAAAACAAAAGAAACTGCTTATCTCTACTTTAGCTCCTGTATCTATTTTATTGTAGATGACAGTGCCCCCTTTTGCTCCATCAATCATTCATCTGACTGCCTTTATTGAAATGATATAAAATGATGTCATGTCATGTTTGTAGTTGTTTGTGATTCAGTTGAGAAGGAGAATCAGGGCTGAACCCACCATGTGTTTGTCTGAGGCACCAGCTTCAGCACAGTTTCTTCTGGCATCAGTATGATGTCACACTAGATGAAGGTTTTGAGGTAAACTGTCCTTTGACTAAATAAAGTTTAATCAAAGTGTTATTGTAGGTTATCTGCCCCATCATGTACTGCAGCATAGTGTACTGGATGACAGAACAGCCACCTGAGGCCAGCCGCTACCTACTCTTCATAGCCCTGTCCACCTGCACTGCCCTGGTAGCCCAGTCCTTAGGCCTGCTGGTTGGGGCTGCTTCCACCTCATTACAGGTACTTTCTGGTTTACATTGTGAAATTCAGTTTCTTGGTTTATGTTTCACGTATAAAACACATTATGTTCTTATCCTTACACAGGTAGCCACATTTGTGGGACCCGTCACCGCCATCCCAGTGCTGCTGTTCTCTGGATTCTTCGTGAACTTCGACACAATCCCCAAGTATCTGCAGTGGAGCTCCTATGTGTCCTACGTCAGGTGTGTACCTGTGAATAACATCACAGCAACTCAGCACAAGACTGTAGATCTGGGTTCAAAACCAGCTGAGGCCCTGTTAGCGGTTAGCATGTTAGCACGCCTTCCTCGTACCTGTGTGGGTTTTATAATTTACAACTTTAAATTGCCCAAAGATGTGAATGTGACCTCGAATGTCAGCTGGGATTACACAACAACCATACAGCCATAGAGATCGTTTTCTTCCAACCCTCTTATGTGAACCAAAGGATTCTCTTCTGAAGTCCCCTATGGTGGCAGGCGTACCAAACCATGGTTGTCATGGTTACAATAGTAAATAGGCGGACTGTACCGGCTGTAGTGGCGTGCCTACCTTCATCGCCATTGGTTACTATAATAACTGTCACGGCTTGGTTAGGTGAAGATAGTGATTGGGGTTAAATAAGTACTTCCTCAATATTAGATGATCTTTGTTGCCGTGGTTACAGTACAACAATGGTCATCAATAATAGAAACAACATAAAATGCTACTTCCACATGGGAATCGAACACGGCTCTCCTGTGTCATATTAATCCACCCCGAGCTCCTCCTGACGTGGACCTTGTCGCTCTATAAACTACGTCACCGCACTTTTCCCTTCGCTCCTGTCATCATCACTACGGCCACTAGATGTCGCCTAGCAACAGAAGCTAAATATGATGTCATAATAACCCACTGACAGACGACCTATGGGCTCGTTTTTACAGCACAGTGAAGGGATAAGCAGTATGGCTAATAAATAAATGAATCTACAGTTGCAATGTGGATTAAATGATCCTTTAATGACTTTACTGGTTAAATGTGTTGAATAATAATTTTAGGTTTTCTGGTTTGTTGACAGTGAGGCTCGTCGGTTGGTCTATCCAGAGCAAAAATATCTTAAACTACAACTATTTTCACATGTCTGGTCATTGTTTTGGTTCTCGCCAAATTATTGTTTTAGATCTTTTAGATTTTTTGAGATTACAAATACAAATGGGTCGTAAAAACAAGTGGCCAGATGATCAGGCAGGTTTTTAACCAACCCCCAGGTTTGTAGACCACCTGACTCATTCATCTTTGACCTCACCATCCTTACTGCAGTTGTGGGCACACACACACTTTTCCTGTGCAATCAGGGATTACTAAATGGTTTAGATAATCTGGCTCGTTTGTAACCTGTCAGATTATCTGTGCTCTGACACATCAGGACACTTCGCATTGCAACTGGTCGGTTGCCAGATCTCTGCAGTTAACTTTGGCAGTACAGTGCATCATTACAAGCAGAAATGATATTCAATATTACTGAAGTAAGAATTGGAATAAACCAAACTATTGGACTCGTGGTCCCTTTTATGACACAACACACTTTTATGGACAATTTTAATAAAATCTTCTGTGATTAGATGATGAATTCAGATATTTGTCTATTTTGTAATCTCCAGCTAATCAGTACAACTATCCAACAATTTCATGTTACTCATATGAAAAACTCACTGCATTTTGGACGCTTGAAGACAAACCTTCATTTTAAAATGTCAATTTACTAATTTAATAACAAGATTGCCATGAAATGCATCTATCCACTATCTATACTGGGGCTGGAGTCAATCCCAGATGACATAGGGTGAGGGCGGGGTACACCCTGGACAGGTCAGCAGTCTATTACAGGGCCAACACATAGAGAAAAGCATTCAGCAAACACTCAGGTCTACGAGCAATTTAGAGTGATCAATTAAGATAAATGTGCATTTGGACTGTGGGAGGAAGTAATACCAGTTGATAACAACCTTGTGTTTTCCACAGTAGCAACATGTCCACACACAGATGTTGTGTGTTGATTAATAGTATATTAATATAGCTTGGATCAGCCATCTTGGATTTTGAGGTTCTTACAACTTTCTGAGTCAAAAGTCTGACTTCAGCATTGGCTTCACATTACAGACCCAGAGTCCAGGTCCAGGTCTTGGTTTACATTTTGAGCTGCTTTGACCCAGAATGAAGAGAGGATGTGTTCTTTGCCATCATGGATTTGCCTCATTGTTCGTATCTGTCCCACAGGTATGGGTTTGAAGGGGTGATCCTTTCCATCTATGGGATGAACCGCTCAGAGCTGGAGTGTCCGGGGAAAGTGTGCAAATTCCAACAGCCTGAGGAGGTTCTGCAGCTGTTGGATGTGGAAGATGCAAAGCTCTACATGGACTTCATCGTCCTCGGCATTTTCTTCATCATCCTACGACTGGCCACCTACCTTGTCCTCCGCTACAAGATCAAGTCTGAGAGATAGGTTTCATTTGGCTCGTCTTCCAAAAACTAAATGCCCCCTGATTTTTCTATGCACAAAACAAACGACCTCTGTCATGTGGGAATTTGTGTCATTTCATTTTAACACGCTGCTGCTAAAAAGGACAGTACACGATTTCTGATCCTTTATCCTGCCAGCAGCTGTGGAGGGCAGCGACTGACGATGCATAACAGTGAAGGGTCGTCTCAGAAATCAACATACACCTGTTTTACTTCAGACATCAGAACATAACTTCTGCACACAAAGCCAGATCAGTCATGAAGGAGGGCAAACACACTGAGCCACACTCAGCAGCAGATATTGTACATTTCATATTCCTGCAAGACAGAAATGTTTCGACAACAAGGCGCGGATGTGCAAATACAGACAGTGTTTACATTCCTCTATTAGCCAAAAAAAAAAAAAAAAAAAACCTGAGGACCAACTGTTGCACTGGAGAATAAAACGTGATGTTTTTTTGCCTGAAAGAGTAAAAATGAATTACAGTTTTTCAGTGATAATCGTGGGATCATTACATCTGTAGTAGATGAAAGCAGTTTTTGTTCATGTTGTTCTTATGACTGAATTTGGAGTCCCAAAGCATTTATTTCCTGTGTATCAATCTAATCACTGTTTGAGCTAGATATTTTTTTAACATGTTCATAGTTGTAAATTAAGCTCTGTCCTGATTGCCAACCAAAGTTTGGTATTTTTTCTACTTCCATAATATAATCTAAAAACTTTTGAGATCATAGTTAAAATAAATATTACTCAGCCTTAATAATTTTGTACTGTGCTGTATTATCTTTAGTATTATATGCAAATGTATTTAAGCAAAATAGATAGATTAAATAATGTATCATTATTATTTTGTTGCCGCACTTCATCCAGTCATATTTGGTGCTATCTGAAGTTTTATGATTTATGATTTATTATTTGAATTACTTTGAAAAAAAAATGCATGTATGTATATGAACTGCACAGTGTGAGGACACAAGAGAACAACCAAAGAGGATTAAATGTGAGGAAGTGTGTGTGTGTGTGTCTGTGTGTGTGAGGGGTAAGCCCAGCCACCATGCAAAGATAACTCATTATAGCCACCTGTGATCCCAGTTGTTCCCCCCAGCAGCTGTGGCTCAGGAGGTGCAGCAGGTCGTCCACTAATCAGGCGGTCGGCACAATGAAGTGTCCTTGGGCAAGATACTAAATCCCCAAACTGTCCCCAAAGTATCATTGGTGTGTGAGTGTGTGTGTGATAAAAAAGTGAATTGAATGGTTGCTAAGACTAGAAAAGTGCAGCCCATTTACATACAAAAATTAGCTGGTTCTTGTTTGCCAATAGGTTTTTTCACTGTTACTAATAAACTCGTTTTTGCACCAACTGACCTCATTTAAAAATTTTCATTCTTTAAGTCAATTTAATTCCATGAAGTGCAGCTTTTACAAAATACACTGACATTTCTTATTATTCTCATCAGGTAGAGTCTGAGCTTATTGAGGCCACAAGAGAGGAGGCCAAATGCTCTGCCTGAAACATTACACACACCAGAGGTCAGTTTACTGACCAATGCCTTTCTCTGCCTTTCTTGCACCATCAAATTTATCTAAATAAATACAGTTTAAAGGTTAATAGGTTAAGAAAACAATTCTGCTCGTATATAATCAATACTGACAAACCCAAGAACCTATCATGTTCCAACCGGGGCAGGGGGCACCTGGGGTGGCAAAGATTATAGACGTTTCTGCTTTAATCATGCAGACAGCATCCCAGACTCATCTGGGTTACCCTTCTCTCCCCCATTTTTCTCCTCTCAACCCAACTGGTTGAGGCAGAGTCACCCACCATGAGTCTCCCTGACTCTCTCATAATTGCTAAATGAAATTACTTTTTCAATATCTCAATCACTTAATGCTCAAAAGCAACACAGAATCAATGGTCTTCAGCAGTGACAGTTTGATCTGTTTTCCATAATTTCAAATCACTTTTAGATCATAACTGATGCCATGAGCCAAATTTAACAATTAGATTATATATATATATAGTTTTTCTCTTTAAAAATGGCTTCTGCATATGCTTATAGTTTGGAGCTATAACTAAGCACTTTCTCATGGTGACTTGCAAAATATGCAAAAAATAAAAGAAAAAATCATATTGCAATTGCTTTGGCACATTTTGAGTGTAATAAATGATATAATTTCAGTTGGAGTTAATGTATTTGCATTTCATTTGCACTGAAAACATTTTTTTTTTTTTTGAGGGTTTGGAGACTATGATTTGTCTCCAGTTTGTAATTTGTCTGTCGGCCATCTTGGTTTTTTGAAACCAGTAGAAACCATATTTGGAGGAGAAGGTGGAGCTGAGGAGGAGTGAGGGGTGGAGCTGGCCTGCTCTGTCCTCTATCCTGATTGGGTGGTACAGTCTGTCAATCACACTGTAGCCACGCCCCCCAATCCATCCCCTGCTTTATGGTCTATTTTCCTCTAAATGGACCATCATTTAAAACATGAACATCATGTTGTATTGAAGACTTGAAACTAGAGACTGAGACCATAAACTCATTAGGAAAACGTTTACTGAGCTAATAAATCAAGGAGAAGTAGGGACATTTTCCCATAGACTTCAATACAATCTGACTTCTTTACCAACCAGTGGAGTCGCCCCCTGATGGTCAGTAGAGAGAATGAAGGTTTGAGGCTCTTCAGCATTGGTTTCACTTGTCAGCACATTTCTTATAGCCTGAGTCCATTCTGTAGCACCACAACAATGCTGTGACACGTTTTTAGCAGTTTCTGGATATTGCACTTAGTCATCTTGCAACTAATTAATTATGATTCATTGCACAGCCCTAGTCTTGGCTTTACTCTGTACAGCACCAAGAGATGATGTAGAATATGGTATAATTTGGTGCCATATATGTAGATAAACTGAACTGAGTTGAATAAATAGAACTGAACTGCTTCACCACAAGGGGGATAATTACAGTTGACTGATTATATTTGGATATCAATGTCACCAGTGACTTTAAATGATCTCTGTAATGATGTTTTCTGGTTTCCTGATTTTGTGGATAAGTGATGAATGTTAGATTTATTGCCGTTCTCCTGCTGATCTCATGTTTGACCTTGTGCTGCTGCTGCAGTCTCTATGTTAATCTGCCGGCTCTCAGTTCATATTTATACCATGTTTAAATAATATGCCATCTGTCCACGTAAGACTTGCGTTATCACTTTTATTTGAAGTTATCCGGGCTGATCCTTCAGGCGTGAGACCAACACGTTAAATAAACGGTGCCAAACGGTGCCTTTACTGCATTCTCAGTTACCGCGAGACCTCTGACGTCCTGAGCGTCGGAGCATCGCGAGACTTCACCAGCTGTTTAGTCTGTTTTTTAAGACTGATGCTAGTCGGTCAACACGTGGGGAGGTGAGGTTGACTTTCCACGGGGACGCGTTTGAAAAGCTCACGCTATCAGTATCGCTCTCGTCGTGGCGGCACCGAGGAACCTAAAACACTGTGAGTAAACTAAAAAAAAAAAACCCAGAGGGTCCAGAGAGGAGAGGGCGCCTTTAGCAGCTGAGGGGAAACAGCATGCTAGCCCGTATAGCCATCTGCATCATGCTCACACAATATGACTTAGGAGTTCAAATCCATTCTCGGGGGGGGGGTGTAACACTCACTCAGTGTTTAACACCCATTTAATGACATTTCCACGCGTCTGTGCGAGCTGCCTGCAGCGGACTGGGTCCTCACATCAGTGCATTAATCCCATGTCATTGAACAACTACCCTGCACATCTTTCTGTAACTTAACAGACAGCACACTCCAGCTAGCCTCTGCCCCGGTTGTGTAACTTAAATTACCCTAATTCCCTCTCTCCTGTTGCCCCCGTGCTCTTACTAACACCCGGGTCGTGTGTCCTGAATATTAACAAACGCTTTTAGGTTGGGATATAGTGAAGGTACCCTTCCTACCCCCCTCTCCCCCCAGGCCGGCTAGCAAGCTAACCGTGGAGGTCTGAGGCCCAGGCAGGACAGGGGCACTCTTTGGGCTTAAAATGTCCTTTAACCCTGCGTCAGTGTGGCACTTGCCCTCGGTGGTGCATTTGGTTGCGTTTAAAGCTGCGTTATGCAATGGCTTTATGTTGTGGCCTAAAGCGGGGGGGTCATTTAATGAAACATGAATCTGAAGTCGTCTCAAACACGAGGCTCTTTAATCGTGTAACCAACGGTCATGGTCATTGGGCCATAAAATAATGCAGCCGGTGGTGGTGGTGGGGGGACGTGCGCTCGGCCGTGGCGTCAGTTTTAATTCATGTTTACGTTAATAGACGTTTTGTCTTTATAACCAATATGCTGTGCTACCATGCTATTTTGCTGCTCGCTATCGTGCACCGCGGCCTCCCATTCAGCCATGCTTTATTCCCAGTAGTAACGTTAGCGTCAGGTCACAGCCACTTTTTGTACCGGATTTCAATCCCAGACAACGTTAAGCCAAACTCCTTTTATATATCTGTCAATTAAAACTCTCCACCTCGCTGGCAAAAGGTGTTGCATTTAATCACTTCACATGACCTATACTGTGGTTGTCCGTTGCTTTCTGCTAAATTCGGCAATTAAAATTAGACACCCAGCGGATCATATTGAGTTTCACTTTCTATAAATTATTCCCGTTGCCCGCTAACTCGCCGGGAACCAGTTTTGTGTCTTTCCCTCAAAGATGGGGCGCAGCGTGTCAGCCAAGATACTCAACCTTCCTACAGGGGTGTTGAATTGAGATACGTGAAGGTAAAAAGGGTCTTGTGAGCTTAAAGGGAAACCTGTAAAGTCTTATTTTAATGCATATAACGCCTCCATCCCCCTCCACCGCAGGGAAACGTTAAATTGCCCAGATTCTAAGTGCAGTGTCACGTTGTGGTCTTCATACCCGCTGGCTAGCTAATACCTTTAGCCCGTGTATGTTGTGACTGAATGGCCGGTTTATTGTTATAGGTAGTATTGAGCTACACACAGGAGACGGTGTCAACGGGATTATTAATTGCTAGCAACAGGCGGTCTCATTGTCTCTGTGATCGGGGCTGAAATCATCCGTCTTTGAAGCCAAAGTCGTCGCCGAAAGTTGATGTCGTGACCCCTCGTGTGTGACCGGCGACCCGGGGAGCCCAGGCGCAGTTTCTCGTCGTTGTCACTGGATTGTAAACGGCAATAATACGATTTCCACTGGGCTTTGGTTCTCCGTCAGATCCATAGACGGATTAGCATGTTGCCGTGGCTAACATCAACGCTAGTTAAGTTGAAACTTGACTGTAGCGGTGTTGCTGTCTGTCTAAGGAACGGACTTCATGCAAAATTAGAGAGATTACAGACGCGTTATCGGCAGACACGGACTTTATAAACCCTCTAAAGATATTTCTACTTGAAATGTGCAGCACAAGGTCCAGACTACCATTCGGCTGTGGGCAATTCACCTATATTGGCGTTAATGGTTGTAAAATGTCACCCTCAGTCATGTAGTTTATGGTAAACGCCACACGCCTGTTGGAGCAAAGGGCGTGCACGAATACAGACAACAGTGGGGTTTCACAGGTATGCAGCTCAGTATTATGGGTTGTTCATATGGCAGTAAGCAATTGACACATTGCTGATAATGTTAAATCATTAATCGTGTGTGTGATTGGCTCAGGGTCAGTGCAAGGAAATTAAATTACATTGTATAGAAAATCACGCAGGACTGGTAGAAACTGAGTAACTGTGCCAGGCTAGTGTGGAGTGACAGGGTGTTACACAGTATGAATGGCAGACATATGCAAGCTGCTTAGGTTGCCTGGGCTCAGCATGTTGTCAGGTTTCTAACATGCAAGTATAGATTGACCACCAAGGTCACAGTCTGAATCTCGACTGTAAGGTCAGGAAAAGCACAGAGGAATACCAGTCTGACAGCCTGTAAGGAGTGCGCTGGATTTGTTTGACTGCTTGTTACTTCTATTTTAACCTTGTCCAAGGTGAATGTGGTGTGGGCCACCATTTCATGGGCACATGCATACACACAGGCTCATCAGTGCCAGATTAGGTGCAGTTGTCGGCTTGATATTGAATTGGGTTGCACATTCAACATTCACTTCATCCCCTGCAGTCATTTTTAACACCATCACAGAAGTAGTTTTTGGTAAATCTGTGGTTGGAGGACCCCTGCACCCTCATTCATTCAACCTCCACATTGATTTTGATGCATAAAAGCTGCCTCACTTGAGTTAATAAAAGCACCTTTTTTTTGTTTTACATGTTAATTTAGTGCTATATATATATAACACGCACATACATGGAAACCAACAATGCACTGAGGCAGCACACATCCATATAACTGCCATGCACACTGTTAGCAACATGTGCTCTGAAGCTGTGATGCAAATGAGTTTTCACATATCATTAAAGGGGCTGCTCACCTTAACGACATGTTGCAGGTTTTGAGCTCATCCAGCCTGGAGCATCTGTTGCTTGCAGCCTCTTCATCTCTCCGGTTCATCGAGGAAGCTTCCTGTCATATTATCCTTTACAAAACTGAGCCACCCACTTCTTATTAGGTAGGAGTTATAGTGAGCATAGTGCAAATGCTGCTCACCCACATCCACATAGATTTTATAACCTTGGAGCTCAGGGACAGTCGATTTTACGCCGACATTTGTGCCTTGTTTTGTAGTTCCCTGTAAGTCTCATCTATTGTATATCCTTTATAAATCCTGTTAATTTTACAGAAATATTGTGCTTTACACTTTTAGTTTAGTTTAAATTTAGCAT
The DNA here is from genome assembly GCA_038496675.1 of Rachycentron canadum. NCBI lineage: Eukaryota > Metazoa > Chordata > Actinopteri > Carangiformes > Rachycentridae > Rachycentron > Rachycentron canadum. The sequence continues at coordinate 23,896,769 of CM076657.1, forward strand.
TTCTTCAACTTTTTAAAAATAACTTTATTCTTTGAATTGTAATTATCAATTGAGTTGTCTTTCATAGAAGAAAATGTAAATGTATTTTTAATGCAAATCAAGTGTTGATCAAACATGAGCCTCTATTATCAGGTACAGCAGGTCAACTATTTTAAAATGCATGTTGATGTATTATAATTATTGCCTTTAATGATGCAGCAACAGGCTGCAAGTTTTCAAAGTTTGATGTGTTCAGGGAGGCTTCCGACATCAAACAGCAACTTCAGTCACACGACAAACTACCTGATCCACACAGTCACTGTGTCCACACTTGTTTGTTTGTTTTTTTTTTATTTATTTTTCCCTCTCCACTTAATTGTCTGAGCAGCCTTAAATGCACCATGTGGTAGATTCTCAATGAAACAGGATCTTTGACCAAAAATAAGTGTTGTAATGTTATGTGATTATCTATCTGAAGCTCAACTACACAAAACAGTATCAATGTTTTATCCAATCACTGATAAATTCTGTTGTTGCTTACATGAATATTTATGGATGAAGTTATGGATGTCTTTCAGTGCTTGCATTGTTTGAGGTGTTTTGAGACTGACAGTTGGTGCAGACAGCTGCAAAACCTGTTTTATTGATACTTGTCTTCATGCATCACCAAACATTTTCCAAGTGCCAACAACCACTGAAGGAAATTGGCACAAATCAGTGAAGAAAATGTATAATATCAGTTTTTGGCATCATGTTTCTTAAGCTCACAGACTGTGGCTCTGTCACCTTGTATAAAAACACGTTTTTTTTTATAAAGCTGAAAAGGGGAAATATAGTTTTACTTGGTTGTTCACATTGACAAAAAAAAAACAGGAGGCACAGGATAAATCAATGTACTAAGCTGTCAGACCTAGAATATATCCTCAATTAAAGGTCATTTAAATTTGTATTAACACCCTAGAAGTTCTGTTCAAGAAACATAATTTTTTTAATACATTTGAAATTGGCCTAGTTTTGTGTTTTTGTGTTTGGTTTTGTGTCTGTGGATGGTGTTATGTTTGCCAACTCTTTGAGAATGAGTCTAGGTGGCTATTTATTATTCAAGACAAGGGCCTCAGTCCTAGTACAGTCATGTGTTTGCACCTTCTGGTCCAAATACTGACACACAAAGACGACATCCCTACTAGAAGCTGAGTTCATGGACTTGTGTGGAGATTTCATTCTATTTGAGTCATAGAATAACAGGGAGTTTTTCCAAATGGTGTCATGTTATAACCTAAAACTGTTCAGGCAAAAGAAATTCCCATAATGCAGCTCTTTCTGCTGTCACGTTACGTCAAACACATTTCCCAGAAGTCCTCTGCTTGCCTGCAGGGGCAAGTATTTGATGACGTAGAGCAGGTGGTAGTGCCAACAGTTATGGAGGTCAAAAGTCCAGGTTCTCTCTCTCCCTCCCCCCCTTCACCATATATAGACAAAGAAAATTAGTCATCATTTTTGGCTGATGGTCAATAATTAACCCTCAGGAGTCTTTGGATATTTATTGGGCCATTTCCAATTTTGCCTTAATGGACCATGGTCAACATTTTTTCATTTACTTCCTCAGTGTTTAGTATCTTTTTTTTTTTTTTTTTTTTTTTTTCACTTTGACATTTTGAACCAAAAAAACGTACAAAACGCATAAAAAAAGTTTGAAAAATGTCAGTGTTTCACAGCATTGTTGTGCATTGATAGCACCATAAGCGTTGTGGTGCCACAGAGATGCTCTGGCCTGCAGATCATACTCTGCACAGACCCAACAAAAATGACATCATTTTAATTTTTTTTTTTTTTTTTTTTTCAGTGAAAATAAAATGCAAAACTGATCATCTCAATATTGCAATGCTTTTTTGTTTTTTTGCATATGGTGCCGCCCTAACTGCCCTTACTTTTTGCAGTGTTTTGTGCAATAAACGGCGTCCTGTTTACACCAGCACACACATACCAAGTGAATGTGACTGGTGATTTGTGTCTGTTTTCAGGAGAGTGTTTCTGATATGGAGCTAAAAGTCGCCCGGGCTGAGATTGTTTTTGTTTTTAAAGTGAAAACTTTTTTGTGTGGACATATCCTCAGGCAAACATAGGATCTAGTATCTTTCCAATTACACGCGACTAAATTACTTTATGTGTAATTAACTGACAGGCCCAGGCTAGTTTTCCCATATTGATATAGACTGTTTTACGTCCCTGAAATAATGTGTGTGTTTGTGTCTTTCAGGTGTAGCTGCTAGTGCCCTGAGGAAATGCCGCTGAGGTTTCGCTCTTTTGTACCCTACACACTGCCCGGAGTACTTGCACTGATCGGTTGGTATTGGTACATCTCGAGGAAGAAAGAGCGGCTCATCACTCATGACAGCCCAGAGGGGGGCCCCCCAACTCCTGTGGGCCTCCGAACATCTCCAGCAGAGGGTAGCAATGGTTTGGTTGAAAAAGGCACTGTATCCCCCACAAATGACACAGACCACAGACCTCCAAAGGTGACGAACCTGAGAGCAGAACGTGAAAATATCTCCCATCGCCATGTGCAGGAGGACAGCAAAGCAGCACTTTCTCAACAGCAAAGTTTGGAAGAAGCTGCCCCTCACCTCGGCAGAATAAGAGGAGAGGAAGTCCATAAACCCCCAGTCGTGACTGTACTGTCATCTGGCAAAGAAGACAACCAGCAGGTGACATTGAAAGACCATAAAGACCCAGAGGAAAGCTCACCACTTACTTTGGTAACAGAGCCTGAGAAACATCAGGTCAAAGATCAAGTCCCTGCCCCAAAAGCCTCAGTAGAAGAGGTCATTGTGCCCCGCCGGTCTAACCAAGTCACCAGCTCCTCCCCCACAGCAGCCTACCTGTCCGATGCAGAGAGGCCTGAGCCGGAGGGAGAGGTCGCAAAACACCAGGGTTCCAATAATACACAAGATGAGATGATTGTTTGTGCCGTTACTCCAGCCAAAGTGCAGAGAGCGTCAGAGGCCGACTCTCTAGAAACGCCCCCTTCAACGCAGGATTTCCACCAACACATGACGAGCACACCTTCCACCCCGGGCCCGACCTCCACAGCCTTGACCGCAGTCCAAGATTCAATCACTGCAGCAGAGACCCCAGAGAACATCCAGAAACACTGTAGCAGTGGAGAGGAGCAGAATCTGGAGCTTCTGGCAGCTGGACTCATATGTGAGGTCATCTCGGCAGCCACCCAGGAGGTCCTTGGTGTCTCCAGGTGCCAGATCACAGACAGCAGCAGCAGCAGCAGCGCACCAGTGGCTAGCAGCAGACTATGCTCCCAACAGGAGCCGATCACAGCAGCACAGCAGCACCACCATCACCATCTACTGCCGAGTTCCTCTCAGATCAGCTGCGAGTCGAGAGAGGTGACGGAGAAAGAGCGGCAAGGGGTGCCTAATGGATGCTCCTCAGCTCCAGGGTGGGAGCCCATTGAGGTCAGTCAGAGGGCACATCAGACAAACAATGCACAGAGAGGCCATTGGCCGACGCCATCGCACGAAGCAGCACAAAGTGTCCCCCTGCTAAACGCGAAGCTGAAAGGTGATGAAGGGGCTGTGCTGGCCGAGGACTCTGCCTGCAGCACGTGCCACTCCGAGGACGGCATCAGCAGCGAGGACCTCCAGAACAGCATGTTCGACAACCAAATGGATGTGATCCAAATTACAGACTTGTCAGCAAAAGAACCTACACTGCCTCAGTCGCTGGTCGAGACCGCCACCGAGGCGACGGTTTTGGCCCCACCTGAAGAAAACTCAGTGGATGCTGTATGTGAGATAAAGGGGCTCAACGGGATGGGCCTGAGGAATGGCGCTCATGGGACATGTGAGGAGACGGACCAGTCTGGAGGTGAGGTGTTGATCTGAGGCAGACTTTAGAGTTTAAAATCAGACGTGATGAGAACAGGAAATGGGCTAAAAGCACGGAACAACTTGTCTCTGTTGGCTGTTGGTGTCCATTGTTAGTCCAGATGACTAACTGAACCCAATTCAGTTGTATAGCACCAAAAAGTATTGTCAAGACAATATCATAGAGAGAACCCAAACAGATTTGGTGTGTGGCTGGAGGAGTATAAAACTGTACTTACATCTATAGAAAACATGAACTCTCCCAAACTGAAGACCCCATATTTTACACTTTTAGATTATTTCCTTAATTGTGAATTTAAGAACCAAAAACCATCTCAGTGTAGTTTTACATCTCCTCTCTCAGGCTGAGCTCTAGGAACACCAGACTGGTTTCTGAGTGATCCAATGAAAAGATATCAGATTTCAGGTGAAACACTCAGAGAAACCAAATCCTGTAAGGTTGGATGGTGAGTCCAGGTGAGGGCGGTGACTGCTCTGTGACATCACAAACTGCCAGAATTCCTGACAGCTGGTTTTAAGGCTCAGGTTCTGGATACTTTTACTTTATTTTTATATTTTATTTTATTTTTTTTAAAAAACTCCAAAAATAACTGTGCAGTAACTGATTGGTTGACTGTTTCCTGAGCAGTGTAGCAGATTTAAGGTGGGTCCAGGTCGGCCATTATGGGGGCGGTGACTGCTTTGTTGTGACATCACAAAGTTCCAGAAGTCCTGATGGCTGTTTCTGAATACAGGCTGTGACTGAGCACTTTATTATAAAGCAGGTCTAGGTTCTAAATTAATATTGTGAAAGTATCAAAGAAGACAAGGCTGTCCTCTGGGAGTTTGTCCCCAAGCCTGAAAAGGGCCTCAGCCAATCACAGGGGACGCATAGACCAGCTGTTTTTCAACTTGTTTATTGGAGATTTCTCCAAAGCAGTTGGCTAAGTAGTAGGTTGATAAACAGATGATACACAATATGCTCACAATCCAAAAGTGCCACTCAAACATGTTTCCTGGCAACCTTAGTCACTTTTGGGAAAAGCATTTCCTCCTCTTTACCAGCTCCATATCGATGTAGTAACTTTGTCCAGCTTAAACAAACCTTTGTCTAGCAGGTAAATCAGGTCAGTAGTACTTCTGGCCTGGGAGGACTTTAAGGGAATTAGCCCCTTGGTTCTTCTTTATCTGAGCTCTTGTCACTGCCTTTCTCTGGAGCTTGTTGATGCCTCTCTGATGCTGTCTTCAATGGGCCCGGCCTTTTGGATCTGTCCAAGTCTGTTCACAAGAAAGGTCTGGTAGCCAAGTTATCTCACCGAACCACCATTGAATCTCCATTTGACCACACTTTTCAATGCACTTTCTCAGCTTTGCTTCGAAGGCTGCACCACACATCTCATCCTTGACTGCATCACCTCTTCGGTCTACTGGTGTCAGCTTGGCAGATCTAATCCTTGGTCTGTTCTCCACCCATGATACATCATAGCTTTATAGGACCATCCGTCTGAGAGCATAATTCCCTGTGGTTTTCCACCCCAGCCAACTGGCATGACGCTCCTGTGGAATTTGATCCGGCTGAGCTCAGAAATACTCCTCCTCCTCTGTGACGGTCTCCTCCCCGAGGCCGTCACAGAGCAGCGCCTCAGACTTACACTCCCAGTTTCTTGAAATACTCTCCTGACCAGAATGACCGGCTTGGTTGGTATGACCAGGCCGATGAGGTCATAGAGCCCAGATACTTGGCCTCACAGTGGTCTAAGGAGGCCCAGGCCTGTTCATGTCATTCCCGTCCTCTCAGTGGTCATTATGTGGTGCTTCTCTTCCTCTGTCAGGTACCCGATGACTGCGACCTGCGGTATCACTTTAACTTTCTCTGACATTGTCCGGTCTTTGTATCATTGTGGGAACGTTTGGACGTCGTCCACTGAGCTGTGCGGCTCTTATAGTGGTGAATTTTCTTGCCTTGGCCACAAGACAAAACATGTTTAATAAAGGTCTTCTGTTAATGGCAAGTGCTGCTGGAGATTTGACCCTTTAAACCTTTGTCTTTCCTCAGCTCCATGGATGAAGGTGAAGTTGTACCAGAAACCTCTACTTTGCTTCTAGCTTAGCCGTGTTTTGCTCAGCTGGTTGTGATATGCAAATGGTAAATGTATTACACTTAGACCTTTTCTAGTCAAAGCGCTTTGTACTGGAAGCTACATTCAAACACACACACACATTCATACAAGCGTCTTCTGCAGCTACTCATATAGTGATTCTAACAACTGTCGTGATGTCACCCATTCATCTGTGAGCTGCTTTTTTTTTTTTTTGTTTTGTAGTTTGTCTGTCGGCCATCTTGGTTTTTTTTAAACCAGTAGAAACCATGTTTGGAGGAGAAGGTGGAGCTGAGGAGGAGTGAGGGGTGGAGCTGACCTGCTCTGTACTCTATCCTGATTGGGTGGTGCAGTCTGTCAATCACACAGTAGCCACGCCCCCTAACTCATCCCCTGCTTTATGGTCTATTTTCCTCTAAATGGACCATCATTTAAAAAATGAACATCATGTTGTATTGAAGACTTGAAACTAGAGACTGAGACCATAAACTCATTAGGAAAAGAGAATTAAAGGTTTGAGGCTCTTAGCATTGGCTTCATTGTGGCTTCTACCACACAGACCCACACTCATACACTGGAACAGCCATCAGAGACAGTTTGGGCTTCGACATGTGGACTGTAGGAGCTGGGGATCGAACCACTGACCCGCTCTAACTCCTGAGCCACAGCCACACAATGTACCAGCAGGACGTTCATTAAAGTTAATGCTTGTTGAGGGATCAGCTGGAATGAGACATAAATATCGTACTGTTTTTTTCACTTGTCCACATTTGTTACTCTAAAACTGAATATCGCCTCTAACGATGATCGTCCGTCCGCCCGTCCAGGCTCCGACGTGAACAGCATGGACTCGGTGGACAGCGGCTGCACTATGGGGGTCGGGGAAAGCCAGAGCAACAACGCTCTCTCCTTGAGCTCTGAGCTCATCATCTGGGAGATTGAGGTGCCAAAGGTGAGTCGGGACGTAAAACTACACCTGTGACATCTGTATCAGTGTGACACGATAATTAGCTCCACCTCCTCACCAGAGAAGCTGTTTCAGTGTGAAACAGAACCAGTTTGCTTCCTGTTGACCACCATCAGTGGAGCGTTTTGAAATATAATGTAAAAGGCTTTTACACCTGAACAGGATGTTGATTTTTGGCATAAACCAGGTTGAATTACCACCAGATCTATGCATGGACATGATGTGTATTGTTGGAACTGGGATGTTGGATATCACATTTAATCCACCGCTGAAATCAGTTCCTAACTAATGCAAGATGTTATATTACAGATTTCATGATACAATCTGAAACTGAAATTTAAGTATAAATTAAAATAGTTGATAATGTCATATTTTAATATATATGAATATATTTTAATTAAGAATTTTCCATGAAGGTGAAGCTGAATAATTTCTAGGGGATTAAAGTAGTTTATTGTTACTGTACTTTATGTCATCGTCTCCTCTGTCTCTTCCTGTCGTCCAGCATCTTGTCGGGCGGTTAATCGGGAAGCAGGGGAGATTTGTGAGTTTCCTCAAGCAGAACTCTGGTGCAAAGATCTACATCTCCACCCTGCCTTACACACAGGAGTTCCAGATCTGTCATATAGAGGGTGAGTGAGCTGGACCACGTCCCCTCTTCGTCGTCCTCCTCCTCTTCCTCTTGACGTCCACTGAAAGGGAACTAATTCACAGAAACTGGTTGTGGTCTCTGTCCAGGTACGCAGCAGCAGGTCGACAAGGCCCTGGCACTGATTGGGAAGAAATTTAAAGATCTGGACTTGACGAACCTGTACGCGCCTCCTCCGCCGGCGCTCACGTTGCCGTCGCTTCCCATGACCTCCTGGGTAAGGATGGGATCATTATTATGAGACCTGGTTTTTAGCTGGTGACCGGCGTGGTAATGTATCCCGTCCTGTGTCTCCTCAGCTCCTGCTCCCCAGTGGAGTGACGGTGGAGGTGATCGTGGTGAACATCGTGTCCGCCGGCCACATCTTCGTCCAGCAGCACACCCACCCCACCTACCACGCTCTGCGCAGCCTCGACCAGCAGATGTTCCTCTGCTACTCCCAGCCGGGCACCCCGGCCCTGCCGTCACCCGCTGAAGGTAACCGTGGCAACACAGTGGGACTGAAGTCGACGCACACTGATGAACGTTTCTGCTTAAAACGTCATCTGTGTAGTAAAACTTGAACTGAGTCGGCAGCTGGAGCTGCTTCTTTAACGTTTCTTTAGCCTACAAGAGCATATTCGCTTCCAAAAATCACCTCATCTTCAGAGCCTTGTTCTCCTGATGGAGGAGCTGATTGTTTCTCCTTAAACTAGAGAATCAGCTCTTTCTAACAAGCCCTGATTTGTAAAGCATTGCTGCTTTACTTCTGTGTGTTTATCCATCCATTCTCATCCTCCATCTTTGATAGTGACGTCTAGAGTCACGTCTCTACATGGGACACTCCTATTGGCTCCAGTGGGTGATGTCACAGCCAATCAGAGTGTCTCCTTCAGAGGCCTAGCTGTCAGCTGCTTGTAGCCAAAGTCAATGGCTGAGGTTGAGCTGATTCTGAATATGTGGGGACTTGGTGACATTTTTAAAAACGATAACTTTATAAGGAAAAAACGCAAAGATTTAAAAAACAGACTTGATGTGTTAACAGTTGTGGTGTGTGTCCGTGTGTGTGTCCAGTTGGTGTGATCTGTGCAGCTCCGGCGGTGGAAGGAGCCTGGTGGCGAGCTCAGGTCATCACCTTCTACAAAGAGACGAATGAGGTGGAGATCAGATACGTTGACTACGGCGGCTACGACCGAGTGAAGATCGACTCGCTGCGGCAGATAAGGTCAGAGGTCACCTGTCATCGCAGTCCAGTAAAAGCTTTAAAATGTTAGAGTAGTTAAAGTATTTTCTTAAACTGACCGTCTCTTTATTTTGCAGGTCTGATTTTGTAACGTTACCGTTTCAAGGAGCTGAAGTCCTGCTGGACAACATCGCTCCACTTCCAGGTACAACGCTGTCACTTAGAGTCGAGGTCTGTGTGGGTCTGTGGGACAGCAGCAGACGTTAATGGGTGGATCTTTGTTCTTGTTTGTCTTCCACCAGGAGAGGATCGATTCTCACCTGAGGCCACGTCGGCGCTGGAGGAGATGACCAGGGGCGTGGCGTTGCTCGCGCAGGTGAGGCCGCCTTCCTCAGTTGTAGAGACCTGGAGCGTCTCCGCTCATCACTGACTGGCTGCTGTTTTCTTCTGTTTGTGTGCAGGTATCGAACTATGACAACAACACGGGCCTCCCGCTGGTCCACCTGTGGAACATGGTTGGAGATGAGGTATGATGCATGGATACGCTGTCTGCAGATACAACCTTCGCTCTTCTTGAGCAGGAAGTGTTGAGTTTAACAAATTAATGGCATCATGTTTAACCCAGTTACAGAAACGGGAAACAAACTGAAGCTGCAGACTTGAATGAGCTGCTCTTTTGAAACACTCATTAGTGATGCTCCTAATTTGTTGATGCTTGTGCTCTGATCTCTCTTGGTGCCGTTTGCTGTCAACAGCACTAAACCCACATCAGTCCAGAGTCCAGTCAGACTGAAGGTTGAACAGAAAGATGATGATCTTCATTTACTGTTAATTAGACTTAGTGGTGATTAAACTCAGACCAGCTCAGTCCAGACTCTTCTGGTCTGTGGTGAACGGGGGGGGGTCCGTCTCTATCTGCCTCCTCTCCTAACACCACCTCAGCTCCACCCTCTCCTCCAAATATGGTTTCAAAAAAATAAAAGTAGAAGTTTTGCGGCAGGAGGAAATATATAAGAAGAGATGAGTTTCAAACTAAAATGTGTGTCATGTGGATGAAGTTTTGGCCACGACATCATTTCATCCATCGAAGTTTCTGCCAAATGATTAAATGTAAAATAAACATCCACTTCCTCGAAGGACAAAGTCTCAGCTTCCTGGTCTCTAATGTGAAAAGACCAGCTCAAAGTGAACGTGACGCAACTGATAGTTAGTGCTGTGTCTGTGTGTGTCTGTGTGTAACCTGACTGTCTTCCTCAGGTGATCTCAGTGAACCGTACTCTGGCAGAGAGAGGCCTGGGATCTTGGGTGGATGGATTTTGAACTCCTAGCATCCTCTGACCTCCACACCTCCACCTGCCCCCCCTCTTTACTCTCTTGTGGTCAGCAGTCTGGGCCCTGAGGTCCCAGCCCCACCAGCCCCACCACTGGATCTAAGATTGTTTTTCCTTATTTTTGTTTTGTTGTTTTTCTTTCCCCTTGTTGTCCTCAACCTCTCCCTCTTTTTTTTTTTTTCTTTTTTTTTTTTTTTTGAGGGGGGGAATTAAAAATCATTTGCAGGCATAATCTACAAGAACAGCACTGCTTCAAAATAAGACGACCCCCCCTCCCCTCTCCTCCTGTACCAAAAGAACTCCGAGGACAGGAAGAGGTGCTTGTAAAATTTTATAAAAGAAAATCTATATTGTAACTAAATAAAGGTACAGCCAATATTTTTTTTTTTTTTTTTTTTCCCTCCTCCCCCATCCGACCTTAATTTCTCTCCGGGCCTTTGCACGTCCACTGTGGGTCATCGTGCTCTGGGGGGGAGGGGGGCACTCGCACCCGGACTGTAGGTTTGAGTCCGTTGAGCAGATTTCCTGTCTGGATATGATGTGAGAGAGATGGAGGGAGGAGGGGCAGGGAGGCTGTAGAGACTGACGGGTGATACCACTGCACAGGTGTGGGGGGGTGGCAGAGCACCCTGCAGACATGGATCTGTCTCCCACCTCCAACCAGGACGGAGGAGACGTGGTTTCCTTTGCTCTACTTTCCTCCACCACCTCACGCTGCATCGAAGAAGAAGAAGTGGGACTTTGACAACTTTTCACATTGGAACTCTAGAAGTTGGACCAGATTCCTCAAAATTCACTGTTTCCAAGAGGCATTTTCTTGACAGCCCGTCGCCATGACAACTGACAGGCATCGTTATGATCCTCCAATCACTAAGCATCTGTTTTTAAAGACTGACTCAGCTGATCCACTACGTTTTTATGACAAGTCCCAAAATGTTTGTCCTGGTATGAACGAACTCACTGAGCACTTTATTAGGGACACGCACAGTTAATCAGCCAATCACGTGGCAGCTCTGCAGAGACAGGTCAGGAGCTTCAGGTAATGTTCACATCATGGACCACATCAGGTTTTAGTCCTGTTGCCTAAGACCTGAATCATGAGGCTGTAGTGGACACAGATTCACCAACACTGGACAAGACCTGGTCTCAGGTCTGATCCATGGATCCTGTTGTCTTGTGTCAACAGTCCAGACTCCTGGTGGTGGTTTAATGTTTTGAGGGGATGTTTCCAGTTGGTCCTGGTCTGACTACTGTTCCTGACCATGTCCATCCCTTTATGGCCACAGTTCACCAGTTAATGGCTACTTCCTGCAACATAATGCTCCAGGGTAAGGCTCATACTGATAGTGGTCCTCCCTGAGTCTCCAAACCTGGATTCTGTGGTCAAACACAGACCTGAAGACCTGAGGAACCACCCAGTATTGTGAGGTGTTCCTAATAAACTGCTCAGTCGGTCTATCTATGAAGAAACATCTAAATTTCAAGGGAAAGAAGCTGCTAAAGTTCTGAGTTGGTCTTCACTGATGTTTCCTGTTGGTCACATGACTCTGGTTCTAATCATTATCCCAAAGATTCATCTGATCTGGACCAGAGTCTGAGTCCACAAAGACTCGAACCACTACAGACTCAGAGGAAAACACCGGGGGGGGGGTTAGTTTTCAGTGCTGCTCTTCAGTGTTGACCTGTTGTTGATCCAGATCCGGTTTGTGTTGTTCGTCTCCAGCCTTGTGAGCTCAGCGGCACCTTGTTCTTCACGTGTGGAGTTAAAGCTGATGATATTAGTGACTTGACGCCCACAGAGAAATCAGGTTATTGATGCAGCAGCGTAGGAATGATGTATTTTTTAACATCACTTTTACAGGTGTCTCTTTTTTTCCTGACAAGATGAACAAAAATCTCTAATGTTGCACATAAAACGGACACAAACAGTAAAATAACAGGTTGTGGCAGAATAATGATGATTATGGTTTAATGGGAGCTAATTAAACTGGGAAAGAATAAAAAAGATCTGATCCCCAAAGTAACTTTAGGAAAGGAATTTAAACCTTTTTTATTAAAGGTCCCATACGTTTCTCTTTTCTGATGACATGTTGAAATCCATCAGAAGATGTATTTGTGGTTTTAAGAACCAAAAACCATCTCAGTGTAGTTTTACATCTCCTCTCTCAGGCTGAGCTCTGAGCTCTAGGCAGCAGTTCAGTCAGCCAATCAGAGGAGAGGATCTGAGGCTCAGGGCGGGGGCTGCTTTGTTGTGACATCACAAAGTCCCAGAAGTCCTGAGGCTGGTTTTAAGGCTCAGTTTCTAAATCCAGGCTGTGAGCATTTCTCTGTGACTGAGACCTTTGATACTTTCACTGTATTAATATAGAACCTGGACCTGCTTTATAATCAAAGACCACATGGAGGTCTACCTTTAGACCGTATGGACCTTTAAACTGAAAACCAGCCCGGTTCTCTTCCTGTTTACCTGCTGGTGTTTCTGGCTGAACCACATTTGAAGAACAGGGTCCCTCCGAGCAGACGAGTCAGTCCTACAGCATTTTTACGTCTGTTTCCAGTTAAATCTGCATCTTAATTTGTCTCTTATTCTTTCAATCATCATGTGTATTCAGTGTCATGAAGTCAGACCGTCCCTGCGTTTGCACTTCTGATATCTGGGAATGTTAAGATTCGGCCTCAAGGGGCTAAATGGAAAAAGGGATTCACGTCCACCATGACTGAATAATTCTCACTTCCATTAAATCCATGTTTGTGTTTCAGTGGAAATGAAGTCAATGTTACTCGAGCAATAAGGCAGCTTTATGTGGACAATTTGAAGGACAGAAAGGAGGGGGGGTGGGGGGGGTTCAATGTTATTTGTGACATAACTAAGAACTAGGTAAATAACAGCTTTCAAACATAACACAGGTAAACAACACTTCAATAATACATAACTAAAATAATGTATCTCAGGAACGGTTGATGAGGTGATGGCTTAGTAAATCAAGATGCCTGAGGGCGGCTGAGAGCGGGAAGGAGGGAGGGAGGGGGGGTGATTGTGCTTGAAAATGTTAAACTCACATGTATAGAAACTTAGACAGACGTTAGAACTTGAAGACGGGAACCACGCGTTGGTGCTGGAATCGGAGCAGTAGCCATATTGTCTGTTATTGGCTTGTGTGCATCATTTCACATGAACTCTACTGTTTGTTTGTTTGTTTGTTTTTTTTGTCTTGTTTTTAATACGCCATACCACTACGTTTCCCCCTCCCCTCTCTTCAACAACAACCCCCAGCTGTCCAGAGACCCTCTAGAGTTTTGTTCATTTCTCTGTAAATAAGATATTTGACTGTACTTTTCTATAACACTGGAGAGAAAGAGATATAAAGGGAACATTATTTTTTTTTGTTTCTGTTTGGTTTGGTTCGCTTCGTCCTGCCTCCCCTCTTTCAGTCAAGTCACTCGATGTTCTCACGCCGTGGGACTGATTTTTAAGTGTTTGCACAGCTAGACAAGTCATCATTTGATTATTTAAATGGGTGTTAAGCTGTTGTGCCCAAAAAGCATTTAACATGTACAGATCAGTTTTTGCTAGGCTCATCTTAAGTTTGATTTGCTGATTGTACAGATCTATTAGGGAAAAAAATAAAAGTTATTGAAAGTGTTTTTTGGTATCTTACTTTTTTTCTTCACGTCTTCATCTAACTTCATTTTGACTTAATTAAAAACTATAACTCAAATGTCTATAAGGATTCAATTAAGTGATGACATTTTATATCCAAAGGTTAAAAGGTCAACTTCACTGTGACATCATAATGTTCTGCAGAAACAGTCTGTAACTCGGAGAGAAGTTATAAATAAAAAAAATCTAAATTTAATTTTAAAAATTTGAATTTTAAAAATGTACATATATATAGAGAGAGATAAAATATATTAATATTAAAGATGTGTAAGTTTTAATTATAAATATTTCAAAGTTTCATTTTTTTCCTTCTACCTGGGAAGTTCAGCCTCACTTCATGTTTTGGTGACGCACTGTTTAAAAAAGATTAAATTAAAAATCAATCATGTCAATAAATATAATACATTTTTTAAAAAGTACAGTTTATAGGCTTCTTTATATACGTTCTTTATAAAACAATTGAATTACATCATAATTAAACATTTTTTATTACAGAAAACAAAAGTCTTAAAGGTTTTGCTTCATAGAAAAAACTTTAATGGTCATGTTAATATATTTACAAATATAATTCATGAACAAATCAAGACGAGGTACAGCACAATTATCTCAATGACTTAGACATTTTCTTGCGAACAAGAAAACTTTCATAAAAATGAAAACACAACAATCACTAAGAACCATTACACAACTGAAGAGACAAACATGTCTATTCTTCACCTTCTCCAGAAAAAAACAACTAAATCTAACAATGCTTATGTTTCTTTTCCTGTTTGGCATTTTAATGATATAGATGAGCTCCTTATAAAACGGTTGTGTAGCATCGAGCTGATGATGTGGTTTGATATGACGTACATTCTTTCAATTACATGAGCAGAGCCTGAAGCTCATGTGAACAGTAAACAATTCGTTGGTGCTAAATGGCTTGACCTCAGTTTATGTACATTCATGACACACACAACTAAACCTGTGTAACATCTTAGTTTTTCTCTCAGCGTCTTTGAGAATGAACAGTAAAAAGAGAAAAGCCACCAAAGTAACGTCATTTTACACCATTCAGTGTTTTCCAGGACAAATTTTTAATGCGCTTTCCCTCAAACTGCCTCAGTTATATGGAGTCTAGACTGTGCCAAATTTTCATTTTCAGCATTTAATCACAATTTATTACAATTAATTTAGAATGCATTTACATTTCAACTGTGCATTATATAACTTAGTTATAAAGTTAAATTAATTAAAATTCAAACTTAACATTTATTTGTATTTAAATTTAATATAGTTTAGAAACCAATTAATATTTTTGCTTTGCTTTAAAGTTGCGTAGACAGTTTTAACGCATTGATTAAAAGGGATAAAACTGAACTGGAGACTAAATGACAAAAATATATTGTGAATATAAATGAAACACAAAATGTAACAATAGCAAAAAAAAGTGTCATTTAAAACCCTTTATAATTCAATTTAAAATGTGATCATAATCAAAAACCTTTTTTTCTTTTATAGTTTTAATAATGAAATTGAATGAATATTTTGACTTCTTTTTAAATTTAGTCACTGAATGAATGGTTAAAATGAAAAACTGTCTTTATACTGATGGCACACTAAAGACTCTATACATTGTGTTTGATCACCTCTAGAGAATAATAATAAATTTACATTCAAATAACAAAATAAAACCTGCCTCATGAAGTTTACATCATCAGTATCTGTTTGCACTGAATTACTGCAGTTTGTTTTGTATTGTTTTGAGTGGACTTTCCCTTTAGTGCTGTGTTAAATCTGGACACTATGAAATGGAGTAAAAAGTCTATATTTATTTGTTTTGGAAGACTAATTGGTTAATGAGTATGGAATTTCAAATGTCGAAAAAAAAGAAAAAATATATGAAGTACACTTGTTTACCAAAGAGATGAAAAGAGCACATCATTTTAACTTATTTCTCTAATTGTTTTACAGTTGCTGCTAATCATTTATGCAAAAAAAAAAAATTAATAATAAATCAATGAAAAATTAATTCTGGTCTCGTTTGAATTCTAACTCTGTTGTGAATGGTTCTTTAACGTCAGGGGAATAAATTGTACTGTATCCTTTATGGGAGATTTGTGGTTTTGAGGTCTGTCAAAATGAATCAAAATGGAGGAGGATAATTGGGGTGGGTGTCCCTGAGAGGTAAACGCATCAACAAAGTCCCTAAAAGAACAGTTGAACATTAACCTACTTACTCACAGCAAAAAAAAACTGTCCAAGAATTGGGGCGTAAACTTTTTCTCCAGAGTAATATTGACGAAGGATATGTGAATATTTGATATTGTGCCAATGGAGTCAAAATTGAGAGAGTGGGTGAAAAAACAAAAAACTAATCTGTTCTTGTGAATAATTCACTTGATTTAAAGCATTGTTTTTATATAGAGCACAGACATTAGTGCTGAGCCTGATGTCTCCAGGGTGTCTGTTATATAAGCCAATAAATATCAACTGTTTGTTGGTGAATTTTACGTTGAGCAACTTGCAAAAATTTTCTTTAACTGGTTCAAACTGGCCTTTGAAATCCACCATTGATTTATCTGAATAAAAAAGACAAACATTCAGTCGAAAACATTTCACCTAATTCTGATTTGTCCCTTAAAGAAACTGGTTTACATGATTAGGGGCATGATGGAGACAGGAAATAGTGCAGCCATGTTGTAAACATAAGCTGCAGGAGCAAATAATAAACAAGAATTTAATATAAACAATGCTCCCTGAATGATGCCGGCCCCTCCCCCCTCTCTCAAACTGGCCTGGAGGCTGCAGGGCCCCACTTCGAGGGTCAAAGGTCAATCAGGTTGAACTTGTGCCACATTTCACATCGACTTTAAAGTGAATTCACGTTTCACTGCACCATTAAAGGACCAGACCGTTGAGTTTTGTTTTTGAATGTTTCAGTCCATTTATTAAAGCTATGTTTGTTACCTTTTAGCAACCTGTTGGCACTAAAACACACAAACACAACACTGACATATTAGCACTTTTCCCAATGTGTTAGCAACCAACGGCTACATCCGGCAGTTACAGAGCAACGTTAGCATTAATTTGGACTCATGTTTACGTCTTCCCGATGAACCCAAGTCCAACATTTGCTCATGTTTTAGCTCTGTTTTGGTCTCCACCTGAGTAAAATGTTGAGATTTTAACTGCTAGCTGCGCCGCTATGTTTGCCCGTTGGTCCAAATCAATGAGCTGAGATGCTCTGCAGAGTTGGTGATGATTCATGGTCCATTTAAAAACATTGATAAATGGCGCTTTAATTTTTTGGCGGTATTTTATTTTGACCTGCAGTAAATGCTCTGTCTGGTTGGGAGTCGATGTGAAATGTGGCACTCATCACCAAATGAGCAAATAGCACTTTTAATTTTAATTAATAGGGACAAATAACACTCAGAAATGAAAATCCAAACAGGTTCGTTTGAGATTTTCTCTCTTACAAACTGATTCAAACTCATCTAATTTCTCTAGAATTTAAAATTAGGCTTATTTTTCTATGAAGTCTTTCACTGCAAATTACAACACACCGTGTTGTTGCGTTCCTTCTGTTCACACAGACTACATCACTTCTTCTACCTCTCTAATCCACACCAGTTTCACATTGACAAGAAAAACACAGTCGAAACAAGTGAATGGAAAAAAAAAAAGAAATTATATCGCACAAGCACTTTTTTTTTTTTTTTTTGTTTTCTTCAGTCGTCACTCTCAGCAACATTTCACAGGGCGATCACCCGGTCACATTACAGATGTTACCCTCCAAAAGATACATCCAGATTTTATTTTGGCGATCACATGATTTGCTCAAAGAATACAGGGATAAACCTGAGATATGGCAAAGTAGTCTGAGCCATTAATAGGATTTCCTTTAACATCTTGCAAAAAAAAAAAAAAAAAAAATGTCCTTTAGTTTTAATGCAAGATTCAGGAAACCTGGCAGAATATTAGCAAAGTTTCTCTGACTGAAAACATGATGCAAACCAACGGGACGTGACCTTAGAAATGCACGGGCTTATGGGTAGCAGGAGGTAGAGGTTGTCATCTGGTTGCCATCTTTGTTCTGTCGTGTACTGGATTCGATGGTTATTTTTTATTTTGTCACTCGCGCAGCGACAAAAGTGAGAACCCACCGTGTGTCCTTCCTGCTTTTACAGCTACAGTATGAAAACTGAAGGCGGGAAAATCCAACAAACTGGGCACGTTCAGTTTAATGCACTGACTTGTCCTTATAGAGGTGGGGGGGGGCTGGAGCCAATCTCAGCTGATACTGGGTGAGGGTGGGCTACACACTCACATTAACACCTATGGGCAGTTCAAGTCACACTGAAATTGAAAGAAGGGGTTGGTTTGATTCGTCTGCAGGTGAGAAAGAAGAGCTGAAAACTGACAGGTCTCTGTTTCACCGTTTAGAAACTCGTCTTTTTAAAGTTGTTGAACTCTGATTTCTTCTTGTTCTGTTGCTTTTCATGTAACGACACTGTGATTTGCCCGGACTCCCTCTGTTCACCTCCCATGTTTGTTCAAAGCTCCTCATTAACTGCTGTTAGTGGTGCTACAACAGAGTGGATGACACTTTTTACTGGTGCCAAACAAAAAACCGGACGAGTAAACTGCGCCGAACTCTGGTCAGTCCTTTAGAAACGCCATCAGACGGTTAGCGTGGCCGCAGACGACGGTCAGCCACATTAATCTGACACGAAAAGAATTTCAGTTAGATGACCCCTGACGTTCAAAATATTACAATCTGGTTAAGAAAACATGGTAAAAAAGCTCTATATGGGTTAGTGTATATAAAGGGGAATGTGCACACTGGATTTGAAATGCCCAGCCTGAGGGAACCCCCCCTCCCCCTCCCCAGAAACACAGTCTGCTACTGTACAGGACTGGAAAACTAACAAAGGTTCACAATGGCAAAATCTACACAAAGGGTCGACTCAGTGGATTAAAGGAAGCAGTTAACAAATACTGGTCAGGACTAATGCAGTTTTTCCTTTACATTTAAAATTATATATCAACAAAGTGTTATAATACAGAGATAATGCTTTTATAGACAGTTCGCTGTCCCAGTGCTGGGAGGGGCCCATTTCTTCTCCCTGGGAGGAGGAGGATGATGAAGGGGTGGTGGCGGTGGTGTGGTGGGATGGTGGGATGGGGGGGGATCTCAGCTCATTGCTGAGCCTCATATTGGCTGGTTTGGATTATAGGGTGGGGTGAGCAGGTAGGGGAGGGGGCATGGACACCAAGAGTTGCAAGGCCGCCACCCATGTGTCCTGCTGCCGTCGTCGCCTTGGTAACCTGATATGGTGCAACATGGGAGGATCTGAAAAGAAGAGGAGTAAAAAAAGTAAAATAACAGTGAAACAGGATGTGACTCATTTAGAAGTGACAGAGTCACAAAGATCATTTTTAAAGAAAAACAAGGCAAGTTAAAGGTCATACAGTCTAAAGGTAGATGTTAAAGGTCCATACAGTCTAAAGGTAGACGTTAAAGGTCCATACAGTCTAAAGGTAGATGTTAAAGGTCCATACAGTCTAAAGGTGGATGTTAAAGGTCCGTACGGTCTAAAGGTGGATGTTAAAGGTCCATACAGTCTGAAGGTAGATGTTAAAGGTCCATACAGTCTAAAGGTGGATGTTAAAGGTCCGTACGGTCTAAAGGTGGATGTTAAAGGTCCATACAGTCTAAAGGTGGATGTTAAAGGTCCGTACGGTCTAAAGGTAGATGTTAAAGGTCCATACAGTCTAAAGGTAGATGTTAAAGGTCCATACGGTCTAAAGGTAGATGTTAAAGGTCCATACAGTCTAAAGGTAGATGTTAAAGGTCCATACGGTCTAAAGGTAGATGTTAAAGGTCCATACAGTCTAAAGGTAGATGTTAAAGGATCGCTGTTACTAAAGCTCCAGAGAAGCCTGAGAGATGTGAAACTACACTAAGATATAACTTGATGAATATCAACACTTCAGATAAAAAACAGTGGAAGAGGCAAACATGGGACCTTTAATCTGTGAAATATGAGTAAAAGCAAAAAAATTATTATTATTGACAAAGTAAATATTTGGCCTATGACCCAATTTCACGTTGCATTAGCAGGGCACAACATTTGAGTAAAGGATGGAAATCAACACTAAGATAACAGTAGAAAAAGAGTCAATATGGGACCTTTAACTTCAGGATTAACAACTGTACTTGGCCTTGTGTGCATTAAGTTCAAGTGTGTTTGGTTTACCAGCTGTAATGGTTGATACTATATGAATAATAAATGTTGTAATATCACATTCAGTCAGATCACAACCTCCTCAGAAAGATGAAGGTTAGTTTAATACTCCCTGACAGTTTTCTGACCCAGTTACATCAGTGTGGAGGCTCCACTTCACTTCACTGTCAGAGCTGAAACATTAATTAGGAAAACGCCAGGAGGGAAATTATGCGTTTTTTTCTTAATGGAGAAAATATGTGATGTGTTTATATTTACAAGTTTTATTAAATATGGAAACGAGAGCTTAGAAAAATGTATTTACAGCAGCTGCAACATGGTCTTTATATCAGGACGGAGAAGTGACAGAGTCTTACCATGATATTGGCTCATTGCGTTGTTCAGTCTCTTCCTGAGTGTTTGGCCTCCGAGGCTGACCATCCTCCTCTGGACACACACAGACACACACACACACACACAAAAACACACACACACACACACAATTATAAATATGATAAATGACATTTATTTAGATGTGTTGACACAACAGCAGGAAAACAGAGACATCATTTAAAACATGAACATCATGTTGTATTGAAGACTTGAAACTAGAGACTGAGACCATAAACTCATTAGGAAAACGTTTACCAACCAGTGGAGTCGCCCCCTGATGGTCATTAAAGAGAATGAAGGTTTAAGGCTCTTCAGCGTTGTTAAGACTCAGAGTCTACGTCCACAGTCTGGACTGACCTGCCTGAGGAGATGACCACTTCTTAAAACTCGTTTTTGTGGACTTGCTTTTATGTGATGGCGTCATTTTACTTGTTACTGCTTTCCTATTATTTATTATATTGTTATGGTTTTATTATATTTTATTTTATTATTTTTAATTGCCTCTATATGACTCTTTTATTGTTTTTACTGCGTTTGTGTGTGTGGTGTCTGCTCCCTGTAATTATATTGAAGTATATTGTTTGTCTTTTATGTCCTGCTCTGAATTGTGAGTCAAAAGCACTGTGTAAACTCTGGTTCTATATAAATAAAGTTATTATTATTAGTAATATTTTTGTCTTTATCTAGTAAGATGACAGGCACGACACGGCATCAAGGTATTTCCAACCTCTTCAGTGTGAACCCAGGTGTCGGCAAAGCTCTCGCACAGGTGTGCAGTCAGAGAACCCTTAAGATTTAATTTAATTTATATTAAACTGTCTAATTTCACTCAATTAAGTCTCAGACTCTGTGTCTTTTTTTTATTTTTGGAAATATTTAATAGGTCAAATCCATCTTTAATGTTTTGTAAATGTTGGTTTTACTGTTAAAATGTAATGGTAATAATTAAAATGGAAGTGTAGCTCAGTGTTACTGTCACTGAGGTAGTGAGGGGGCGTCAGGCTGCTCTATGTGAACCCCCCCCCGTGTGGGCGACCCGTGTCTCTTACCGCTGGGGTTTCCCTCGACGTCGTCGAGGAGGTTGGCTGTAGAGTTGGCTGTGCCCAGTCTGGAGAGGAGCCCGGTTAAGAACAGCACAGACTCATGGAAGTGGAAAAACAGACTGATCTATGACTGGAGATTCGGGTGAGACCTCAACAATGATGGTGTTATTGGAGTACAGAAGTGTTTTATACCCCTTTCCACCAAAATTAGCAGGTGTGCCCAGTTTTTTTTTGACCGTGGATAAACCTGCTTTTAAAAGTTTATTGACTTTTCCACTGCCTGACTCTGGAGTCGTGTGGATGTCAGGAGGAATCAAAGCACAAATGATGCAGTATCAAACAGATGTAGCAGTGTGAACGTAGCTTCAGAGGTTGATTTTCTCTCCTCATACTTCCTCATTGAGGATGAGCATTTGTGAGGTTACTGCTGCATCAACTGGTGCCTTTTTACTTTTTAAATGTCACACGATCATGGTCAATAAACAAGAACTGGCTACTCTACGACCTTAGAACAACAGCAGCAAACAGGAATGTAAGCAGGAGTTCGGCCAGAGTTAACCAAAGGATACGAATGGTGCTTCAGGAGCGTCCTCCTCTTTGACTTTCTCCTCTTCGTCTTTTCTGAAAATGTTCTGGCAATTTCAAACAGCTTCTTTCTTGTTGCTGGAGGAGAAAAATCAGGCTTGGTCATTAACTACACAAGACAAGGACCTTGAAGTAGCAGTGTAACGGTTCGCACTATTCAGTGCAAGACATAGTGTCACCACACTCACACCCCCGGAGCTGAAACTTGAGACCATGAGCACCGTCACACATCTACCTCGAAGACTCATGTGGCTGTTTGTGTAAAACCAGCAGCGCCGTAAATCAGGAGACTTACATTTGCCCATGTGCTTGAGCTTGTCTCTGAACAGGGCGTCGTCTGAGACCGACTCCATTGAAGCTGCAGAGTACTGCTCTCCTGCACACACACACACACAAAAAAAAACTACCACACTGTCCATTTATGCACATATCAATCACATCAACTGAAGTTTTTATAGTAGGATGCCTTTGGCACATATCCTTGACACAACCAACAGACAGTGAATGCTCTGACACACAAAGACCAGTATTCAGTAGAATTCAGTATGCAAAGAAATTGCACATAGCTCGGGCAGAAAAAGCTCGATGAGTGATATCTACCTGTGGAATTCTCCATGCTAGATGAATGACTGGACTTTGATTTCTTTGATTCATACTTCAAGCGATCTAAAAACAGAGAGCAGATGTTATGACCAGTGATGTGAGGAAGAGGTGATGAACAAGATGTGATGAGCTCAGGTTTAAAACCTCCCAAATCCTTTAAGACTCCACATGGATTCATCCTGAGCAGAGTCTGATGAGAAGGTGAGACAGTTTAAAGCAGCCAAGGAAACATTTTGAGTATCACCAATCTTGTTTTAGCCGACTGGTCTCAACAAAGCCTGGTTAAACGTTTCACTGTATTAAACTGTCTTTATTCAAATGCAACGTAAAATTTGCTATGAGCCATATAATAATATATCTTTTTTAAATTATATTCATTGAGATTAAAGGTCCCATATTTACTCTTCTCCAATGTTTTATCTGAAGTATAGAAATTCACATATATATTTTTGAGTCTCTCTTCTGATTGGCTGACTGTTTTCTGAATGATCCAATTAAAATATTAAACAGATTTCAGCTAATGTGATTTAAGTAGTTCATACTTTATAAAAAACACCCAAAATAACTGTGCAGGGTTCAGGCACAACTGGAGCTCTCAGTATCCCAACTATAACAATGGAAGCAAGTGCCCTGATCATAAGCTGAGGGATGTGACACTGTGATAGATGGAGACATATGGAATTATTGTTGTCTGAGTAAATAAAAGTAAAATACATACAATCACAAAACAACAGCAACAGGAATCCAAAACTATTAAGAGTGAACGTGACAGAATTAAAATGCATAAGGCAAAAGCCTTATGCTGCACAACTAACCAGCTCCGAAGATGAGTGTGCTTCAGTTAATACACATATATATGCACCGCCAACGGACTAATCAGTTCTCCATTGGTAGAAGAGCCCATGAAGCCCAGTGTGCAGATTGTGAGAGGTTCGAGGCCCCCCTCCTGTCTTCTTTGAAAGTTGACCTCCTTATTTGACTGTTTTTATTTGTTTTTTATTGCTTCTGAGTCTGTCTGAGTCACTGGGGTTTCAGCTGAAGTAACCTGGTCCGCCATCTTGGAAAGCCAGTTTCTTTGCCTTTCACATATTAGCGCTAAGACTTTTTCTTGTGTTACTAGCGCTGGGTTGCTGATCTTGCTGTGTGGTTTGTGATCATACTTTTAAGTTTCATTACTCACACAAAAGTAATTCCAAAGAGACATGCATTAGGACTTGAACATCAAGGCAAATTATGGCAATAAAGGCACAAAAAAACGAGGACTTTTAAAAAGGTGCCCTGTGGAGTTTTCTTGTAAACAAACTAAATGTTGTGTTTACATTCAGTGTTACTGACCAAAATACACTGCATGAATTAATGAGCTCGAACAAATGTGTTCTTAAAAGCATTTTAAATCCAGCACTGGTTACAGTTATGTTTACTTGCTGGCAATTGGTGGCCACCATGACGTCACCATCGGTCTGTGAGCTGCTGTTTTGAAGCTTCCAGTACTTTAAATGTCGTCCATCTTGGTTTTTTGAAACCAGTAGAAACCATATTTGGAGGAGAAGGTGGAGCTGAGGAGGAGTGAGGGGTGGAGCTGACCTGCTCTGTCCTCTACAGTCTGTCAATCACGCAGTAGCCCCGCCCCCTAATCCATCCCCTGCTTCATGGTCTATTTTCCTCTAAATGGACCATCATTTAAAAAATGAACATCATGTTGTATTGAAGACTTGAAACTAGAGACTGAGACCATAAACTCATTAGGAAAACGTTTACTGAGCTAATAAATTAAGGGAGAAGTAGGGACATTTTCCCATAGACTTCAATACAATCTGACTTCTTTAACAACCAGTGGATTCGCCCCCTGATGGTCATTAGAGAGGATGAAGGTTTAAGGTTGTTGAGCATTTTTAAGACTAGTACAGCTTTTGACACAGTGACACAGAGTCCAGTGTAAACCATCATACCTCTCTCTAAGGCGATGAGGAACTCGCGGTTGCGCTGTAGCTCTCTCATGAACTCCTCGTTCTGCAGGAACAGGGCGATGCGCTCGTCCTCCAGATACTGTTTCAGTTTCTTGTCTTGCTCTGTGCTGGCTGTGGTCAAACCTGGACCTCCAGCCGTGCCTGCGGCTCCAGACCGAGAACCAGATGGGGCGGTCCATTGGCTTATTGAGGAAACCGAGGAGGAGGAGGAGGATGAAGGCTGGGATAGGCTGCTCTGAGAGCTCTGCTGAGGCAAAGACAGGATATACATATATATTTTATAAAAAAATTTAAAAAATCCAGCAGAACAGTTTCCCACACAGTCATTTATTAGTTAGTTCACTACAGTATCAGCACAGCCACATATTGATTTTATATTGTTTACTATTTTAAATGGGTAAAATCTTATTTCAGTACAGAGCTGTGCACAGTGCATTGATTCATTCAGCCCCTCCCTGCCTCTCTCTCACTCACTCATTGACAACAGACCCGTCTGTTATAGTTGGACCAGCCGACAGAGGCACCAGGAGAAATCCCTCTGCACTGCTAAACCAGAAGGCCATGAAAGTTTTTAACAGCGGTCTCTCTGTGTGTCTGTCATTTATACTGCACAGATCATGTGTGTGCCACCCCAACCGACCTGACACGAGCGGGTGAGGGTTATGTGTTCGACACACAGTGAAGCACTAGAGCTGTGTGTGTTGTTGTTGTGTGTGTTGTTCAGTTATTTATGTTAAGCCCCGCCCACTGTCCCTAATAAAGTGCTCAGTGAGTGAAGACTAGACTGACACTGACACTTGAAACCTACACTGTAGCAGATTATGGGCAGATGGATAAATCTGAATTTATGTTTAGCTCCCATTAAGACCACATTTTAATTCTTTCGTTTGTGTTTGGGGCGGCACGGTGGCACAGTGGTCAGCTGTCGCTTCGCGGTGACGTTCTGAGTCTGGGGCCTTTCTATGGCCTTTCTGCGTGGAGTTCTCCCTGAGCCTGCATGGCTCAGGGTACTCCAGCATCCTGACCCTAAACTGCCCTGTGAACGGTTGTTTGTTTCTATAGGTCAACAGGGGGTACCCCACCTTCGCCCAGTGTCACCCCCGTGCCCCTGCACGGGTTAGCGGAAGGACGGAGCCATGTTAATGTGTTTTATCTTTTATTTTCAACCAGCCCAGGTCTTCACTCTCTGCATTTATTGTCTGGAGTTAGAAGACGACCATGTCTGCATTCAGTTCTGACAAAAGGTACATTATCATTTAAAGCAGCACAGACTTCTCAGTCAACCTGCATCACAATAATGTAACACCGATGGATATTAATTCAGACTTGATGTTGGTTGTAACGTTTGGAATGACAACAGAAAAAAAACCCAAATGCATCCATTTAACGTTTGTATGTTAACATTTTAATTTCACCTTTGTACTGTTTGACTGCTGTGGCAGAATCCGCAGAAAGTCATCGGGGAGATTTCCGAGCAGAGGAGGATTCCAGTTCCTGTAGCTCCTGACCTGCTGGTGACCTGGAGGTGGCTGGGCTTCAAATCTAAGACAGCCCAAAGAGTTACAGAGCAGGTCAGTACTTCTACCATCTGCATTAGGTACATTATCAACTATTATTAATAATTTACATTGACATCAGACGAGTGCAGGCAAAGAGAGAGCGAAACATTTAGCAACAATTTGAAGCATTGTCATACAAACAAAATAACGATTGATTAAATTCTAAGGAGAATCTGATTCTTTTATTTCTGTTTCAATAATATTACCATTTGTCTGCAAATATTGCACCGCTCTACGGGTGGAAATGATCTGGATTTAAATATATAAACAGCCACTAGTTGGCTAATTTTGTAGAATTAGAAGTCAGAAACAAGCCCTAGGTTTCATAAATGGGCCAAAGAGTTGCTTCAGCTCAAAATTTGGACACATAATGGTCCAGTTCTGATGCTCCTGTGTCCACTGTAGGATCTTCTGGTGGTGGACAGGGGTCAGCATGGACACCCTGACCGGTCTGAGGCTACACAGCCCCAAACACAACAAACTGTGATGCTCTGTGTTCTGACACCTTTCTATCAGAACCAGCATGAACTTCTTCATCAGTCTGAGCTCCAGTAGCTCTTCTGTTGGATCAGACCACAGGGTCCAGCCTTCACTCCCCACCACCATCACTGAGCCTTGACCCCTGACCCTGTCTGTGGTCCAGTGGTTTTCCCTCCCTGGACCACTTGAACAATGTTATTGACCTCACCTGTCAGTGGTCATAATGTTATGGCTGATGTATTCTGAATTTGATCATTTCAAAAAGGCCTCGGCTTCTCCTGTGTAAGTGTCTGGTCCCTCTTTGCTTACCGTGGTGGGGGTGTTGGTGGGGTTTCTGGGTATTTCCTGTCATAAATGTGCATGTCATATGTTGGTGGAGAGTAGACTGGAGGCGGCTCCTCGTCTGAACTGTCAGGTTCAAGTGTTCGCTCCAAAATCTAGAAAGAAACACAAGTTTTGTTTCAACCACAGATTTGTTTGTAAAAATAGACTCAGGGTCTGAAATGTGAAGCCAACGCTTGATGACATCAGGGGGCGACTCCACTGGTTGTAAAAAGAAGTCAGATTGTATTGAAGTCTATGGGAAAATGTCCCTACTTCTCCCTTGATTTATTAGCTCAGTAAACGTTTTCTAATTGCTACTTTATGGTCTCAGTCTCTAGTTTCAAGTCTTCTTCAATACAACATGATCAGTCATTCATTTTTTTAAATGATGGTCCCATTTTCTACAGAGCAGTTCAGATCCACCCCTCACTCCTCCTCAGCTTCAAAATGGCAACTCACAAACTAATGGGTGATGTCATGGTGGGCTGACACTTGATTTCAATAAAATGTTTTCAACCTGCTCCGTCCTTAAGCAGATGAATTCCAGTTTGATTCCAATTAGAGCTGCTTATCAGAGGTTTAGACCAAATACAACATGCTTCATTCGGACCTCCCTGGGATGTTGGATTTATTTCATAGGATGCCTCTACTAGTGGGTTTCCACTGAGAACCATCCATCCGTTTGAAAAATTAATTCATTTTGGAAGAAAAACTGAGCCTTTCCTTTGACTGCACTGTCATCCCCAATACACACACACAAAAACAGGAGGCATGTGTGAGTGTTGTGACTGATGGTGGGGCATAAATAAAGGCCAGACTGTTTAAGGCTCAGGTTATGACCAAATCCCTTCCTCCTCTTCATTTAAAAAAAAAAAAAAAAAAAAAAAAAAAATCAATCAGTGCTTGGGTCAGCAGCATCTCCAGCTGGTCATGAGGCTGTAGGTCAGTGGGGCCAACGTACTGTTTATTTATCCTCGTCCACGTAACATAAAGCGTAAAATCTAGGATTGTGTTATAGTGAGCTCACCCTGTGAAATTGCCAATAACTGATGTGTGTGTATGGGAATTATAAGTTAATACATTAATGGGAGAATATACCAAATATCATCTTGATATTGGAAAAGTCATAAACTATTGGCGATTACTCTGATGATCGTCAATCACCAAGTATCTGTATCTCAATACAGTCCAGTCCAAATACGAAGATGTACAATGTTATTGCAAACAGGAAATATTGGAAATATTATGAAAAGTACTAAAAGTAGCAGGAAATATCACCATATCCAATATTACTAGATCAGTCCAAGTCCACCATCGTGCAAGTAACGAGCCCAGGGAAGTTTGTCATTAGCTCCTTTACATGTGATTAGCAACCAATCAAAATACGAAAACAAATGCCTTGTCATCAAAATTTATACCCGTGACTGTAGGGTCAGTGATCACATACCACGCCCTTGGATGCCCCCCGCCGACTGACCTCTGCTGGGATGCTGTCATCAGAATCTGAACTGTCATCCGAGCCCTGTCCGTCGATGCTCATCTGGAGCAGCTGGTCGATGGTGGCGTCCACAGCTCCGTTGTTGGAGCGCAGCACGCACTCGATCACCTCATAGTCCATAGAGGGGAACATGGTCTTGAAGTCCTCCATGGCCTGGTTGAACTCCAGCCGTCGGACCTGCCGGTTGGGCCTGCTGTTGTTGAGTTGCCCCTGTCCGCCGCCGCCGTTGCCGCCGCCGCCCCCACCCCCACTTCCACTACTTCTAGAACCTCCATTGCTGCTGCTGCGTTTGAAAAGGCTAGTCATCCTCAGCGCCTGGCTGCCTCAGGTGCTGCCAACCTACTGACAGGATGGCTCTACTTTTCTGTCACCACCCAAAAAAAAAAAAAAAAAAAAACACTCTTCAGTCTCTCTTGCTTTCCACTTTTTCCCCCCACTCAGTTACTCATTCTCACACAAACATGGTCATCATCTGATGGGACCTTAGAAAAACTGGAGTTTTCCCCCCAAATGCTACTTGTTATTCAGCAGCATGCGGCATGCCTGACTGGATTATCAGGTGTGCAGGTGAAGGGGGGTCCGGCAGTGACAGAAATGAAAAGGTCCAAGGTCCTGTCACCAAGAGATTAGAGTCAAAATCCACCAGGGAACATGCATCGCTGCATCACACCCATCACCTACAGGGAGAAAATACTGAGCATTAGCAAGAGTCGGTAGCAAAGGTTGTATAGTCCGTCAATCAAAGCTGGGACCTGCTAATTCTTCGAAGTAGCTCAATCTATGTGGGGGACTTTAGTTGTAGGACCACAAATACCCTGCGGTTGCTGATCCAAAGAAACCTCCAGATATCCATTTAAATTATTAAAGGGACAAATAGACACCCAGACCCTCATTAGTATTTGGGGAGAGGGGGGTCATTTGGAGGGTATCAGGTATTGGTTTCGGTATTTTTAAAAGCGTCTAAAATTGATGCGACTGCATTCAACAAATTTAGTCACTTGTGCCGTTTCCAAAAACTACTCACATATGTACAAGTGCACAAGAAGGCAGAGGCTGAAACTAAATGCAAAATAAAAATCGCATCCAATCCCTCCACTGCTATTTGCCCAACTATTGTTTACTTACTCAAAGTTCCCATATCAAAATTCCAGTAATTTCTTTAATTGGGTCTTAAAGGACCCATGTTGTACACATTTATAGTTTTTATCTGAAGTGTTAATATCCATAAAAAGATATATTTGTGGTTTTGAGAAGCAAAAACTCTGTAGTTTCACATTTCCTCTCTCTGGTTTCTCTCAAGTGACAAGTCAGTGCCAAGATGAACAAAAGTCATAAATGTTGCACATAAAACAGACGAGCAGTTAAATTAATGACAAGTTGTTGTAGCTCCCATTAAACCACAATTACGTGGTTTAATGGGAGCTAATTAACACGTTGTGGGAAAGACCACAGTTGGAAAAGAAAAAGAAATTGATCTGACCCTCTAAAGTCCCTTGGGAATTATTCAAACCTTTTTTTTATTAAAGACCCCATATGTTTCACTTTTCTGGTGACATGTTGAAATCCATAAGATATAATACTGGTTTTAAGAACCAAAACCCACCTTAGTGTGGTTTTACATCTCTCTCAGGCTTCTCTCTGGCCTTCTAGTAACAACAGGTCAGAAAACAGCCAATCATTGCTTTGTTGTGACATCACAAAGTTCCCAAAGTCCTGATGACTGATTTTAAGGCTCAGTTTCTGAACACAGGCTGTGAGCATTTCACCTCGACCTGATTTGAAATCAATAAGGACACGGACTTCTACCTTTAGACTATAAAGGACCTTTAATCATCCACATGAACAGCACTTCATTTGAAACACCATGCTGATACAGGTTATGTAAACAGCATTTTTTTTTTTTTTGATATTCCAAATTAGACCTTTTAGCCAACTTTGCCAATGATATTGTTCTGGTTTTAGGATCAGTCTTTGTATACAGTGCATTCAGAATATGTGTCAGGAGTTTTACATCAGTTTACTAGACACTGCCTCTTGTGTCTTTACAATCAGCTCTGTGTGTTGTACAAAAAGCAACTAGACAACAGTTTTCAAGGCTGGGGTAGAGATGGAAGTCTAACAGGGGCAGGCCCACTAGCTGAAGGAAACAGTGTCCCCATTTAAAATAGTTAGCTATAGTTATAAGATGCAAAATATCTACACAGGATAAGTAGCAGTAAAATACTTTAAAATCAACTGTACTATAGTGAGCAGTCACATGCAGCCTAATGCTCCTTCACATGTTCTGCTGACACATTCACCTTCAAACCCTATCAGGGGCTTTTAGCCTCATATTGCCACGGTGTGTGTAACTATTAGCATGTATGCAACACCGGGCCTTGGCCTTGCACACACACAAAGATACCTCCCAACATCATAATATTAATCTGCACCTAAGAACAACTCTATATTTAGCACACAATCCAGGCCTCTCAGTCCTCAGAGAGTGTGTGTTTCTGCATGTGTATGGGAGATGGTTGCTTACTGCTTGCCCTTAAAAAACCACAGTGGTCTTTCCTTTGACCAGCTCCTGGTACCGGACCAGGGAACACATGCTCTACTGTCAGCTCTGGACTGTACTTGTCTGAGCCAGTTACAAGATGGTGGTCACACTTGCAATCACATCTGAGTCACTGCCTCCGATGTCATTTACCACAGCGTGCAAGTAAACAAACCTCTGATCTGTTGAATTCATACCTAGTGTTTATATTGATTTTGCTGCGTGCGTGAGCGTGAAGACATTTCAGATGTTTAATCTGGTTTTACCTGTTGCCTGGTATATGTTAATCTGTAATTCAGTTAATCTCATGATGTCGGCAATGTGGGTCTCTCACTGCTTTACTTGTGTTATTCACCTGGCATCTTATTGACCAACACAAATGTCTGACAACTGTAAAACTGCAGCATCATCGACAATAAAAACAGTTTAATTTGACCTACTTTTAAAAGAAATGTGTTGGTGCAGATTGTTGCTCAGTTTGTGTCTGTGCCTTGAATGGCTGGACGCAGCAACAAATCTTCTTTGAATTAGATAAAGACAAGACCCAGATACTTCTGTTTGGGAACAAAGGAGGAAGGTTGAAACTCTAGCTCCTTCCTTCAACCCATGTTAAAAACCTTGTCATCATGGATGGGAAGTTTAGTTTCAGTAACTAAATCTGGCATCTCAGAAACACAGCTAGGGTCAGTGACCTTGTGTCTAACCAAGACATAGAAGAAGACTTAGAGGCGCCTTTATTTAATGTTTTAATCTTTCCTTTTAATTATCCATTATTTGTTTTATAAACTGTGTTTTTATTCTGTTCCCATATAATGATTTTACCTGTTTTGTTTTGTTGTTTTTTTTATTTCTGTTACGATCATTGAATGTCCTCTGTGTACAATAATGCACTGTACAAATAAACTTCTACTCCGTATCTTCTAGACTTTGGCTCAACTGACCACTCACTAAACCCCTCCCCCCAAACAGCAATTGTCCAAATATAACTCAGCAACCATGTACGGACTTCTCCAGTGCAGCTGTAGATAGAGCAATACTTTGAGTTTGAGGCAATGGTTTATTTATTTTCAACACCTTATGAAATGTTTCAGGAATTAATCAAATCAAAATTTTATCATTATTTCTAAGTACCAGACGTGACTTTTTCCTCATAGAAAAGTAAAATACACTGTTTGAAACTTATGCAAAAAAATAAAATAAAATAATGCAATTATGTTGGCAGATATTGCAATTTCAGTCATTTTAATTGCAGTAAAAAATAAAATGCTAATATGCATTATATTGGGTCTTATACCATACAAACATCTCAGTGTATGGAAAATTATTTGTGGGCTTGGGTGTCTCTGTGGCTGTATGCTAACAACATGCGACAATGTTTTGCCTTTTGTTTTTTATGTTTTTTTTTAACCTTGATCAAAAACATGCAATTTGGATATTGCACTTGGCCATATTGCAATTTCAATTATATCACAATTAAGTGTGCAACTCTAAACTAAAAGCTTAAATATTTCTTTTACATATAACCTTGTAGTTTAGTCTTTTGACATCATTACACACAGCACTGAATCAGTTTTTTATATCAGTTATACTACCAAATGCATATTTAAGACCTTTTTACATTTTTAATGAGTCAGCTAATAACCCTTAATAATCACTTGGACATTGGTAAAATCAACAGCTGCTGTTTTTCTGTCTGTATATTTCAAGTCGTAGTTTCATTCACATGCAGATGCAGGACTATCTCAGGAATCTGGTCAAGTGGAACAGTTTTCACACCCGAGAGTCCGAACCAAGGTTCATGCTTCTGTTACATTCTGTGCATTTGACCCAGTTACTTTTGTCTTCACACTGCGAACACACTCAAGAACCTTGCAGTGACACAACTATGTCCTGTCGTCGTCACCTATGTGTGCTGCATTTCCCTTCATTTGACTTTACTGATGTGCATGCGATGTGGCTGTGCTGCGAATTCACTGGTCAACCTTTTCCACATCCTTCTTGTCTCAGAATAACTTATGTTTCTGCTTTTTTTCAACTTGGCTGTATTTTGTTGTAATTTATGTTGTGCTTGAATGAAAATACACATCCTCCAATAATAATCATCTGATATTCAGGCCAATCAGGCAAATTTCATATCATGCTTTAACACTGTCTGGATGCTGATCTGTGAAAAATGTGAGAAACAACATATAGAAAAAAAAGAGCCATGCAAGTCGCAGGCTGTTTTAAACTGTATTTCTTCATCAAGCACTGCGCTGATGCACAACAGAGGCATCACCAAAATATCCCACTCACAGCAGCAGGATAATTTGCACCTTTTAATGATCCACCTACAGCTGTAAGCATATCACCCTCAGAGAGAGACAGCACAAGTGACAACTGAACTGAAGCCAAGAGACACAGAAGTCACATAAATGAATCACAGTCTGTCGTGTCTATCATGGTGATAACAGCCACTGGAGTCACATGGAGGTGTGAGGATGGGAAGCAGAAGTTGGAATAGAAAGGCAGAAGTCACTGTACAAAGCCACAGGAAACTCTGTATAATTGTGCTTTGCTAAGCATCAGACAGGCAAAACCGTATTTCAGTTATTTATCACATGAAAATAAGTTGTCTATTGGTCGATTCATGGACACGTATAGGAATAGGTCAAATATGCTCTCAGCAGGGGGGAAATTTATCTTCTTAGGCATGAGGAGGGGCTGGTGACAACACATTCAAATTCATGAAAAAAAAAAAAAAAAAACATTATTCCTTGGTCCTTGGTCTTTTTTTTCCTCCCTATTCCCCCAAGCAGGCCTCTCAATAGCACTTCCTCTCAGGCTGTGTGCCATTCCCATCAAGCTTCACCAATCAAATGATTGTGTTTAAGCAAAATCTGCACACAGTGTGAGAGCCAGTGGGGCCCAAAGGCAGGGCAACAAACTCCCTTGAGTTTCCCCTGAAGATGATAAATTCTCACTTAATATTCAATAGTGAAGTAGGCATTTTTTGAGATACTATATATTTTTTTGTGGTGTAATTCTCTTTATAGATGAATTTGATGCCATTGATATCTATTGATTGATCTATATCAAGAACACCACTCAACTCAACTTCAAACTGCAGACAAACACATGAATGCATCTGAGCAGGTAGGAAATAATAATAACAATCCCACGTAGTTTGTGCTCCTCGCTAATGGTGAACTGCACATTAACAAGGAGCTCTTCATTTTGTTAAAACTGCTATTACCAACCTCCATCTTTGTTTGCTTGGGTTCACTCTCATAGTTGTTTTTGGCTGCTGCATGAAAAAGCTCCCGAGTTAGAGACTAACTGGTGAATATGGTGGAGCATTTAGAAGCTAATGAGCCAGACATTCTTCATGGGAGTTAAGAACAATGAAAGGCAGAGCTGAAAGAAAGTGAATATTGGATTTACATTCCCCAACAGGACAGAATCCAAACCTGCTGGATGTGCACATAAGCAACCGTTTGCTAACATCAATTTTAGTTGTTTTTAGTTCAGATGCCAATGCGTCAATGTTGTGTTAGCAACTTGCTTCTTCTGCCACCAAATGGTGGAAGAAAAGAAGAAAGAAAAAAAAAAGAAAAAAAGGAGGCAAGTTGTTCACATGCTACATTCTAAGTCTAACCCAAAGAGAAAACATCACAGGTTCGTGACTGAAGCCAGTGGCCAACACATGTCTTTTATGGCAGCTAATGCTGTAGAACAAATTCCAACGTGAGCCGCTGCAACTGTGTCACTGCTGCTTTCCATGAACCCGGCACGTACGTCTTCAAATCTGAAACACTGGGGTCCAAGTTTTTTGCCAACTGCACATGTAATTCTGTAGCAAGAGATATATTCATCCTGCCAATGTCACTTTCAGCTGACAGGGAGGGGGCATTTAACATTACGACCTTAAAAAAAAAGTCATAATGTGTTAAAAAAAAAAAAAAAAAAAACTACCATACAGTCTAAAGGTAGATGTCAATGTCTTGCCTGATTATAAAATCAGGTCTAAGTTTGACATTAGTACTGTGAAATGATCAAAGTGCTAAATCAACAGAGAAATGCACACATCCTGTATTCAGAAAATAGTTAAACGAGCCATCGGGACTTCTGGAACTTTGTGATGTCACAACTGTACAGTCACAACCCACAGCTATACCTCAAGCCCAGCCCACCTGGTGCCACCATCCAACCTTGCAGGATTTGGTTTTTCTAAGTGTTTACCTGTAATCTTCTACATTTTTACATGATCAATCAAAACATAGTCAGCCAATCAGAAGAGAGGATCTGAGCCTCTCTTCTGATTAGCTCACTTATTTGTTGTTAGTAAAACTACACTGAGATGTCTTTTGGTTCTTATGGATGTCAACACTTCAAAATAAAACACAGGAAAAGTGTAGCATAGGGGACCTTTAACACAAAAACATCTATAGCACTATCAGCAATCACAACCTGTCACCAATCAACCACACTGGCTGGTGTAGTTAAATCTTAATTATCTTTGTATCCGTAGTTCGATGGCTGTTACCCTCAGTGTCATGTCCCCAACGAAGATAGATGGATAAAGGAGATGATACAGAAGATAAATCAGATGATGATGTAAATACAGGTCTCTGTTGCAGTTGCCAACGGGGTTTATTTTATGGTGACAAAGTAATTGTCTTTAATCACGGGTTGTAAAAGTTTTGTTGTCCCGTTTCTGTGCCCGTGAGCTGCCTGTATGTTCCACAAACAGGGTCGGGTTAAGATGCCATAATAAAAGTGTGTCAGACCTTGTTTTACACAGAGCCCCGTGTGCATGTGCTCGAACCAGCGCTGCTAACGCGCTAACGGTTCTCCTCGGCTGCTAGCCCGCTTCTCAACTGTCACACTCCCCGTTCAACGTCGCGATTTGTGGCCTTAACCTGTTTTTTTTTGTTTTGTTTGTTTGTTTGTTTGTTTTTTTAAACAAGACTACAACGTCGACTTTAAGATTCAGAAGCTAATGTCAGCGGCGGCCTTTCGTCAAACTAGGCTCAGCAGCGGTATGTTAGCAGCTCCCGCTACCGTTTATTAATCACAGCCGGGCACATATGGAGCCCCGGACAGGGACTCATCCACAAGGCCTCGGCCGCTGACTCGACCCACATCATCTCTGTGTAAATATGTCACCGGGTTCATCACGCAAATGTTGCGGTTTACAGGTATTTTCAATGGAGAGGATGGAGACTGTTGAAAACAACGCTCCCACCCCCCAAACACACTCGCTCTCTCTTCGCCGTGTTGTTTACAAAGTGAAGCGAAAAAAAAAAAATCACATTAAACCCAGTAGTTAAAGCGGCGTTTTGTCCCAAAAGAGAAAACAAAATGGAGAAAACAGCAACGTTAACGTTACTCACTGACAGCGACGCGCAGGGCTGAACAGATAATATCCACAGTTTGGTGAAGTGTCGGCAGGAAGCACCGCTGAGCCGCAGGACGGTGGATCTCAGCATTGTAACGGGAACCAGAAGGATCCTGTCCCTCCCTCACCACCGGAGACCATTACGGTCAGACAGAGGCCGGATGTGCCGGGCCAGACCCAGCACGGAGAAAACTTCAGTATAAAACACTTATTCGACACATACTGTCCGGTAGCACAGTTAATGAATCGTAGTCAATCCGTGAATGTAAGGTACAAATGCATGATGATGAGGTTGAGAAATAAATATCATTTATTTACCAAATAGAATATGGTCTACCTATACCCCAATGCAAAAATGCAGTTGTTATAGATATAAGATATTAGAAAATAGATTTATATTTTATCGAGACTAATGGTAGTTGAGTATTAGTAAGT
The DNA here is from genome assembly GCA_038496675.1 of Rachycentron canadum. Taxonomy (NCBI): domain Eukaryota; kingdom Metazoa; phylum Chordata; class Actinopteri; order Carangiformes; family Rachycentridae; genus Rachycentron; species Rachycentron canadum. The sequence goes on from CM076657.1 coordinate 23,933,516, forward strand.
GCTTTAATATATAAGTGTAATATATGAATTGTTTATTTATATAGAGCCATTACAAATTTTTAGATAAAATTTTATTTTGAAGGGCAAATGAATCCTTTCACTGTTTTACTTTATGCAGCTTATTTTTATGCAGCTTCTTTAAACAGCACAGCAGATGAATGAACACTGTCCAGACAGCATCAGGTTTCAGATAAATGGCAGATTCACAGTAGTCATAAGTGATAAACAGCAAGATTGTAATTCTCTTTTATTTTTTCAAATGATAGCTGGATGAAAACAGGTAATTTAAGAGAATTAAATTACTGTTTTTTAATTACTAATTATTCTGTGTCAATTATAAGCTTGGAGGAAGGTGTTATTTTCTATGACAATGCTGCCAGGGTGAACAAAATAACAGGGACACTTTATCAACACCACCACCTCTATCTGTAGCATCAAAAACTGACCATTATAAGCTTTAATTAAGATATAGGATTTATCACAGAACTCTTAACCTGCAGAGAAACATACAGTAACAATGGTGAGTCTGATCTATAATGACACATATTAGTGTAATTATAAACATACATATGCCAATAGGCTCTCAGAAGAGGAGGAGGATGCCTGAAAATAGCAGCTGGATTGTGGCAAGACGGTCTTTATTTCTCTTGACACCACTAGTTGTCCCTGAGAAGGGAAAACAGTACTGCACTCATAATACAAAAGGCCCAGCAGAGCAATAAAATGTCTGGTGTGTGCAGAGAGGCATCGACTGGCTGTAGAATATCTGTAATAGTGTTGTACAGAAACCAGTTATAGCGACGTTTGTCTACAATCATCAGTGACAGCCTCCCTCTGTGAAACCCCAGTAATAGTTATACACAGAATAATGCCAACCAAGTAACTGCCTCCTCATCTGCCTCCAACAAAGGTAAACTCGCTTCCAGTGTCTGACACAAAGCTTTCCACACATAAACTGGAAGCTGCCTGAGGCCATGCCAGACAGGTTTTGTATTTGGTTTTAGTTTTTGGTTGGTTAGTTTCTGTTGAAACTAATTTAATTTCTGGTGGTGTAAGATTTTAGACAGGTTCAAATGTATAATTCTGTGTGTGGTCTTGGTGCCCACCCTGAGCCTGGTTTTGCCCAAGGTTTCTGCCTCTTAAAAGGGAGTTTTTCTTTGCCGCTGTCACCAAGTGCTTGTTCGTGGTGGGATTTGTTAGGTCCTTTTAAATATTTGAATAAAGAGAGTAAGAAGTAAAAAGCAAGTACTGTGATACAAGGAACATAAATATAAAGTGTAACATAAATAAATTAGATAAAAATACTGACAATAATAGAACAATATATTAAGTGTATAAAGAATATGTACTGACTGTTTATTGTCAGACTAAGAAACTGTACAGATTGTGCAGGTATGTGCAAAAGATTGCAGTATTGAAGTAGAGGGTGTAATGTGTAAGGGTAATAGTTCAGAAAGATGTGAGTTCATGTAACGCATTAAGATAATGAATAGACTTTACCTTAATGTAATGTGTAATATATTGTAAAGTGCATTGAAGCAACTTTGTTATGGTTTGCCACCAAATAAATAAATAAAATTTAAATTTATGCCAGAATTGGCCCAGATGTGGAAGTAGCATCTAACGATCATGCTGTATATGGGCCACATCTGGGCCGTGAAGCCGGGGCGTATACTGAGCCGCAGTGAAAACAAGTAGAATATCACACGGCATGAAAAATAACTTTATTTTAGGTATAAATTAGGTTTATGTTTTGATTTTAAAAAACAAAAACAAACAAAAAAACAAAACAAAAAACCATGATATAAAATCCACAGCCCGCCACTTGGTGGCGGTGATCCACCATTTTGTTGCCGGTTGCCAAAGGAGGCGCTGCAGGGGGAGGTGTTAATAGTATCACCATGGCAACCGTGCTGACGTATGCCGAAAACCCTCCCACGGGTTTATGATCAGCCCCCTCGTTGAAAATAGCTTGATAACGTCCAGTTAGGAGCCATTGTATTACCGGACACTGTAAGCGCGTCTGTCGAATCAAAGAGTACAGTTACGGTTTAGACTGTTTTCAAATCCGCGAGAGCTTAAACATCCGAGCAGCGTAGTTAGGAAACCCGAGCGGTTAAATAAACTCAACTGTCGGGGAAGTAAAGAGAAAAGAAGAAATTCGCGAAGGTTTAACGACGACTGTATTTTCCATCCGGGACGTTCAAGCTCGGCGGAGGAATTCATCCGAAGCGGAGACCCACGCCGCTTAATTCTGCTCCAAATTGACTGTTTCCTTCGGAAATCCTCGTTTCACCGTCCGCGTTTGGCTTTTTCTCTTAGGTCTGTGCGCTTATTTAGATGGCAAGCTTTCCAGACTCTGTCAACGAAAATGATTTAGGTAAGTGCAAGTGCTACGTTTGTCACGTCCGTGGCTGCAGGTCGGGCAGCGTTGAATTATAAACCCAAGACGAGGCTGTTTTAATATTAGCCTCTGGTGTTTTCTAGCTGATAAACATTAATAATAATAATAATAATGTTGCACTAAATTAAAAGCTGGTTAGCATAACGTTCCTGCTAGCTTAACGGCCCTTGACGACATAAACCACACCGGGCGGAAACGTAAGAACCGTCACTCATTAAATTGCCATAAATCAATTCAAGCTAACCTACATCCGCTTATTGCTTCGTATCCGTCTGTGTGGTGAGTAAACCCGGGCTGGGCACCGCGGAGGAGAGCCCCGTACACTGGTAAAAAAAAAGGACCAGTTAGCTATTATTAGCTACTATTCGCTATTACCTCCATCAAACCCGTCAGAATACCGTTTGAAAACGCTCCGTTAAATCACACCTTGGTGTCTTAATGTTTGTTGTGAGCTTGTTGTTGCCTCTTGTGGCCGTTGGGATATTAAAACACCGTCAGACGTTAGCGGGCCTCGGCCGTTAGGGGGCGATAAAGAGCCCGTTGGCGTGTGACGCTCTAGAACTAGGTCATTAAGTTGTTGGGCTGGAGAAACATTGAAATTATTTATTTATTTATTTTAAATTAAAATTAATAAGACATTTGAGTTGGGAGCTAATGGAGGCTAATAGCAGTGCAGCCCCCCCCCCCCCCCAGGCTGCAGACGAGGCGGTGCCGACAAATGTACACAGAGGCTCGGTTCAGTGCCTCTGACCACCGCCCTGGTTTAATAACACGATCTAGTGAAGCAGTCAGTTCTTCGTGCCTTATTTTTCCTACATCGCTGGTTGAAAACACGTTTGCCCGTCCCTGGGTCCCCGATGCAGACTCAGACCCTCCCCCACACACCAGCAGTGGGTGAGTCATAACCTCGTACGTGCGAATCTGCACGTTTCACGGCTTTATAATGAATAGAGCTTATTTATATCTACTGAAATAATTGCGTGCCATACTATGTGTCTCTGACATTATCTTAAAGCTTAAATAGTCTTAAATTATATTTGTATAAATACTATGATAATAAATTAGTTAAACTACCCTAAACATGAATACATGATGTTTTAAATTCAGCATTTGCGCATTTTTCCCTTTATTGTCAGAATCTATAAATTCAGTGTTAAGTGTTAGAATCAGAACCTTTAAACTAATCGATAATCAAAGTGAACATGCTTGGGCTTTACCTAAAACATTTACCTTCAACTTACCTCTACCAAGCCTTGAAGATTTATTGCGCTATCCTAATTTTTTATTTGTCCTTAATGACACCTAATGGGAAAAAAAAACAAATAACTTCGAAAACTTGGAAATAGTTATGGGTGAGCAACTTAAAAAGTGTTCGCGTAACTCTGACATATGCTGATATGTTCTTCTGTGTGAAGGTTTTTTTTTTTCCCTGAAGATAAATACTGCTTGCTGTGTGTTCCTCACAATTATGGAATCATCTCTATTAGTCTTTTATTGTGTTTCTGGGATCTATGAATTTACCACCCGCTCTTTTTTGTACTTCGGTGTGAATTTTATTTTTCCTGATGATAATTGCTGCCTGCCATGTGCTCCTTGCAGTTGTTGTGAAATTATCTCTTGTAATCTGTTTTTGATTATTTTTGTACAAATACTTTAGGTTGGCACAGTCAGCCAATCACAGGCCTGCATCAGAGGCGACTTTGGGATAATTGGAATTCCTGTGGGTTTGCCTGAATAAGCAGAGGGGAAGCAGTGCGTTAATAAGTGATCCTATCGATGAGAGTAGCTGAAGTAACCGCGTTGTTTGTTTTCCAGGTAAGGCTAAGTTCATCGGCGAACTCCTGGTGCCTGTTGCTCCCTTCGACCAGAAGTCTGGACGCGAGACTTGGACAGTAGCCTTTGCACCCAATGGTTCCTACTTTGCTTGGTCTCAGGGGCATCGCATTGTCAGGCTCATTCCCTGGACAAAATGCCTGAAAGACTTGTAAGTATCATTATGAAACTTACCGTTCAGTCCTCTGTAAGCCACAACCTTCAGAGTTTTAGTATTTTATTACTACACCTGAATGTTCCACTTCTAGTTATAATTCAGGTTGTAAAAAAAACTACTGTGAATTTAAAGCTTCTGTTAAATTTGCACTGACAAAGATCACTTCAGCCCACACAACAAAATTCTCTGCTCTGCTTTATCTGCGTTGGCATTGCATTTTGACATTCGTGCCAACTAACTGCACTTTACTTTGTCAAACCTGAGTGCACTTATCTGCAGTTCAGTGCTAAATCACTAGAGTTATTTAAGTGGTCCTTGAGGGGGTTTCCTGGTGGTCCCAAGCCAAAGGGTTTTCATTAAACAAGCAAAAAGTATATGAGATGGGTGGCACAGGGACCAAATCCAATCAGATGGGGGGGTCCATGGTCTAATTTGTATCAGTTCAGAGGGTCCTTGACATGAAAAAGTTAGAGAACCACTGGTATAAACCAACAAATTCACCTGAAATTACCAGAAGCCTGAACTTGACGTCATTAGTATTACACCACTTGCTGACCTTTTGTTCCACGCAGCAGAGGGCTATTTGTGTGTGTGGACAGAATTATTTTCACACATGAATTACCCACTCTCTGAGAAACCATACTAGCTCATCTAATGCAGGAAATGGCATTATCATAAGGACACATGGCTGTATTATCAGTCCCCTTTCTGCTTAATAGGCTCCTTTTCCACTCAGTCAGGCCTTGTGACTCAAACACACATGGAAATTGTCTGTAGAACAAGTGCTTATTGTTCCCAAACAGTGGGCTGGTTATATGCTTTTATTCCTGCAGTGGCAAAAAAAACTACTAAACTTTACAGCTGTTAAAACACATTTAGGATTTTGCCGAGTCAAGCTGTGATGACATGCATTACCATTACAGCCTCACAGCAGGGTGATAGCTATGGTCCAGCTTGGTAGGTAGTGTCCTCCACTGAGCTGTGTCAGAAGCATCTCTCTGTGTTAAGTACTGTTTGTAGCTTCTACCTGAATCTCTGTGGTTTGAAGTTTTAGTTCCTGGCTCAGCTATTCTTTCTCTCTACTTTTCATAATTGGCACCTCTCTTCTTTTCTCCACCCCCTGCTGCTGTAGTTCGGTGGGCCACTGCGGAGAGGGTACCAATGCCTCAAGCCCCCGGCGTCTGTCCCGCCAGAACAGCGATGGAGGCAAGGTTATCCCGGTGTCGAGCGAGCCCTGCGAACGCACCATCGATTGCGGTGACATTGTCTGGGGCTTGGCCTTCGGTTCCTCTGTACCAGAGAAGCAGAGTCGCTGTGTCAACATCGAGTGGCACCGCTTCAAGTTTGGCCAGGATCAGCTGCTACTGGCAACAGGCCTCAATAATGGTCGCATCAAGATCTGGGATGTTTACACTGGTGAGGGTGCATTGTTGTTAATTAGAAATGCTTCCCCTCTTCAGTGTCATAAATATATCAGATTAGGCAATGAAATATGTAATTGAGATTCATGAAACATAAAGTCTCTGTAAGATAATTGCTCTTTAACACCACCTCCAGTATTTGGCAGACACCAAACATACAGCAGCCTTTGTAAAGCTGGAGATGTATCTACATTTGCTCCAGTAGGACGAGGGTTTTGTCGGATTATGGATGTCTGTATATGCATGGATGTATAGACAGGATTGATCTGTTCAATAGACTGATACATCTGCAGAGGTATCTGTCACTGGATCCTGCTCTTGGAGAATGTGTCAGCGATAAAGCAAATCAGTTGTTTCATTCATTCCAGATTAGACATCTGTTTTTGTTAAATTCTTATGTTTTTCCCCTTTTTTTTGGATCAGGAATAAAATTTTTCATGTGCCTGTAAACTGTTTCCTGAATATTTTCATCCTTAACATTTGCACAAAGAGCAGTTACATGTATGGATGAGTTTTTCATTAACCCTCTGTTTGGTTTAATGTCTTGTTGCAGGAAAATTGTTGCTGAATTTGATGGACCACACTGACGTGGTGCGAGACTTGACCTTTGCTCCTGATGGCAGCCTCATGCTGGTCTCTGCATCCAGAGACAAGACTCTCCGTGTGTGGGACCTCAAAGATGATGGTAAGTAGACAACCTGCCCCGGATGGAAAGCTGCCTTTTCCAGCTCAACTTTCCTATCTTTCTTTCTTCACTTCAATTGTGTTGATGTGACAGCACAACTCCATTGTCCTTTGTTGACAGGGGAAATACCAGTCCTGTGAACTGTGAGACCAATTTTGAAGTTGTAGGTGAAAGATCCAGGGCCAGGCTGTAAATGTGACAGTCCAGCTAAAGCCTAGTTTCATATACAGAAGTCTGAAAGTTTCAGACTTTTGGACTTAGCTGTATCTTGACATAATTTTACTGAGAAATCAAGTCACACTCAGATATGATGAGAGCCCTTTATCTGCAGCATGGTCTTGGTCTTCTGCAGAACAGTGACACTGTGACCTTCACTTCTTCCACTAATTGATCATGAGTCAGTTCATTGCTGCTAATACTTTAGTTTAATGTTAATAACTTCAAGTTTCAACAAATAAAAATTAAATGCAAGTTTATCTCAGCTCAAAGGATAAGTCTAGTGAAAGCCCAGTTTTTCCATGATGTTGTTACACACAACGCTTCACCCGTGGCCCAACAAAAACCAAATAAGACTCCTCTAAACACAAATATAAGTGGGGCGCCAAACCAAGACTAAAGAAGACATAATAAACTCAGAAAACTCCAGGCTGAGAGGCAGCAAGTCTATCAGAAGCCTCTGCCTCCTTCTGATGCTAGCACCAGAGCTTTTAAGGCCTTCCTCCCCAGACCAGGTGGATCTTGTTGACAATCAGGAGAAACCTGGGTGGAGCTACAGGGAGAGAGAGGACCAGGGCAGAAAAACCAAGACAACAGAAACACATGGTGCCATAAGAATGATGAAACTTGTATTCAGGTTGTTAAGAGATGTAAAAACATGTTGTTGGTTTGGGTCTTTGATTGCAAAACTGTTGACAGACAGAAAATGCCTAGTCTTGTTGTTAGTGCTGTTGACTCATTATGTGGGTGTCCTGGTGACTACATGATTGAGCTGCACACAGCACAGCCACACCACCACCGGTCCAGTGAATGTTATATGTCAAAAATAATCTTATTAATTCCTCATTATGTGTGGTTCCTGACAGCAGCGTAGCTGTGAGAGTGAAGGACATTTTGTACTGATTCATGGTTTTGTTTGTGTCCTGCAGGTAACATGGTGAAGGTTTTGCGGGGGCATCACAACTGGGTGTACTGCAGTGCCTTCTCCCCCGACTCCTCCATCTTGTGCTCAGTTGGCGCCGGCAAAGCAGTACGTACACAAGTTCCCTTTTTACTCATCTTGATGGGTTTGCTAGCTAATCTGTTTGCAATTGCTTGTGACCAGTTATGCTTGATCAACCTACAAGTTTAAAACACTCCCCATCTGCCCTGCCCTCCCACTCCCACCTTAAAACAAACTGTGCTCGGTGTCATTACAAGTTGAGTTACCTGCATCTAGATTCTGTCTGGTTTTTGTTTGCAGTGTGAAAAAAGGATTTTTGGCTTTCTTAAGTTTTCATGCAGAGCAAACAACTGTTTTCGCTACTGATACATACAGACACGTGACAAATTAAAGGAAAAGCCTGAATAAATTGGTGAAACACACTTGGAGGCCCTGTCAAGTCTGATTTTGTGTCATGAGAAAGGATGAAAGTGACTTGGAAAATGATGAAGATGAACAGTGACTAAAGTGAGTTCTGCATTCATATCTACAGGGAAAAACGTCAGTAAAAAAGGTCAGAAACTATAGCCAACAGAACAGCTCGCACCAACAACAGTCCCTCAACAGACCTCACACCTCACCTTAATTTTCACCTGCGTGACATTTACCTTTGATACATCCACATTAATACATGACACAACTGAAAATACAGATTAAATGACCAGTTCATGAACACTGGGCATGCACAAGGAAGCAGATTGTCTATTCTGCAGATGATTAGTTGCACAAAATACTACAAATGAGGAACAGTAAAGACATGTAGTGTTAAAATGCAGAAATGAGTTTGGACCAACATGTCAGACAGTGCCCTCCACCAGACTCCTCCAGTAGAGTTCAGAGACTTGTGGCCTAACGCACTACTAAGATATTTCACGTTAGTCTTTCCTTTTAATTTGTCACCCGTCTGTAGTTGAACCTGTTGCTGCACCTCTTAAAGCCTGTAGGTTTCAGGATATTTACTCTACAGGCTGGCCACCATTAGTTCCTCACATCTACAGTGTTGCAGCTCTACATTAATCTGAACATAGTGGTAATGGTAGTCATGGTGGTAGCTTTGTTAGGCTGTGTGTGTCCCTACAGTGTGTGTCTTGCTCTCCCTGTCACAGGTGGTGGCAGAGCTCAGTGTGTGATTGGTTTTGAAAGGACCGCCGCGCTGACATTTTGAGCAGCCGGTGTAAACCGGGGACGCACAGTGCGCAATGCCCAAAGGCCTGGCCAAGGGCAGCCTGGCACCTGACCGGCAAGGTCAATCTGTACGTAGGTGCTGCTCCGTGTCTGTCTACCTCTGCTGTTGCAGTTCCTTTTTTGTTTATTTTTTATGAATTTCAGTTTATTACTATCATTAAATTGGTGCTAAAATACCCCCTCTACCCCTACCTCTCTCCTAAACCCACCTCCACACCTCCCCCCCTCAACTTTAAATAGCTCCGTCGTCCATTTGAACTCACTAGCTTCTCTTTTGTTACTGTTACTGTCAGTTTCAATGTTTCCCTCGTAGCTTACAGTGTAACATTGTGATGCTGTCAGGAGCACGTTCATAGAAAACAAATCAGGCATCAACAAGAGTTAAACCACCAACCTGCCCCCCCCTCCCTCTCTGTAAGTGTCAGCCAGCAGCTGTGCAAATGTTTCAGATTATTGTTGATACACACAAAATTAGGTTGATAAATTTGCCATGCATGTGGTTACTTGTCCACCTGCAGACCTTTCTGCATCTATATAAAAGAACATTTTCTGCTGCTGGCAGCAACATAGGAGCAGCAGTTCTCATTTGCCCATTTTCAACAGATGCAACCGATGCTGCTCTTTTTAATGTAAACTGTGAAACTAGAAAATAAGGAAGCCATCTAGTCCATAGAGGAAGGAACCGAACCATTGGCATGTGACTGCTGTTTTTTTTACATAGGTCATTTGTTCACAATCAGTGTTTCCATCTTCTTAAAGCATTTTTCAATTCCTAAAAAGTGATGTTATGCAGGAATTATATAACTCATGATGACGATGAGGCATTTCAGTGGAGCAAAAATATTAATCCTAAAAAGTCAGACCAAGGCTAATTTGTTAAAAATAAGTCTTCAACCTTTTTTCCCCGTTAGTGTGTGTGTGAGTGTGTGTCTGTGTGAGTGTGTGTGTGTGTGTGTGAGTGTGTGTGAGATTTCATATATGTACTTTGCCAGAGGTTTCAACCCTTTGGCCATAAAATATTCTTTTCTCTTGCAGTATCTGTCTCTCTTCGTAGGCTTCTGCCGGAGGTGCGAGCCTATTGTAAACACAGTGAACTAAATCTCTGAAAGGGGAAACCAGTGGAGTAAAATTATGTTACCTTAAGTTACTGCTTGTTTTATTTTCTCTTTCTTTGTGTAGAGTTTTTTAAATAATATTAATAATAATAGAAGTGTTTATTTAGTATATTTGATAACATATTAAAAACTTAAATTATGATATAGTTTAATACTGCTCTATACAAATGTTGGAATATTAATTATAATTGTCAATGTAGGTGAAGTGATGCATTTTGTCGTAGCCTTGCTGCTTGTGTAGCATGTGCTCTTTTGTTTCTTTGGCCTGGTTTAAAGTTACAAAGCTTTACAATGACACTGAGCATAACTTGAGCATATTTGTTAAATTCTGTTTTAATCCTGTTGCTTAATTTAATTTCTAAATGCTTAGTGAACATATAGTAATTGTAAAGTGTAAGATAGCACAACTATACTCTTCCTGAATCACTCCACGAGCTATAACAGGCCTCTCTTCACGTTGCAGGTGTTTCTATGGAATATGGATAAGTACACGTTGATCCGGAAGCTGGAGGGGCACCACAATGACGTGGTGTCCTGTGAGTTTTCACCAGATGGGGCACTGTTGGCCACTGCCTCCTATGACACCAGGGTCATTGTGTGGGACCACCACAAGGCCACCATCCTGCTGGAACTGGGGTAAGAAAACATGGCCCCCTATTTGTTGGTCAGAAAACCTAACATCATCAACATCATCAACATGGAGTCCAGAGGTGGAGAGTTCTGCTGCTCTGTAATTATTTATATGAACAAACGGATAAAGGTGGAGTCTCCCAATGTTTTCCATCTGCCATTTGTATTTTGGCAAAAGAATATCTTCGGTCAAGGTCAAGATAAACCTTGATGAAATGTCACGCTCCATTATCAGTATAGTGTATTGGCAGGGAATAAAAGTTCCTCATTTCAATTAAAATAACGAGGCATCTGTGTTTTACAAACAGCAAATGTTCATTTTTAACCTGAAAAAAGTCTGATGCTGACGTGACTGAACTCTTGCTCTTTTCTTTCTGCAGCCATCTCTTCCCTCCTCCTTCACCCATTTTTGCTGGAGGGGCAAATGACCGCTGGGTTCGCTCTGTGAGCTTCTGTCCTGACGGTCGACACATCGCCAGCATCACTGATGACAAGTAAGACACTGAATGACATCAGAGTTAAAGTAATTTCCTTAATTGGTTCTTGGTCCCATATTTAACACTTTTCCAGTGTTTTATCTGAAGTGTTGATATCCACGAGAAGATGTATTTGATGATTAAAAACCAAAAGCTTTCACATTTAGACCAGATTTATAATCAAAGAAGACAAGGAGGTCTACCTTTTAGATTATATGGGACTTTTAACTTGCCTCATCTTCCTTTTTAAATGGGGGATTGTTTAAAATAAAAATGGTGAACATCTTAATTCAGTCAGTTCAGAATCCATTACCATTTGATGAGCTTCAAATCTGAATGTCTGTCTGTTCTAAAAGGTTTTTTATATCAGAATAAACATGTCTCAGTAGATAACCAAGTGCACAGTTTGCAACACTTGTTCATCTTGAGTGGATGTTTATTCACCAAAGCTTTTTTTTTCTTTTTTCTAATGCCTATTAGCGCACATGAGCTGATAATGTAAACAGCAGACTGGGGCAGAAAAGCTTCACTGTTTGCCACAGTTTGTTTTTAAGTCTTGCAGGGAGTCATGAGTCTTAATGAGTCCACAGAGCACAGGGCTACTGTATGTAGGTCTGAGTAAACAGGTCACATGACTGTCACAGGAAAGCTATTAATCACCCTGACCGCTGGCTGGCTGAGCGCTCAACTGCTGGTAGAAAATATGTAGAGAAAAGAAGCAGGAGGAAGCTCCACAAAATGGTGGCTGTGGAGAAGAAGAAAAACACGACAGCCCTCCCACTGAAGGCTGTAAGTGCTTCAGGGAAAACTCTGCCAGTCATAATGTTTTCACCAGTAATGCGTTTATAGTAGGTGCTATAAAACATAAGAAGTATGCAAATGATCGGGAAAGCTAAAAAAAGATACATTAAAGGTCCCACATTTTACATATTAATACATATTTTAAAGTTTTCCAGTGTTTTATCTATAGTGTTGATGTCCATAAGAAGATATATATTTGTGGTTTTAAGAACCAAAAACTATCTAGTTTTACGTCTTTTACATCTCTTCTCTCAGGCTTCTCTCAGCCAATTCTCTTTTCTGATTGGCTGACTGTTTCCTGGGTGATCCTATAAAATATAACAAATAGAGGAGATTTTAACTCTTAGAGAAACCAAATCTTTTACTCAATAAGGGACCTTTAACAACAGTTCTAATCTATTTTTTGACCTCAGTGTTGTTTTTATTGCTTGATAACTAATCATCTTATTGTTGATAAACCTCCTGGACAAAACAAACCTTCACTTTGCGTCATTCATGTGAATTTGACCTCTGGACCTTTACATTCTTTCCACTTCATATAATATATATGACATACATGGATGTGAACTGTAATTTGACTGGTGGGCGGAGGCGTACAGTCAATGCGAGCTGGTAATTCTAGTTCCCTCTCTCTCCTCAGACTGGTTCGTTTCTGGAGCATTGAGGAAAGGGCCCCTCAGGCCATCGCCCCTCTGTCTAATGGTCTCTGCTGTGCCTTCTCTGCTGAAGGAAGTGTCCTTTCTGCTGGGTAAGATACTGACACACACCGCAGCTCACATTACATAACCTCAGTCATACCTCATTTGCCCTACCTTATGACATAGTAGCCAAGGAAACCCGTTCTCCATGTTTCCTCCTCATGTTGTCATTGGCCTGCCATGTCTGTTCAGGGAATGAACTCATCTAATGACCTTTTGTTTGCTCTAGGACTCGTGATGGTAGCGTGCACTTCTGGGAGTGTCCTCGTAGCATTGCCAGTCTGCAGCACATGTGCAGGATGTCTCTCCGCCGGGTCATGACCACCCAGCAGGTAGAGGCCCTGGCCATTCCAACGCCACTCCGTGACTACCTGACATACAAAGTCATCTAACCCCACCCACACAGTAGCCCAGCACAAGATGACCCAACTGCACATGCCACAGCAGCTGTATGCTGAAAAACCAATGAATCCCTTATTTTCTGAAAAATATTTTGGAAAACACTTTTTAACAGAACTGTTATAAATGGATGTGATCAGGACAGGAGGGAAAGAATTAAATATTTGTACTGAATCCCCAGAGACACATCCTCATCTCAAACACCCACCAAAATCCATTTAGAGGAGGATATTGTGTTGTATCGTACATATTTATTTTTGTAAGTGATTTAATAACTGAGTGTGCCGGGGGCCTTGCTCCATCCATACCTGTAAGGTTAAACTACTTCTGGGGCCCTCCTGTCCCCCTCCATCATCAGTGTGGTACCTGTACCTGCTCTGCTCCTCTTCCAGCTGCCTCCGTCTCTCACTTTGTCTTTTCCTCTGCCCTGAAATGGCCGTTGCACTTGATGTAAGAAGCTTTGCAGGTGCTTGCTCTTAATGTCAGGTTTTCAGTTTGCAAGTGAGTGAGGAAGAGACACAAGGTGGTGTGTAACAGATCCAGGGTTTCGAAGGTTAATCCTGAGGTCTGTGAGCTACTGATACTGCGGACTATATACTATACTGTGTTTGTACGTTATTGTCATGGCACGACAGAAAAACTAAATCCAGCAGTTACAGTTTTCTCTCTCTGTTTTTCAATACTTGTCTCAAACAGTATTAATGTGACCATGGCACTTATTGCTGAAATGTGGGTAAACGGTGTTTTTGTTTTGTTTATTTTTTTTTGTATGTACGTATCAGCCGATATCTGATCCAATACAGCATATAACATAGTCTCATTCAATTTCTGCTGTTTGGTCACAAAAAAAAATCTTTGTGTCGTTTCAATCACAGGTAGCACTAGAAGATAACTATCAGCTTGCATGTTATCCAGTATGACAACAAAAAACACTTTACATCAATCTATCACTTAACTTAAGCTCATTGCTAATGTTAATGTTAATAATGTGCTAATAAATGATAAGAAACTAAAGTACAAGAAATGCCAAAGATACTTGTTAAAGGAGCTGTTAGTGAGTTTTGCTTCTGCTAATAGCCAACATCAGCATTAGCAGCTTGTTTTTCCACCACTTTCTTCTACTAAAGTTAGCATGCTAACCAGCTAGCCCCATTCCAGACGCACCCTCTTGACACTTTCTGATACCGAGTCACTGTAGCGTCCAGTCTGCCCTGAAGATGTGTTAGTGAACAGAGGTCGTATTATAATCTACAGTCTCTTGTCTTGTAAATGTAATGAAACCACATCAAGCAGCAGAGAAAACTTGCATATAGCCCTTTTAAAGTGTCACCACTCCATAGTTTGAGGTTTATTTTTCAACATGTACTGCACAGTATGTTTCTTACTCAAATTGTTTTAAAAATTAAGGATTTATTGGATTTTTTTTCAACTCTCAAATATCAATATGGCATCAAAAATTCTGTGCAGATCGAGCTCAATGTTACATTATCTATTTGATTATCTATTATCTATTTGATTAGTTTATCAACTAAGGACAGGGTATCTTCATTCATTTGGACCACTGTAGTATCATGGATTCAGACAATGAAACACTGAATTTAAACACGTTTGTTTACAAGAAAATTCCAGTTTGAAATAATAAAACTACCTTTTTAAAAGTAGAGTTTAAACAATGGAAAGTATCTGACACGATGCAGGTGTAGTTCACCCACAGTCCACCCTCAAAATGTCTCAGACTGGTGACTTAAATGACAACACTATGCTTGAATATATTGTGTGTGTGTGTGTGTGTGTGTGTGTGTGTGTGTGTGTGGGTGTGGGTGTGGTTGCGTGTGGGTCAGTGCATGTGCGTTCCCTGCATCACGGGGCAGTATAAAGCCTTGAGACCAGTGTCGTTTGACGATTTCACACTAAAGCAAAGCTCCTCTGCTGCATAACTGTTATATATAGTTGAACTTGTAGAAAAAGAAAAAAAAACTGTCTACAAAATTCCATGTGATATGTATGTATATACAAAATTGTATCATGTCTAAACTTATAAATGTTTTAAGTTTGTTTTTTTTCACTATATTTTGTTGTTTATATCCATTTCTTCTGTTGAACATTTGTATTTTTGTATGTTGTTATTTTTGTTCTCCTTTAATGTGAAAATACCTGATTACACAGCCCATGAAGGTGAATTACATTTCAGATTTACACTGTGGCGGCGCCTGTCACATATTTTTGCTGTGTGTGGAAATTCCAGCAACACTGAAAGTATTCATTAGCAACCAACCAATCAGCTGCCAGTCAGCAGCCATCTCCTGTCAAAGACCATCATGTCCACTGAACCCACTGCAGAAATATATGCACATGTTAATTCAGTGACTTTTTTTTTTTTTTTTTTAAAGATGCAGCGTTTTTCTCGGTTGTTTTCAGTTTGTGTGTCAGTGAGAGGAGACGCAAAGAAGGGAAAATGAGCACTTAGTGTTGTCCTGTGTTTTCATTGGAAGATGGGTACAGAGCAGCTGTCAATCATTTTTGGCAATAAGTTCTCTGACAGTCATTGCTGATGCCAAAGCTTTCTTTTTTCAGATTGTATGCGGTCTGGTTCTCATACTTTTCTGCTGAGATTGAGAGGTTGTCTCATGAATTGGCTGCAGTGCTTAGTTATCAACACAGAACCTTTTATTTTATTTGCATTACATGACTATATATTCCTGCAACCATTGTGGAAAAACACAGTCCTGCCTCAGTGAGATGCAGTATGAAGCGGTTAATATATCAGATATTAATGAATGTATGTAGTTCCTGCAATTATTTTTGTGCGTATGTTTGTGTGTGTGTAGTTTCAATAAAGGCTTTTTGACAAAATAATGGTGGCTATTGATTAATGACCACAGACAAGTTTCAAATATTGAAAATTTCTCCATGATATTAAATATGTGAACTTAAAGGTCGCATAGTGCAACATAAAATTAACTATAATTGGTTTGTCAATAACAAGATTTTTTTTAAATTATATTAATACTTCTCAGATTAAAGGTCCCATATTTTACTCTGTTTTATTTGTTGTGTTGATGTCCTTAAAAAGATATGTTTGTGGTTTTAAGAACCAGAAAAACATCTTAGTGTAGTTTTCTCTCAGGCTTCTCTCTGGAGCTCCAGTAACAGCAGATCAGTCAGCCAATCAGAAGAGAGAATGTGATCCTCTCTGACATCACAAAGTTCCAAGTCCTGATGGCTGGTTTTAAGGCTTAGTTTTCAGAATACAGGCTGTGAGCGTTTCTCTGTGGACTGAGACCTTTGAACCGAGACCTGCTTTATAATCCACATGGAGGTCTACCTTTAGACTGTATGGACCTTTAATATTCAATCATTGAAGCCACAATGAGTAATTACACCTGAGCCTAACCCACGTTCAATGAGACGTGGAACTTCAGTGTGTTCAGTGTCTTCACATGGTCTCCCTTCAATAAATCCAGTTTGGTCTGGATGAAGATCTGGACCAGTCTGTGTATCGAGACCAGAGCAGATTTCTAACTGTTGACTAAATAATCACAAAACAATATAATCAATAATATTGTGCTAATACATTTTGCTAAAAGTATGTTGATTAGATCACAGTTATTCATTGCGACAATGATAATTTAATATCAAATATATATATATATATATATATATATGTTCCCATAATATTTTTTCAGGATTTAGGGAACATGTGGGAAAGTTTTGTGACTTAAAATACTGCCTGACTTTAAATACTACAGTCAAACTGTGACTGTCCGACTGCCGAAGAAATGCTTTATCACCCTCAGTGATCCTCCGATCAGCTGAGTGGAAATTTACCAGCAGGTAAAACACAAACACATGTGGGCTATGGTTTATTATTGACTCAGACTGTTAATACATGTAGTTACACATTAGGGAGGAGGACACACACTGGAGCAGAGACTGACTTCAAAGGGTTCAGCTGCTGTTTGAGCAGAAGGAAACTTGAATCTACAGACGACCAAACATTAAAAGTCCCAGCTGCTGAAACTCAAGATCTGCTCTTTTAAAGGAAACTTCACAGGCTGCGAATACAAAAAAACAGGCAGCTCAATGACATGTTAGAGGGTCAGGCTTCAGATATCATGTGATAATAATAACTTTATATATATAACTTTAACTGTAACTATATATATATATATATATATATATATATATATA